>CM032453.1:2597171-2617353 GCA_019049505.1 Pachyrhynchus sulphureomaculatus | reverse complement strand
ATGACACTCTTTGATTGCTGAGTGTTGTGTATGTCGTGTAGGTGTATATATCTTTTTCTGAATTATGTTATTGGTATCTTCTTGTTTTTTTTTTTTGCATTGTTGTTCGTACTGACTGATTTTTTATTTGATGTAGTGACATTATATTGTTATTGCTGTTTAACTCATATGTGTCATGTTTTATTAGTGTTCCGTACGGAACATATATAAGATCACTTCGGGTGTCTGTCCGTCTGTCTGTCCGTCTGTCACACCCGATTTTCTATGAAAACTATTTGTCATAGAAAGTTGAAATTTGGTAGTAATATAGGAATTGGTGGCCTTCATCAGAGCCATGTAGTTTTGAAAGTTTAAATTTTGACTTAAGGGGTTAGTTTTGGGGGGTGAAATCGGAAGTGAAAAAAAAATTTTTTACTAGGTAATCGAGTGTGGTGTCAAATGAAAGCTTGTAAAAACACGAGTAAAAAATATTATATATGATGTAATACTTGCAACGCACTTTTCTTTGTATTATTTTAAAAAAAATCGCGAAAAAATCGCTGTCCACCCGCCTTATCTCGGAAAGTACTTATCAAAAAAAAAATTTGGAAAAATCTGGAATATTCTCCACGGGGTGTAGATTGAACGAAAATTATCACGAGTGCATTATCTGTAATAATTTATCTGGTACATAAAAAAAACAGAAATTTCAAAGTCATCAATTTTCAGTAAAGATTGGAAATAAACTTTGTTGAAAACATTATTTGGGTATAGTGTTTGTGAAGTCACTGATCATTTTATATCACCGTAACATAAAATTTTGACTTAAGGGATTCGTCTTTGAGGGGTGAAATGGGAAGTGAAAAAAAAATTTTTTTACTAGGTCATCGAGTGTGGTGTCAAATGAAAGCTTGTGAAAACGCGAGTAAAAAATATATATAATATAATGTAATACTGCGCACACGTTTCTTCGTAATACTTTTAAAAAATCGTGAAATTGAAAAATCGCTGTCCCCTACCTTATCTCGAAAAGTACTGATTCCAAAAAATTTGAAAAAATCCTGGAATATTCTCCACGGGGTATAGATTGAACGAAACTTATTATTTACCTTTAATAATTTATCTGGTATAGAAAAAAACCAAAATTTTCAAGGTTACCAGGTTTTTCAGTAAAGATTGAAGCAAATTTTATTGAAAACTCATTTGGGGTGTGTTTTGTGAAGTCACTGATCATTTTATACCACCCTAACAAAATTTCCTATTTTAAAAACAATCGTACGGAACACTAATTGTGCAAGTTCAACTTCCACTTGACCGGTTTTTTTTTTAATATGTCGAGATAATGTGTTATTTGTACGGAAAGCGATATTTACTACATGATTTCTATGGAAAAAATTTTGAATTTTATTAGTTTAATTTTCCGGTATAGTGAGTTGTATGAAATTTTTCTTTCTTTAGTTGTTTGTACGGGTACAACCAGTCCTATTGCTTTTTTAAATTGTTTTTTCTTTAAAATATTATCTACGAAATTGCTCTTGTATCCATTGTTTTATACTAATTTGTTTTATAAATATGTAATTCTGAAAATTTTCTTCCGTTAATGGTGTATTTATTAGTCTATGGATGAAACTATTATAAGCCGAATTTTATGGTGTGAACGGGTGGTTAGAATTAGCGTGTATAGTTATATTCTGAGTATGTTGGTTTATGGAAGATTTTAAAATCGCGTTTATTCATTTTGTTTGATAGTTTTTAAATCCAAGGAAATTAATCGATTTATTTGTTTCTATTTCTGTTGTAAAAGTAATATTATTATGAAGTTGGTAAATATAATCTAGAAAAAGTTTTAATTGCCGATCTGTGCCTGTAAAGCAAGCCAATATATCATCTACATACCAGTACCAAGAAAATTTTTAAAAAATAGAGAATTACTGATTTGTTCTTCTAAATGGTCCATGAAAATTCAGATAAAATTGGACTAAGAGGGTTTTTCCAATTATTAAACCTTTCTTGCTTACGTAAATGTTATCATTAAATTCAAAATAAGCACAATGTTAAGATATCTAATATTTCTTGTTTAATTATTGGGTTAACATTATTTTTATTGAATAATTTTTAACCAAATTTATAGCGTAATTGTGCAGGTCAACTTGCACTTGACCGTTTTTTTTTTTATTTTTATATTACATTTTTTTATTTTTGTAGTGATGTAAATGACTAACTCATACTCCATGTTATTAAAGTTAGAATAGGTAGCTTTGTAGACAAAGGAACAATCTTTTTTTTACAATAATGCTTTTATTTGATTTGATTTGACTTGATATTCTCTTCTCCAACAAATAATTCTGTTTTATTGATAAGAACAGATTTTCTATTGTGTTTTTCTCAACTAAAATTCAGGTTATGAAGGATTTTCCAGATTTCTTTTTTGAATAAAAAAATGGTGTACTTTTCTTGCGTTTTTTATAGTCTTCATCGACCTCTAACGGCTCCTTTCCTTGTGATTTTGAGGTACCTTGCAAGGACCGCGTTTTTTTCTTTTAGAAATCTATATAATAGTTGCTGATAGAATTCCCGTCATGTTGGCACAGGCTCCACAATTTCACTGCCTTGGTTTGTTGGCTGTTGATGCACTAGGGCATCGTGGACATTTAAGTATTATTGTTTTTTCTCGCAGGGAAAATGCAGATTTACAGACTCTGTGAAATTTGACCGAGGCAAAACGGAAAGTTAAAGCCATCGCTGTTCTGATTTGAGCTAAGCATTTATTGCTTTATTTTTATACTTACACGGAATATTTTTATTGCATACTTAGGTACTTAGGGACCTACCTACCAATAAGTACTTTAGTTATTTATATTCCAATAAACTGTTAAAATGCCACATAAATTTTATCGTACCTAATATCATTAAGCTTAGAAAACACTGTAGATTTCTAGTTCTTAAGAATTGTTAATTGTATTCGTTTAGGGCCTTTATCATACAAATAAGATTTTTTAGTTTCATCATTTACTCATTAAAGTAAGCTTTGAAATGCGTTGATTTATATAGCTTATTGTAAAGTTTAGAAGGCATGTAATTAAAAAATATTTTTTAGAAAAAGGTCGCACTGTTGTATAGAGGTAGAAAATAAAGGTGATTAAAACTAAAAATACAAATAATTGGTACAGATATTTCGGACGCTTATTGTTTTTTGACTAGAGACCTTAGGATTACATGCTTTTGTTATGAAACTAAAGATTCGGCTACTTTGCTTGATAACATTTTCTGTAATTTCGATCACAAGTATTCATGTTACGTATTGAATTCGGCACTTTCTGACCATCACGCACAGATTATTCACATCGAGACGTCTGGCAGTGAGGATCCTACCCCTCAATTCTATTATAAAAAGAGTATTTTCAAATAATAAAATTATTTCATTCAAAAGCGAATTAGAAGCGGTGGATTGGTCTACAGTTTATCAATGTGATTCAGTAAACGACGCGTACAGTACCTTCTTAAACAAAGTCCTAAATATCTTTAATGCAATATTTACAGTGAAAAAATGTCCTCAAACATAACAAACACAATCCGTGGATTACGCGGGGTATTAGAGTTTCATGTAGACATAAACGTGTGCTGTATTTTAAAAAAATTAAAGGTCTGGTAACCAATGAATACTTTAATATCTATAGTAAAGTACTGAAGCAAGTTATAAAACATGCCAAAAAAATATCAAATAACAGCTTTATAAAATTCTGCTGAAAACAAAGTTAAAGCTGCTTGGCAACTTGTAAAGACCCTAACGGGGAAAAATAGAAATAGTAACATGTATCTTAACAATTTTTCGAATAAATTTTAATGATCCGTTCAAGATAGTTAACAACCCAAATCACTACTTTATAAGCTCTTGTCCGAACATAAGTACAAATAAAACACAATTATGTCTTTTCCCTTGATCGTTCTGTACGCTCTATTTATCTGAGACCAACTACTCCTCTGGAAGTGCCAGGACAATAAAAAGTCTAAAAAAATAAAAAGTCAGTCGGGGATGATAATTTACCAATACGTATTATTAGAGAGGTTACAGATTCTATCTCAGAGCCTTTGTCCTATATCATTAATTTTGTGTTTTGATACAGGTGCATATCCGGAACTTCTAAAGAATGCTTTAGTTAAAGCAATACACAAAAAAAGGGAGGAAAAAAAATATAGGCCAATATCGCTGCTCTCAAACGTAGGTAAAATATTTGAAAAAATTATAAAACAATAGGCTAATCGATTTTTTTGAACACAACTCTTTATTTTCCAACAACCAAAATGGATTTCAAAAAAATAAAATCTACAGTTAGAGCGATTTATCAAGCATTAACTCATATACTAAGTTCTTTAAATAATAAGAAGCTCACAATGGCAATGTGCATTGACCTGTCAAAAGCGTTTGATAGTGTCAATCATAATACCCTATGTTCCAAACTGGAAATCGTATGGTGTCCGGGGAAATGCGTTGAATTTGTTAGCATCCTACCTGGAAAATCGGACACAACAGGTTTATGGAAATTGATGATTTTGATAGACCTATAATTTTCCCACAAGATCGGGGTGTCGAGGGGTGTTCCTCAGGGATCAATATTAGGACCTCTCTTATACATTATATATACGAATGAGCTCAGTAGAATATTCCGAGAATTTACTATTCTTTACGCAGATGACACTACATTGATCTTTAGTGAGGAGAATCCGCACGCAATGCTGACCAGTGTACAAGGAGCGTGCGAAGCTCTTGATGGATACTTTTCGGCTCATAACTTATTAATAAACGCTCAAAAAAACACAATGCCTATTTTTCGGCAATAGAATAGAAAACACTTTTTTCTTTTACATATCGAAATATTAATATCCAATCGTCCGAACGTGTTTCCTTCTTGGGGGTGGAAATAGATCAGAGACTGGACTGGAAAGCGCATATTGAGAATGTTGCGTTGAATGTTTCAAGGTATTGCTATGCTTTAAGAATTATTTCTGAAAATGTTGGAGTCGATGCTGCTCTGTCAGCTTATCATGCCTTCATACAGTCAAGAATAAGATACGGTCTTATCTTTTGGGGGTAATTCACCGGAAATTGAAAGAGTTGTAATTCTTCAGAAAAAATGTATTAGAGGTATATTTGGAATGCCGCCGCGTGATAGCTGTAGGAATGTGTTTAGAGACAGAAAGATCTTAACCATTATTTCTATGTATATCTTCGACAGAGTTTATGTTTGTTTACACCAACAGCGATATTTTTGAGACTTATGTGAACAATCACAGGTATGCCACTAGACATAAATTGAATCTGCTTCCCGAAAAAGTGTAATTACAGCTACATACAGAAAAATGTTAATTATGTCATATTAAAGATATATAATAGTTTCCCAGAGAGTGTACGTGCGTTATGTAAAACGGAAGTAAAGAGACTTTTAACCAAATATCTGCTTCAAGGAGCTTATTACTCATTAAATGAATTTTTCTTAAGTCCAGTTTGAAATTAGCACGGGGGATTTGATGACTCTGTCAGCAGAGGTGGTTTCTTGTCTTTTCCGTTGTGCCTCTTATTTCATTATGTATTTGTTACTATGTTGTAATTTGTGCTTTTAAAGTGTTTTTACTTATTTACTGTTTTTTTTTTCTTTTCTTTTATTTAATTATAGTTTATTGTAAACTTAGTTAACATTGTTTAATGCCTATTGGCTTATAAGTGTAACCTATTGTTACATGAAAACAAATAAATTATTATCTATCTATCTATCTATCATATTTTCATATACACTTGCATATTTAGTCCATTCTCACCGATTATTGCATATTTTACCCAAAATCTAGTAATGGTGCATATTTTCCCTATATTTACAATATTTCTCGGTATTACTAGCAATTGAATTGCTCAAGGTATTGTTAATGCCGCCGTCTGGAACCGATCTTATCGCCCGGGACATTTCCTGCAATAGTCTAAACATCGATTAGGTTATAGTGCCAAGGGAATACCCAAAATTACAAGGGTATTTTATTCCTTTGTTTCTTGGTCGGGATATTAAGTGATAAGTAGTTAGTTTCTAAGAATATTTGTTTGAGCGTGGATCAAATAAACAATTTTCTCGAAGACGAATTTTTATTTTAAAACAAGATATCAATTTTAAACAGTTTATTATTGACGCGCTTGCATCAGTGTAGTCTTTTTGCAATTTTTTAACGTGTTGTGTTAAAGTTTAACGTGTACCACGCCACCCGCAAAAAAAAGTGTCTCTTCGTGGGTAGCTGATTATCCTGGAACATTTACATACGACGTAAATGTTTTATATTGTCGAGTTTGCGAGAAAAAATGTGTCGTGCACAAAAAAGTTTCAAATTGACCAGCATGTCAAGACAAAGTCTTCATATCGCAGGATTGCGAAAAAAGTCTCACGACAACAACTTATAACAGCAGCAAGTAGCAGTGATTCTATAGGCAAACAAAAAAAACACTTTATCATGGATTTATGTGAAGCATTGCTTGCAAGTAATATTCCTCTTTACAATCCTACATTCAAAGATTTTCTGCGGAAATATTGCTTGAATCAAAAAATACCAGACGAATCAACACTGCGTAAAAATTACATACCAACAATTTACCAACATGTTCTGGAAGAAATACATAATGAACTTAAGGATGACATTACTTGGATTTCAGCTGACTACCGGCAGTTGTGGTAGCTATATTGCGAATTTAATTGTGGGTGCATTAAGATTAGAGCCTTCTTCTTCCTATTTGGTCGCCTGAAAAGAAACTTGACAAGACAAATCATTCTACGATCGCCAGATTTGTGAATGAGGGTATTAAAAAAATATTTCCTGAATCTTCTACAGATGAAAGAGTGTTTAGTTAGTCTCAGATGCTGCTCCCTATATGATCAACCAGTGGTAACTCGATGGGGAACATGGATTGAAGCTGTACTATTTACAATGAACATTTCGAGGTCATCAAAGGTGTAGTAAATGACTTCGATAGTGCAGAGGCTATGGCCACAGTAAACATACTACAGTAGCGAAACTGAGCTCCAATTTGGTGACCAGATTTTGACGGCGCGTGCGTCGACGGGTCCTTTTTCAAAATGGCCGCTCAGTGTTTATATCCGATCTCGGAATGTGTCTTTGGAAATGTATTGTCCATCGTTTCTTGATGTGACTGCAGTTTATATGAATATAAAAAACAGAAGGAAAAGAGAGTTTGTAGAAAAAGAGAATTAAAAACGTTTGTAAGTGAAGAGAATCGAAAAGGTTAAGAAACAATTTATATAATCATGGGGAAAGGAGGTTATTGTTGTGCCGTTGAGAATTGCAATATTCCATATAATTATTTTTCGCAAATTATTTGCTCGAGTCACACTTTTTTATGCTCTAAAATTTGCAAATAAGAAATTTCTAACTCAATCAGGGCGCGCTAAGACTATTATTCTAAATCATAACTAAATTTAATTATCACATGTAATCATCAACAGTATTATCCGTCAAAGTTTAAAATTGCTGCATTAATGATTTTTTTTTGCAGTTCCTCTGTTTTTAGTTGAAACAATGATTTCATAGAAATCATGGTATGCGATTAAAGTTGTTGGAGTTGTTGATTATTTTAATAAATCTCTATTGCTTGCTTTCACAAGACAACTTTTCACTATCTTAAATGCATTTTTGTTGCAAAAAATACATATGCATGAAACAATAATATCATTACTAATGTACATTTTGTTTAGGCGTATTTGCTCAAGAGAACGGCCTTCCAGGGAACCTTGATTGATTTAATAAAACGTTCGTATTGGTAGAGTGATTTGGTCATTAAAGCTTGAAATTTATTTCTAAACTTAGTTCGGCGGTTATTTAAAAATCCTGACGTGATTGCTCGATTCTGACCTCGAATTCGGTTTTCAGCGCCTAAAAATACATATAGGTATAGCGATCTGTTCGGGTAGTGAAAACTTTTTTTTTGTATGCCTGTGATTAATAAATAATCCTCCAAATTCTGGTTTTTAGAAAGATTTATTTTTGTGTAAACTAGTATTCAATTATTTAAAACTATTTATATTTGATAAATTATAAATAAAACATATTATTTTTTTCTAAAAGGTGTATTCTTAAGGGGCTTCTAGTTTTCAATAACTTCATCTGAATTAATTGTTTGACACAGTTTTCTAATAATAAACCTGATAAATTCAACACTGTTTAATTGCAAGTACAATTAATACTCTGAAAGTGACTTTTTTTTTCTATTTTTCTCTATAAATTACATTGCTTCCTTTTTCATGCCAATCTTTCAAAAGTTTCTGTGAATATATTGTAAGAAATACAGAACCTATAACAACATATTTATTATTTTCAAATTTTAGACAGTATATTTTATTTTCTTATAAGCTGGGTTTGAAAGTTTAAATATTAAGTGTCGTGTTGAGATCACAAAACCACTGGGGAATGGGATTATTGAAATAACTGATATAAATGGATGATTGAATCAAATATGCTATTAAAATAAGAAAAATTTTAATGCGATTCCAAAGAAATTTTTTTGTAATATGATTTTGTCAGACGATGTGTGCCAGAGAGTAAAATATTCTGAAAATAAGTTCGTTAAAATGGACAGTACACCTAATCGAAGTCCATTTTGATGGTAATTATGGTTACTATTAAAATTTTGAAGATTTAGTTACCTGTTAATAATATTCCTCCTATAAAGAACTTATTTCTATTGTTCTATACCTATATTATAAATTAAATATAGTTATTTTTCTTTTAAACTGTAATTGATAATACTCAGTATATATGAGTCAATCATTTCTCCTAATGAAGCTAATATGGTTAGCGAAACGCGCGTCGAGTGCAAAAATAAAGTGTTTGGTGTAGTGGTGATATATACTGAGTAGTGTCATTGTGCCAAAGATTCCACATTCCCAATATAGTTGCAATTGACAAGTCAGCTTGGTCATAACCAAGTATTGTATGTAACTATAATTACGAAATTACTGTATTGACTCTTTGATCTAAATATTAATTTCATTGTAAATAAAAGTAAGCATTAATTACATTATCAAAAAGCAATACAGATAACAGAACACAAAATGGTATAGAACCTCTAAGAATCATTCACATAGAAAATAAAGGTCTATACATATACGTTCATAATTCATAATAATATTATATTAACCTTTCTCGAAGTTACATAATATAGTTTTGTAGTTAAAGAAAAAATAAGTACCAAAAAAGTAGATACAGTGTTTTTTAATTAACGAGAGATCTATCACACCAAACCACACAACACTGCTTAGAAAAAAATGCTCTTATTTTAGAAGATGTTGACATCTTAGTAATGACAATTAAAATTAAATTAATTTAGTCCTTAAAAAACATCTAATCACAAATTTACTTGAAAAATGATGTAAATAAAACTTTAACCTCAAACAGTGACGTTTAACTTTGATAGACTTTTGAATTTTTGGATAAGGTTATTAAAAACTGAAGTTGAATATGAAGAATTCCATTAAATACCTTCCTAAGTTTTTCACCTGTATTCATTTATTTTTCTAACAAAGTGCTCCATTCTTTTTGTTTTTTTTTATATTACTCATGCTGCATTAACTTTTTATATTACTCATGCTGTATTAAATAACAAATCAAAAATTTTCAAAACATTTCTGTATCTATGATTTTGAATGATAAAACTTTGCACAACTTTATTTGTATTTCAAATCTCGCGCTGGTCCACTTTTAACATGGCGGATTGCCACCTGACCTTCTGAAAAAAACGAACCTGATTTTCCTATGCGATTATCCTTGAGTTTCGCTACTTATAGTGTGTTTACTGTGCTATGGCAGTTCGTCAATCCAAGGCAGCATTTAACTATTCTGATATTAAAAAAAAAAAACATAGCTTTGATTAGCACTCACTTTTCCCACATACCAACGGGTATTAAAAGCTTGAAACTCGAGGTTTGGCGTTGGCCGAATCAATTCGGTTAATGAATAAAATCCGTCAAATAAACTCCACATTGCCAGATGTATTCCCGCGTAGAGTTAAAGAAAAGTTTGTGTCAAATTGATAGTTTTACTAATAGGACGGGTGAACTTTTGCCAGAAACAATAAGTGCTAACATAGCACCCCAAATTCAAATACTGCCCAGTTACCTCAGTGGATGTGGAACGGTCTTTTTCCACTTCTAAAAATATTTTAAGACACATTCTTACTACCCAACATTTGGAACAATACCTTATTGTTTACGTGTACAAGAATATAAATGTTAAATAATTTTAAAAAATGTTAAATAATTGTTAATTAAATTTAAACATCGTCGATAACTTGTTAATTTTATGCTGATTTTGAAATAAAAAACTAAAAATTACTACTTTTATTATTATTTAATATTGCATATTTGAATCTTTTTCGTGCATATTTTAAGCATTTTTTATGCATATTTGCATGCATATTTCAAGATTTTATGTTGCATATAATCCGGTCTCTATTTATGACATTTTATTGTTGATAACTTCAAACAAACGGACTTTAGTAGAACTTACAAGCTTATAATACCGTCCTGAGTCTCATTGAATCTTTCTACAAATAGCACTTTTCGAACTTGCTACGCAAATAACTATTTTTGTATAATTTTTCTTCCACTGTAGCTTTAAAACCAGTAACGTAATAATTTTTTTTTTTTCGACATTTGTTTTTATTCACAATAATTAAAACAAAAGGAAACGTACTTGAAATACCTTCATTAATATTCAGGAATGGAGTTCTATTATACCCACTGTATGCATCGAGAACACCCCGTGTTATAAACCAATCTGACAGTAAGCTAATGAAATAACCGCGAAAAAAAAAAAAAATTATTACTACAAGAATCATTCATCAAGCTGCCACTCCTGAAATAACGAACCCACGAGTAACTCACCTACTTATTATATCTCTATTCTTTTTTTTAATCATCCATTTAGGTCCACTTGTCAATCATCCTATTATACGTATTTTTTAAGTGTTCAATTTCCATGGCAATTTTAAATTATATAATTGGTTGCAAGATATAATTAATTTATATCAGAAGGTCACTGAATACAATAGTTAATAAATAAATTATAAATTATTCTCATATTAGTAATCGCTGCATCGACAAAAAGTTAATGTTGTTTGCATAATAAGTTGTCGCATTTTTAAAATCAGCCAATAAAAAGGAGTAAATGAAAACGTTCCAGCAAGAATTAATAATACCTATTAATTATAAACATAAATCAAATATTTATTGTGCAAATAACGGACAAAAAACATTTTAAATAAGTAAAATTAATAAAAAGTCTTAATGACCTAGCCGGCAAAAAGATATGTTTACTTGTGACTTAATATCATTCCATAATAAATTACTTGAATGGCTTATTTTTACAAAAAAAATGTAAAAAAGTTAGCTACACGTAACTGTTCTGTATACAGCAGTCCAGAAAACTGCAAACCGGAAAACGAGAGAACAAAATTCTACGAAAAACTACAAGAGACAATTGATGCGGTCCCAAAAAGAGAAGTAATTATCATAATAGGACACTTTAATGCACGAGTAGGAAACATGATAGTACCGGGAGTAAAAACAGAGGTTCAATGAAAATGTAACGAATGAGAATGGCGAATTTTTGATTAACTTCTGCGCACAAAATGAGTTCCGAATAAATAATACCTTCTTTAAACATAAAGAACAACATAAATATACATTTCAAAATACGAGAGGAGATAGAACAATTACACAGCCCCACAAAAAAAAAAGTGGGTATACTTTTGATGCGATATATCAGATCCGTAGTATTTTTGCCCACTGATCACGAATCTGACGTCAGAATATCGCCATCGCATCTCAATTTTTTTCTAACCTCAAAAAATAGGTAAAAATTAGTAAAAATTAAGAAAAACATACTCCTAAAAAATTGATTCAAGCTTTTTCATGAATCCAAAGATGTATTAATATGTATTCGGACACGCTAAGCTAATATTCATCGGTTGGATTAAGCCATACAGTTCTGTTTTCTTTCTAACCTCAATAAATCAGACAAATATAGTGCTTCTCGAATGCAAAAACGAATTCAAATTAAAATTCAACCGATCCTTACCAAATTTGGTACACGGGGATTTTTTGGGTCGCTGATCACGAATCTGAGGTTGGATTTGCAAAATTCAAGATGGCAGATATTTTTCGCGCCATTTTGAACGCCGAGAAAATTCATCGGTCGATTTTTATTCTTCTACCTGCATCCAGGGCACCTCCACGTGGTGACGGTGGGCAACGGTGTTACTCCACTAGCCGGCAGAGTCCCTGGATAACGGCTTAGATGCCGTCATGGCAGGTAGAAGAAAGAAAATTACGATGCAGGGACTCGGAAATCCCAGTATCGGCGGTTGGTCAGGGTGGGGAAAGCGGGCCCGCAGCCGTCGTCATCCAGCGACCGTAGCTCTTCATGTGTGGGTGACTTGGCTCATGTAGAGTATAATGCTACAAGAAAACGGTCTCACGGTACAAGGACTTTTCATAAGTGCGATAAAAACAGTGATTCATTTTGTTATATTTGCTGTCAACACGTATTGAGTAAAATGGGGTCACCGATAACGGATAAGATTAAAAAACCTTATATAAGGATTGTTTTAACATTGAAATACAGCACCAGGATACAGATTGGGTTCCCCACATCATTTGCAGTTCTTGCAAAATAATGTTGTACATCAATAAGAAGGCGATTAAATATTCCAGACCAGCAATATGGAATAGACCATACAGTGAAAATGATTGCATCTTTTGTATGAATGTTGTATCTAGGCATAACCGAAAAAATAAAAGCACTATTACTTATAACGATGTTTCGACAGGAACAAGACCAACTAAACTAATTCCGCCTCCTGAACCACTTGATGCTGATGTTATGGAAACAAATGATTTCACCTTATCAGTTCATGCCAAAAACATTGAGACTGTCGAAAAAGATTCAAACACTGTTACTAATGAATGTTCTAGTGACAACCTATCATATACTAGTGACACAGATAAAGAATTTCTACCATACAACCGTAAACCAGAACCCAATACTCGTATCACAGTCAGAACTTAGTGATCTAGTCAGAGATTTAGGCTTATCCAAAGATGGTTCAGAGCATCTTGCTTCCTTTTTAAAAGAAAAGACATTTACTTAAGCCAGAAGTTACGATTTCTTATTATAGAAACAGAGATGAAGAATTTCGAAAATATTTCACAATGGACGAGGAATTGTCACTTTCATATTATACCGATTGTAAAAGGTCTAATGGATGAATTTCAAAATAACTCATACGATCCTGAAGAATGGAGACTGTTCATTGATTCTTCTAAACGGAGCATTAAGGCAGTTTTGCTGCATAATACCAACCTTTTACGCTCCCATTCCGATTGCTCTCACAGTTATGGAAGAGCAATATGAAAAAATGAAGCAGCTTTTGATAAAAATAAAATATGCTGATCATAACTGAAAAATTTGTGGAGATCTGAAAATTGTAACAATATTGCTTGGCCAACAGTCAGCTTTTACACTTTATCCCTGTTATAAATGTCTGTGGAATAGCAGAGACAGGGAACGTCATTATAAGAAAAAAATTTGGCTAACAAGAGAATCGTTCACTCCTGGTGAAAATAATGTATTGTTTCCACCATTGGTTAGATCCAGGAAAAGTTCTTATTCCCCCGCTTCACATTAAGCTTGGACTTATGAAGCAATTCACGAGAGCATTAGATACAAACGGCCCATGTTTCAAATATTTGCATAAAAAATTTCCGAAATTTTCTGAAGCTAAAATTAAGGCAGGCGTATTTGACGGGCCACAAATAAGAAAAAATTGTTTAAAGATTCATTATTTGTTACTAAAATGAATAAAGTTGAAACAGCTGCTTGGCTTAGTTTTAAAGAAGTCGCAACAAACTTTTTGGGAAATAATAAAAGTCCTAAGTACAAAGAAATAGTCGAGAAAATGGTAAAAAATTTTCAAACATTAGGTTGCTTAATGAATCTAAAATTACATTTCCTGGACTCCCACATCGATGATTGCCCAGATAATCTTGGTGATTACAGTGAGGAGCAAGGGGAACGTTTTCACCAAGACCTGAAAATCATAGAAATCGGTATCAAGGACGATGGGATGACCATATGCTAGCGGACTATTGCTGGTCGCTAAAAAGAGAAACAAGTCCTCAAAAGCGTTTGGGCAGAAAGCCTTTGAATAGGTCATTCGCGGAAAAAAGAACAAGATACAGCCAAAAAAAGGAAAGTTAGGCGCGGGTCTAACCTTCGCAATTCTAGGGCTTAAAGGTCTACTATTTGAGAGTATATGATTTAAAAGTCCGGGTTTTGAGTTTATTGGGTCTCATTTTTAAAGTTACAGGGTTATTGAGGTCTATTTTTTGAGGTTACAGGATGTGGGAGTCTAAGGTTTCAGGGTTTAGGGTTTAGGAGTATCAGGTTTGAGGATTCCCCAACTGTATACCAAATTTGGTAGGAATCGGTTGGATTTCAAAAATTTTGTCCGCCATCTTGGATCCGCCATTTTGAACTTTGCAAATCCGACCTCAGATTCATGATCAGCAACCCAAAAAACCCCCGTGTACCAAATTTGGTAAGAATCGGTTGAATTTTAATTTGAATTCGTTTTTGCATTCGAGAAGCACTATATCTGTCTGATTTTATTGAGGTTAGAAAGAAAACAGAACTGTATGGCTTAATCCAACCGATGAATATTAGCTTAGCGTGCCCGAATACATATTAATACATCTTTGGATTCATGAAAAAGCTTGAATCATTTTTTTAGGAGTATATTTTTCTTAATTTTTACTAATTTTTACCTATTTTTTGAGGTTAGAAAAAAATTGAGATGTGATGGCGATATTCTGACGTCAGATTCGTGATCAGCGGGCAAAAATACTACGGATCTGATATATCGCATCAAAAGTATACTCCACTTTTTTTTTTTGTGGGGCTGTGTTATAGATTCCATTATAACAAATAGCGAAATACATTATAAACAAATATTAGACAAATGTAGGAAGTGATCACAGTCTTGTATTGTGACAAATCAAAATGACCATAAAGAGATCCCAAAAAATAAGCCTAACAGTTTGCGAAACAAAGAGAAAGGTAGAAAGCCTACAAGACGAATCAATAAAAAATCTCTACCAGACAAGATTGGAGAACGAAATACAAAAAACCCAGTGGTAGAGGAAGAAAATACAGAAGACAGTTGGAGAAAGATCAAGGATAACATTATAAATGCAGCAAAGGAAGCACTTGGGGAACGTAAAATAAACAGAACATCCAGAAGATCGAATAATACACCTTGGTTCTGCGAGGAAGCGAAGTTAAAATGTCAACAAAAAACAAAAGCCTATGTTAAATACAGATCAAGAAAAACCAGAGAAACATATGAAGTATATAAATGTAAAAAAAAATAATAATAACAAAGCCGACGAAGATAAACATAAATATATGAAAGAACAAAAAAATTCCACATTAACTAGCACACAAGAAATTACAGAAACAATCAAACACACAACTGGAAAATGCCCTGGAATAGACAATATACAAAATTTTCTGGTACAAACATAATATCTCTCCTCCCAAATACGACTATCCACTATACTCACCTTTCCCTCCATGGCTCTCTAACTGTCCTCCTGTCGATTTTTCCATGCTCACACAAAGGAAAACGGAAACTTCAAACTTACTGTTTAGGAAAACATTTCTGGAAAGAATAGCAACTCACTATCCCAATTACACTCTGTTTTATACTGATGGATCCAAAACAGAGAAGGGGGTGGGTGCTTCATTCTCCACTTCTTTAACTAACAAAATGTTTAAACTCCCATCGTATACCTCCATTTTTTCAGTCGAACTTTTTGGCAATTAAAGAGGCCATACGCCACGCTCTAACTAACCCTTAGAACTGCCACGCGTATTCTAATCATCTCCGACTCTTACAGCGCTCTTGAATCAATAAAATCACTAAAAACAAAAATACAATTATGTTCGCTAGATCTTTGGACTTATGCCATATGGTAAATCTAAAACATCGCAAAATTGCCTTCTTCTGGATCCCCAGCCACATTGGCATCAGAGGCAACGACAAAAACTGACATACACGCAAAACTAGCAATAGAGAGAGGCACCACAGGATAGGGGGAGAAAACCACCCCAGAGATTTCAACTCTCTCCTTAATCATAACCTACGTTCCTTATTCCAACTGAACTGGGACCTAATATCTCCTGATAATAAGCTATGGCCTATCAAACCTCTGGTCTACCCTCCCTTAAACTCCTTGAATATAACTAGAAAAGAAAACGTCCTCATACGAAGACTGGCCATAGGACATACTTACAGTACTTATAGACACCTATTACAAAACGAACAAGCCCCTATATGCTTCTTATACAATTCCCCTTTGACAGTCTCTTACATAATTGAGACCCCACACTTTAAATCTATCAGAGATAAACATCAAATCCCATCAAACCTAACACTATTAATTAATCATTCGATTCACTCCACATCAATATTAAAAATTACCTAAAAGAGATTAATTTTATCGTATATAATTATTCGAACACTCGCTCAGGAGCGCTAAATGACCTGGGCAGTCGATGCGCCCTAATCCCATAATATCCATCCATCCATCCATCTGGTACAAACAGTTTACCACCACACACGAAGCAGTCACACATCAAATCAACAAAGACATTCTGCAACCATATACATTCCCCACTTTCCTTACACAAGGAATAACATATGTCAAACCCAAAAGCTTAAACATCACAAACCCGTCAAACTATCCCGACCTATCACCTGTCTTCCAACCCTATACAAGATCATCATAGCCACAATTTTCAAGAAAATAAAACAACATCCAATAGACAATGATATTTTCATAGCAGAGCAGAAGGGATGCAGAAAAAATAGCCGAGAATGCAAAAAAACTGATTATAGATAGCGTGATCATGGGACAAACCAGAAAAGAACACAGAAATCTTCACACCGGTTATATAGACTAATAAAAAAGCCTTCGACTCCATACTCCACAGTTGGTTAATCAGAGTCCTAGAAATCTACAAAATCAACCCAAACCTCAGGCAATTTCTCACGCAAATTATGAAAACATGGAAAACGAAAATCCACCTAAAAACACAAACCGAACACATCCAAACAGAAGAGCTGTTCATCAGACGGGGTATATTTCAGGGAGATTCGCTCAGCGCTCTATGGTTTTGCCTCTGTCTCAATCCACTCTCAAATACACTAAACAGAACAGACCATGGCTTCAACATGAGACATCAAAAAGTGAACCAACATACAATAAACCACCTCCTATACATGGATAACATAAAACTCTACGCTGCCACAGAAAACACAACTGAAAGAACTCCTGGAAATCACAGAAATATTCACTTTAGATATCTGTATGGAATTTGGTATAAGTAAATGTAAAGTGCTCCATCAACAAAGTCCAATGGATAGGCCACTATGAGACAGAAACCATCAACAACGAAACACTCGATAACATGCTCGACAAAGAAACATACAAATATCTAGGCTTCCGTCAAAGCACTAAACTTAACCACACTCACATCAAAACAGAGCTCAGAACCGATTTCAAAACTTTTACAAACAAAACTCAACACCAAGAATTTCACTAAAGCCATCAACACGTTCGCTATACCTATACTTACATATTCATTTGGTATCATCAAATGGTCACACACAGACAAAGAAAACATTCACATCCTTTATACATTCTCAATTCACCAAATATAGGAAATTACACCCCAACGCATGCTAAGAGAGACTTACCATCGAGAGAAAGGCAGGAGGAAGAGAAATTATAGACATAAGATACACAAAACAAATACAAGCACTTAGAAAATTCTTTCACACCAAGCAGACCAGCCTCCATACAGCAACAGTGTAAGCAGACAAAAACTACACACCTCTCGTCTTTCCCGGGCAGACCACTCAGCAGACACACACAGTCACACTCAATTACAACAGGAAAAGATGAAAACGTGATCAGAAAAACACTCCACGGAAAACACAGGTACCACATAGAACAAGACCACGTAAATAAAAAAAAAATAACCGGTCAAGTGCAAGTTGAACTTGCGCAATTAGTATTCCGTACGTTGATTGCTATTAAAATAAAAAATGTTGTAACGGAAGTATAAAATGATCAGTGACTTCACAAAACACACCCCAAATGAGTTTTCAACAAAGTTTGTTCTCAATCTTTACTGAAAATTGATGACCTTGAAATTTTCTGTTTTTTTGTATATACCAGATAAATTATTAAAGGTAATGCACTCGTGATAATTTTTCGTTCAATCTACACCCCGTGGAGAATATTCCAGAATTTTTTCAAAATTTTTTGATAAGTACTTTTCGAGATAATGTAGGTGGACAGCGATTTTTTGCGATTTTTTAAAAATAATACAAAGAAAAGTGCGCGCAAGTATTACATTATATATATATATATATATATATAATATATATATATATATATATATATATATATATATATATATATTTTACTCGTGTTTTCACAAGTTTTCATTTAACACCACACTCGATTACCTAGATAAAAAAAAAATTTTTTTTTTTACTTCCGATTTCATTCCCCCCAAAACTAACCCCTTAAGTCAAAATTTAACTTTCAAAATTACATCGCTCTGATGAGGCCATCATTTCCTATATTATTACCAAATTTCAAAACTTTCTATGGCAAATAGTTTCGGAGAAAATCGGGTGTGACAGACGGACAGACAGACACCGAAATCATCTTATAAGTGTTCCGTACGGAACACTAAAAACTGTCATACACCTGGTTACAGGATGGGCAGCTATTCCCTGAAACAGGAGGCTTCTTACTTGCCATCCAGGATAAAGTCATATTAACCAGAAACTACCAAAAGCATGTCATCAAAGACCCAACAGAAGACAGATGCAGGAATTGCCACCAGCAAGAAGAAACGATCGAACACATAACAAGCGGATATAAAATATTAGCCGGATAGGAATGAATACACAGCCAGATATGACTCAGCAGCAAAAGTAGGTGACCAAGCACCAGCCATAACATACAAACTCAGAGAAAACATAGATCCTTACTACAAATATACACCAACATCCATACTTGAAAATAAAGAACAAAAAAATTTTAACAAAAAGAATTGCTATTCTCGACTTCACAAATTTATAAACAAAAAATCTGGGTTTTCTTTTTTTGGTTACTTTTAGCTTAGTGGTTAAACTCCATTTAGGTTATTCAAAATTAGTATTTCTTCGTCAGTTCTTGAGTTCGGTATAAAATATCTCGCGCTATTAAAATAAATATAATGGTGAAAAAAATAGTTTGTCGTGCTAATCATACCCTCTCACATTCAAAAAATAGGAATAAAATTTGTTTATTGTGCTTTAAAAAAACAGGTAATTACTAAATCCAGGTACATTTCAAACAAAATTTAGATAAGTTAATAAAGTGTGATATAAATTTTTGATATAAATGAGGATAAACTGTCTGCAGTTCTGTGTTCCTTATGCAATTTGGATCTTATCTATTCAATACATCTCGCGGTTTTCAGGAATTAAACTTGAGGTGCATTTTTAAATCTATCATAAGCGTCTGTGTAAATCAATTTTGCAAATTTTCTTAAAAATGAACACCGAAATTTTGGCTTTCCGTGAAAAATTAAAAAAAAAGGACTTTTATGCTGTGGTTACAATTGTGAAAGTTGCCTTAAAAGGATTTAAATGTAGTTTTTCATACATTTTCAAAAGCGATTGAGGGTTATGTAAATATTACTAATGCATTCGGGCAAGTGGAAAAAGTTAACAGACTGAATGTGTGGAAAAAAGTTTCCGAATTGAAACGAAAAATCCCAGTTGACGCTAAAGTTTGTTCTAAACATTTTAAAAAAGAAGATTACGTTTGTTCCAGGTAAGTAAATTTATTTATTCTTGAACAGTCATTTGCTTTTTTTTATAATTTGTGCACGTGAGTCAAACAAAAATTTCTTATTAGATAACATTTTTCAGATTTTTATTTTGATAAAATTCTGTCTCAATTATTTTATATCTCATTCAAAGACATAAATAGTTTAATAGATATTAGCCTCCGAAGTGAATTGGCAC
>CM032453.1:2220404-2597071 GCA_019049505.1 Pachyrhynchus sulphureomaculatus | reverse complement strand
ATAAGTTTATTTTGGTCTCATCAGCAAATATTACTGAATTCCAGAAGTTCAAGTCTTTATTGATATGCTCTCTGACAAATTCCAATCTCACGCGTCTATTTCTTTGGCTAATGAAAGGCTTATTTCTAGCAGTTTCGACCATGTAAATTATTATTTCGCAAGATCCGTCAAACTGTTTCGGGGTTTCACCTTTTTCCAAACTGTCTTTCCACCTCGGCGCACAACTTTAGCGTACTTTTTTTTTGGATTATTTGATACCTGTCTTAAAATCCATCTTTCTTCACATTCATTGAAGTTCTTATTTGGAGCCAACCTTGACTTATTCTCGACTCTATTTTCATTCCGGTAACGTTCAATGATATGCTGAACAGTTGACGGACATTTATTTACCATTTTGGCTATGTCTCTTTGGCTGCATCCATTCCTGTAATGAGTAATAATTCGACGACCCATTCTTAAACAATTTCGTTTTATTGAAAGAAAAAATGTCAAACTAAACAAAAAAGAATTGCACTAAGAAATCAAAGCAACGCCGCCTTCGTAAATTTCAAAATGCGATAAGTTTTGACCCCTGTTGTTATTTTGCATCATTTAAGCATTGCATATGATTTGATTAATGATTTATTGTTAATTAAGTAAGGCATATTTAAGACAAAAAGTAATTCATACTTTTTTAGAAGACTCTACTAATTTAATTTCAATAAGTTGTTTTATCCAAATAAATAAAGAGGCACTGAGACCAGTAAGTCTTTTCTTACAGCGACTGCATCATTTAAGCTGTGATTCACTGTATATACTATTTTTTGTAATATTTCCCGTCCTTTCACGTGGAGTTATGAATTTTTCGATATGTTTTTAGTGTTCCGTACGGAACACTTATAAGATCACTTCGGTGTCTGTCCGTCTGTCTGTCCGTCTGTCCGTCTGTCCGCCTGTCCGTCTGTCACACCCGATTTTCTCCGAAACTACTTGTCATAGAAAGTTGAAATTTGGTAGCAATATAGGAATTGATGGCCTCATCAGAGCCATGTAGTTTTGAAAATTAAATTTTGACTTAAGGGGTTAGTTTTGGAGGGTGAAATCGGAAGTGAAAAAAAAATTTTTTTACTAGGTAATCGAGTGTGGTGTCAAATGAAAGCTTGTGAAAACACGAGTAAAAAATATGTATATAATGTAATACTTGCGCTCACTTTTCTTTGTATTATTTTTAAAAAATCGCGAAAAATTGCTGTCTATCCGCCTTATCTCGGAAAGAACTTATCAAAAAATTTTGAAAAAATTCTGGAATATTCTCCACGGGGTGTAGATTGCACGAAAATTATCACGAGTGTATTACCTGTAATAATTTATCTGTTATATAAAAAAACAGAAATTTCAAGGTCATCAATTTTCAGTAAAGATTGGAGTAAACTTTGTTGAAAACTTATTTGGGGTGTATTTTGTGAAGTCACTGATCATTTTATATCACCATAATATAAATTTTGGCTTAAGGGATTCGTTTTGAGGGGTGAAATCGAAAGAGAAAAAAAAATTTTTTTACTAGGTCATCGAGTGTGGTGTTCAAATGAAAGCTTGTGAAAAACACGAGTAAAAAAATATATATATAATGTAATACTTGCGCACACTTTTCTTCGTATTACTTTTAAAAAATCGTGAAAAATCGCTGTCCCCTACCTTATCTCGAAAAGTACTGATCAAAAAATTTTGAAAAAATCCTGGAACATTCTCCACGGGGTATAGATTGAACGAAAATTATCATTAATGTATCTGGTATATAAAAAAAACAAAATTTCAAGGTTACCAGCTTTCGGTAAAGATTGGAAACAAACTTTGTTCAAAACTCATTTGGGGTGTGTTTTGTGAAGTCACTGATCATTTTATACCACCCTAACAAAACTTTTTATTTCAAAAACAATCAACGTACGGAACACTAATTGTGCAAGTTCAACTTGCACTTGACCGGTTATTTTATTTCTAGAAATATTTGCGAATTTACCCCTGACGACTGGGCTATCAGCTATTAAATTTGTTTAAATTCTTAAATCACATTCGTAGTTCAATAACCTTCCCTTTATAAGTAACTTATCTGCCACCTTATTCCTCAACCTGACACCTAACCACAAATCCCAATAAAATCAGGTGTATCAATAACAGGTCGCCCCGTATCTAAATTTAATAAGGGTCGGACCGAAACACAACTATCCCTAATCGATAAGTTATTGTTAAAGTATTGACAGGCGGAAGATCGACCTTTTGTGATTTTGAGGGTTGATTCCTAGTACCTGATGCCCCTTGTAATGATTTATGTAAGGTGTTGCAAGGTAAAAGGTCTTTTAAGGTGTTGTGATACCTTTTATGCAATAATTTTGGAAGGTTGGAAAAAAAATGTTTGTTTGAAACTTACAGGTAATCATTCAATTTAATAATTTAAAAAATAGAATGACATTGCTTATATGTTATTTTTAGTGTTCCGTGCGGAACACCTATAAGAGGACTTCGGTGTCTGTCTGTCCGTCATACTATTTGTTATAGAAAGTTGAAATTTGGTAATAATATAGAAATTGATGGCCTCATCAGAGCCGTGTAGTTTTGAAAGTGAAATTTTGACTTAAGGGGTTAGTTTTGGGGGGTAAAATCGGAAGTGAAGAAAATTTTTTTTTACTAGGTCATCGAGTGTGGTGTCAAATGAAAGCTTGTGAAAATACTAGTAAAAAATATATATACACTCCTGGACAAAATTAACGCAACAATATATTAAATCATACAAATCTCTATAATGAATTAATTTTAATAATTTTTTATGAACATTCGTTATACTAAAAGTTAGAAAAAACTAATTCAGGTACTTTAAAAGTAAATTAGCTATCAAATTTCTCTATAACATTCGAATTAAAATTATTCTTAAGACCTAATAACAAAATCGTTGAAATTATGTAATAATGAAAAAAATAAACTAGGACACTAGTAGCAAAATTAATTGTGTAACTGGGACACTAGTAGCGTGTGTTGCCTTCTCTACTTCGGATGACATCGTTTATGCGCCTAGGCATGCTTCTAATTAAATTTTGGATAAAATCTTGAGGAATTTGCTCTCATTCTGGGATAACTGCATTTTCAAGTTCCCTCAGGTTTCTAGGTGCAGGTATATGACGTTTCACATTTTTCTTAAGGTGATCCCATACATGTTCTATCGGATTCAGATCCACGCTTTTTGGTGGCCATTGCATAATCGGTATATCAACTTGATTAAGATAATCAAGGACCCCCCTAGCTACGTGAGGTCGAGCGTTGTCTTGCATAAACAGGAAATTGGGACCCACAAAATAACCGGAAGGCATCACATGTTCTATTACAATATTCTCAAGATAGTAGTCAGCATTCATGGATCTCGTACGGACAGGAACTAACTTTGTGCGAGCATCAAAGCAGATGCCACCCCAGAACATACACGTAACAGAGCCACCGCCGAATGGAATCCTTGCAGAGATATTGCAAGGAGCAAACCTCTCTCCTCGCCATACTGGCTGACGACCATCTGGATGTTTTAGACTAACCCTAGTTTCATCTGTGAAGAAAACTTGTTTCCAATCATCCACAGACCAGTTTTCGTGATTTCGAGCAAAACGTAACCTGGCAACTCTGTTCTCTCTAGTAAGCAAGGGCGCAGTGGCTGGTCTCCTACTGTTTAATCCAGCTTCATTTAACCGTCTTCTAACTGTTTTAGAAGAAATTGTGACATTGCGAACAGGTTCGAGTTCGTTTCTTATTATAGAACTAGTGACAGTCCTGTTTCTTAAAGCATATTGTCTTATAAAACGTTCATCGAGGTTGCTAGTGCATCGTTTTCGCCCTTGCCCTAGCCTTCTAGAATAAGTTCCTCCTTCATTCAAGCGTCTTACCATACGACTTATTGTGGAACGAAAAAGAGAACAATTTCTAAGCTTACTTTTAAAGAAAATCTATCGCATTATTACAGAAAATTGTTTATCTTCTAAAAAATTCTTTGAAAACTGTAAATCTAAACGAATTGTTTTGATTTATGTCATGAACAACGAAACAAAGTATGCATAGCCTACTATTCAAATACTCGATAAACTTTAAAACTGACATAAGAAAAAGATAAATTAATTTTCAGATTGTTGCGTTAATTTTGTCCAGGAGTTTATAATGTAATACTTGCGCATACTATTCTTTGTATTATTTTTAAAAAATCGCGAAAAATTGCTGTCCTCCCAACTTATCTCGAAAATACTGTTCAAAAAATTTTGAAAAAATTCTGGAATATTCTCCACGGGGTGTAGATTGAACGAAAATTATCACGGGAGCATTACCTTAAATAATTTATCTGGTATATAAAAAAAAATATATCAAGCTCATCAGTTTTCAGTAAAGATTGGAAACAAACTTTGCTGAAAACTCATTTGGGGTGTGTTTTGTGAAGTCACTGAACATTTTATACCAGCGTAACAAAATTTTTTGTTTAAAAAGCAATCAACATATGGAACACTAATTGTGCAAGTTCAACTTGCACTTGACCGGTTATTAGTGTTCCGTACGGAACACTTATAAGATGACTTCGGTGTCTGTCTGTCCGTCTGTCTGTCCGTCTGTCATACCCGATTTTCTCCGAAACTATTTGTCATAGAAAGTTGAAATTTGGTAATAATATAGAAATTGATGGCCTCATCAGAGCCATGTAGTTTTGAAAGTTAAATTTTAACTTAAGGGGTTAGTTTTGGGGGGTGAAATCGGAAGAGAAAAAAAAAAATTTTTTACTAGGTAATCGAGTGTGGTGTCAAATGAAAGCTTGTGAAAACACGAGTAAAAAATATATATTAATGTAATACTTGCGCGTACTTTTCTTTGTATTATTTTTAAAAAATCGCGAAAAATCGCTGTCCACCCGCCTTATCTCGAAAAGTACTTATCAAAAAATTTTGAAAAAATTCTGGAATATTTTCCAAGGGGTGTAGACTGAACGAAAATTATCACGAGTGCATTACCTTTAATAATTTATCTGATATATAAAAAAACAAAAATTTCAAGGTCATCAATTTTCAGTAAAGATTGGAAACAAACTTTGTTGAAAACTAATTTGGGGTGTGTTGTGTGAAGTCACTGATCATTTTATACTTCCGTTACAAAAACGTACGGAACACTAATTGTGCAAGTTCAACTTGCACTTGACCGGTCATTTAGAATAATATAAAGTTTGGAATGGTGGCTATACGAGTCCTAACCGAAAAAATATAAAATATTTTATTGCATACGAGTGATAC
Source organism: Pachyrhynchus sulphureomaculatus (assembly GCA_019049505.1). Classification (NCBI taxonomy): domain Eukaryota; kingdom Metazoa; phylum Arthropoda; class Insecta; order Coleoptera; family Curculionidae; genus Pachyrhynchus; species Pachyrhynchus sulphureomaculatus. The sequence continues at coordinate 2,591,792 of CM032453.1, read as the reverse complement.
TACCAAGCAATTAAACTGGCGTAGGGAAACGCATTTCCCGGCGACCTGTGGAGACACCTTGAAAGAAAATTCGCGATAAAGTAGAGGCGATAATATTGCATTAATCGTGGTGTGAAAGTCAGTTTTATAGAACATGAACTGTGCATTACAACTCACGGCTCCCAATATTTTCTATACCGTTTTGAATATGTAATTGGTCAGTTTGCAATGGATACCCCGAATCTTCTTCTACAGAAAGCATTTCGCTAGCAGTGTTTTGAAAAGAATTTAATTATGCTTAGACATACATCCAGTAACTACTTCTTGTTCTTCCTATAAGATCAGGTCTTGGTTCGTTTGTTTTTAAGCTTCTTGTGATGTAGATGTCCAGCTCTCGTGCGATCTTTTTGGTGGTCGACGGGGAGGTCTCCCTGTTTCTGATTTTTCATCGTTTGTTTATCTTGACCAGCAAGTAGCTGGCATCCTACTTACGTGATCCCTCCAATATTGACGTCCTGATCTAGTGAAATGTACGATGTTTTGAATCTTGAGTTCCTCTCCTATAGTTGTACTTCGTACCTGGACTCTCAAGGTTATTCCTTTGAGAGTGTACGGGGTGAGTCCACAATAGAGTAAAGTTCATTATCTCATTTGTTGTGGGAATGACGGAAAAATCTTAAATACAATAGTTTTAGGGAATGTTAAGGTGCACAGTTTAAAATTATTTGTTGTGGCCGATATAACATATGTTTTTTTTTAAATGGAACATCCTATTTTCTAATTTATTTTTAAATTGTGCGTAAAATTTTATAACTTTTTTATTAATAATGTTATATACCTAAACCTAGTACTTTTTTAATATTTCAATTTTTTTAAATAAATACTAGTTTTTGTAAAAAATTGCCAGTAGTGCCATTGTTTCTGAAGGTGGAATACTCATAATTGGTACGAGCGTTCTATAGAGATCAAAAAAAAATACATGTAAAGAAATTTGAGTTAGATGCTACAAGATGTTCAAAATAAACTTTGACTATTTTAAATTGAAAAATCGCAAATTTTTTAAATGGCATATCCCATAAATCAGGGGTGCTCAAACGGTCGATCGCGATCGACAAGTCGATCGCGAGTGCTTTTTGAGTCGATCTCGAGAAAAAAATTCCGATATAGAACTATTCACAGATTTTGTTTTAGGTAACTAAAACAAAATGTAATGAATAAACTACTAAAATTTATTCGATCCACAATTAGGCCAGAATAACCCCCTCATCACTTTCTTTTATCGTAATAACCCCCTGCTAGCGACAAAAGGCGGCTTTATCAAAGGAACGCGCAGTACTTGTCAAAGAAAAGCCGCGTTTTTGATTCCCGCCGATTTTTCTAGAAACTTCGGGCGGCGTGTTTGATGGGAACATTCGAGACTTCGTTCGCGCCGATATAAATGTTGCGCCTGCAGGATTAGGAGTCAGCCTGAGTTGTAACTAGAAGGCGATACATCTATACAAAGTTTATTAATAAATAGTCCAAAATGAGTGCGACGAAGAAAAGTAAAACTTATCATTTTAATAACGATTGGGAGGAAGAATTTTTCTTTTGTATGGTAAAGGATAAGTGCATTTGTCTCATTTGCCGTGCGTCAGTTGCAATACCTAAGCGTGGGAACTTATAGAGGCATCATAAAACGGTTCATGAAAACCATGAAAAGGATTTTCCGTGACAGAGTGAATTAAGAAAACGAAAAGTACGTGATTTGATAACTTGTTTGAAAAAAGAACTAACCATGTTCACAAGACCAGCCAAACAATCAAAAGCTGCAACGATCATGTCATTTAAAATATCTCGTATATTGGCGAAACACAAGAAACCATTTGATGATGGATTGGTTGTGAAGGAAGCATTTATTGAAGCGGGTGTTACTTGGAGATTTTAAAAATAAAACAGAGATTATGTTTGCTATTAGAGAACTTCCGTTATCTCGTCCGACTGTCACAAGGCGTGTTGAAGTCATGAGTCAGGACATGGCAGATAAACTAAAACATGATATCATGGAATGTGCATACTTTTCTTTACAGTTCGACGAATCCACCGATATGACAGACACTGCCCAGCTGTGTATTTTTATTCGAATGGTATTCAATGACATGTCGGCTAAGGAAGAGTTTTTGACAATGATTCCTCTGAAAGGAAAGACCCGCGGCGAAGATATATATGACGTTTCCTTCAATTTTGTAACAAACTACAAGCTACCAATATATAAACTAGTGTGCATTACAACCGATGGAGCACCAGCAATGACTGGAAACAAAAACGGTTTTGTGGCATTCTGTAGAGCTACTGATGATGATTTCCCTTCATTTTTCTCCTTCCATTGCATTATACACCAACAAGTTTTGTGTTCAAAAGTTCTAAACATGGAGGAGATTATGGGCATTGCAATAAAAATTGTGAATTCTTACCGTGCACGTAGCTTGTAACGGCGGCTCTTTAAATTGCAGTTGAAAGATAGTGAGTCAGCTGAACACACTGATTTAGTTCTTCACACGGACGTCAGGTGGTTGAGTCGCGGAAAATTCCTAGAAGGGTTTCAAGAATTATTGCCCGAAATAACAGCTTTTCTGGACGAAAGAGGTGATGACACTCAGATGCTGAAAAACGGAAAATGGCTGACTGATTTGGCATTTTTGACAGACATCACAATGCATTTAAACACCATTAATTTGGAGCTTCAAGGTAAAGGAAAAACTATTATTGAGATGATTAGCGTAAAAGTAAATTGCAACTTATGATAGATCAACTGAAAAGAAAGGATCTGAAAAATTTTCCATCTTTGAAAGCAAGTATTCCTCAGTTGAATTATGATATTTATGAGGCAGAATTATCAAATATTTTGGGCCAATTCGAAATACGTTTTTATGATTTCAGTAAATTGGCAAATATCGCATCATTTATGAGTTATCCTTTTTCGTGTAAAAACATTGTGGAATTAGCTACTGAAATGAGTTTTAGTGCAGATTATATCAGATGTACATCTCAAAGCCACAGCATCTGATACAAAATTCTGGTGTTTTATATCTGAAGATAAATATCCGAATCTAAGGCAAATTGCCCTTCAACTGACGGCAATGTTTGGGTCAACTTACTTGTGCGAGTCTGCATTTTCTGAAATGAAGATAATTAAGTCAAAATATCGCAATCGACTAACTGACGAACATATGTCATCATGCTTGCGATTAGCACTCGGTAATTACGTACCATCTTATGAAAAGTATGCTGAGGACATGCAGTGCCACACTTCAACATCCAAAGTCACTCTTTAGTTAAGTTTAGACACTAGAACTCGTTTGTCTTGTAAGAACCAATAAACTCGCAATTTTGAATAATTATGAGTTTTTTCATTGACATTTTAGAGTAGACCTACACTTACCTTGACTAAAAAAATGCATATCGTGTGGAAAACTAATATCTATGCCACGATACACCCTACCTAGACGACAGTCCTGCATTACACTTACTTGCAGCCTCTCAGAGTCGATCGATCGTAGTCTAACAATATTGAGGTAGATCGCCAGCAGTTCAAGTTTGAGCACCCCTGCCATATATTATAATTTTTTCTGATAGATTTTACAAAACCCTTCAACTTTTATTAAGCATGTCATATACCTATTTCTAATAGTTTTCGATTTATTTTGAATTTTTCAATTTTTACCCTTGTTTTTAATACACTTACGCTTTTGTGTAAACATAAACAAATAGTTAATAATAATTTTAATATAGTTTAACTTATCTAATAATTAATTATTATGACATAATAAATGTTCAAAAATATGCCCGTCTACTTGAATACACATGTTTAGTCGTTTTGCTATATTTTCCTTCACTTTCTTTAGTATAAAGGGCGTTATTGTCCTGCACGCATTCCGTATCCTATTTTCCATATCTACTGGTGTTGTAGGAGGATTCACATAAACACGACCTTTAATGTAGCCCCACAAAAAGAAGTCTAAAGGTGCTAAGTCGATGATTAACGGGGCCACTGAGTGAATCCATCTCTACCGTTCCATTTTGGTGAGTAACGATCGTTTAAAAATTCCCGAACTTCCCGGTAGTAATGAGCAGGAAATCCGTCTTGTTGAATTCACATTTGTTTCCTTTCAAAGTTATCAACTTCTTCAAGAAGCTGAGGTAATTTGTTTTGAAAAAAATTTAGATATCTAGGCCCCTTAAGCGGTTCGCGGAAAAAATGTGGACCAACAATTCGAAAATTTAATATCCTACACCATACATTAAGTGACTATTGGTTTTGGTTTTGAACTTCTCGGACCCAAAATGGATTAACTGTTGAATAATAATGCATGTTATGGCTGTTAACTGCTCCATTATTACGAAAAGTAGCTTCATCAGAAAACAATATTTTGGATACAAAATTTGGATCGGCCTCTGTTGCTCCATTCATGGTGGTACAAAAGTTTACTAGTCGTCCAAAATCACGGTCTTGAAGGTCTTGGTGTAGTTGCATATAAAAGGGATGATACTTGTATTTTCCCGTGGTGCGATTAGCCGTAGATTAGGAGGTGTCAGATACTCCTCCAAAACATTGGCTGTGATCTCCTCATGGTAATCTTTAGTTGATTTCAACAAGCCACCGTCGAGAAATCCGTTTTCAAGGTCTTAGCTTGTTGACTGTTGATGCACTAGAGTGGACGTTAAGTATCATTGTTTGTTCTCTCAGGAAAAATGCAGATTTACAAACTCCGCGAAGTTTGACCGGGGCAAAACTGAAAGTTGAAGCCATCGCTGTTCTGATTTGAACTAAGTGTATTATATGTTCTTGCTTTATTTTTATATTTATTTATTTATTTACGGTTCATTAGAACCTAATTTAACTATGGGATATAATCGGATATAATAGTTGCTTAAACTTATTTATGGTTTCACAATTTTTAATATTATTTGGTAGGTCATTAAAATGTTTAAGTCCTTTATAATAAAGATTTGCTCGATCAGCTTCATTTGTAATTCCCACTACTCGGAAGTCATTTCGTCCTCTGGTGTTGTAGTTGTGTATCTGATTGACGTATCTAATTTTCTCGGTCAAATATGCGGGACAATTTTCTATCTTTATATTATAGATGAATTTCATTGCGTAATAAAATAAGCTCTGCTTTACACTCAGCCAATTTAATCGATCTAACATATCTTTTATGTGCGTGTCTCTAGGCTTCCGCAATATAAATCTCATTGCCTTGTTTTAAAGTTTTTTCAGTAGTTCTATTTGTGTATCCTTAGCAAGAAATAATACCGAAGGACAATAAATAAAATGTGGCTCAATTATGCTTCTATATATTAATATTTTATGGTATTCACTTATGATGTGGCAAGTTCTATACATGAGATAAAGTTTTTGGTTTATTTTATTCACTAAATATTGAGAGTGTGCATCAAATTTAAGTTTACAATCTATTATTATACCCAAGTATTTAATTTCGTTTACTTTTTTCTATTTCACGATTATTTATGTATAATTTTATGATTATTATTATAGTTATTGTGTGATATTATCATATATTTAGTTTTATCTGTATTTAGTTTTAACATATTTATACACATCCACTTGTAAAGAATATTCATATCAGACTGCATTTTATTAATAGCCACATCCAAACTAACATTACTAATTGCAATCAGTGCATCGTCTGCAAATAGTCTAACATCCCCATACTTTAAACCGTCTTTAATGTCATTTATGTATATGAGAAACAGTACCGGCGCAAGCATAGAGCCTTGCGGTAGACCAATATTCACTGGTATCGCTGATGATGTCTTGTTTCCAATTGTTATTTGTTGCTTTCTATTCGATAGATAACCTTCAAACCATTTTAATTCTATATCACGCACTCCAATTTTTGTGTAGTTTCATAAGCAATAATTTTCTGTCTATAGTTTCAAATGCTCTTTTTAAATCTATGAAAGTTGATACAATGTATTTTTTATTCATCAAATCTTCACGCCATTCACTTATAACATAATTAATTGCAGTTTCACAAGAGTGTTTGCTTCTAAAACCCGATTGCCCTGGAATAATAATATTGTTATCATTCAAATATTGCAGTAACTGATTTTTTATCACTGTTTCAAGGATTTTTTCGTCACTTGGAAGTGTATTTATTGGCCGCATCTCTTCAGGTTTTATAGTATATTTTATTCTTTCAATTGGCACAATTTTGGAAATTTTCCATTCGTTAGGCACTTTTCCTTGCAGCATGCTATTATTGATGATATTGGCGTAAAAAAAAGCCATGTACGTTATAGAATGTTTAATTACACCTTCAGGTTCTTACCGCCAATTTTATTTTTAAATTTTTTAACTATTTCAGTTATTTCGTTACTATCTACTGTTTGAAATTTAAATTGGTGATTAATTATATTTGTATTTCCCATAGTATTCTGCACAACGTCTATACCATTTTTAATGTCAATGACACTCTGAACAAAGAATTTATTTAAAAGTTCAACAATTTTCTTTTTCATTTTCAATTATTTTTACCATTCATAACGATTCTGTTTATTGCACTGGTACTTTTTGACATACAAATTTCTTCTTTTAAAACTCTCCACATTTCTCTACTGTTTCTTTGATTATTTTCAATTTTATTCTGTTCATATTGCACTTTCTTCTGTTTAATCATATTTTTATATAATTTTTTCACTGTCTATTAATCTTCCCAATCATTAGTTATTTTGGCTATTTGGTATTTTTCATACTTTATTCTATGTATTTCTGTCAGTTCCCAATCATACCATTTGTTCATCAACTTTATATTTATGGTTTTTTCTTCAGTTAGCGATAACATAATATCCTTCAAGACGTGGCCTATGAAAAACACCTTAAAATCTATATCACCGTTTCACATATCACCGAAATTTATCATTCGTAACATTTCGATAATTTTATCACAGTCATAGTTTTCCCAGGAAATAATTTTTTTCGTTAATCTCATTTTGTACTTTTTCACAACAAATAAATAAATAAATAAATATTGGTCGGAAAAAGTGCGACATTTTGACGTCTTCTTTGTCCGAAGCGAATATTTTCTGTGGTACTAGGCATGCATATTTCTCTTCTCTTTCTCATATTTGCATTATTAGCTGAGAAAATATATATTTTTAAAGACTGTTGCAGAACCACTTATGGTATGTAGGGCGTACGGTAAGATTACAGGAAATATGACAAACGTTATTATGTTCAATAATAAAATCGTCTTTATGAATAGCTGAATCCTAACTGTAATATAACACTTTATATTACATGTTCGCATCCCGTAGTTACAGAAACAATTCTCCAAAATGTACCTGCACCCAAAAGACATCCCGTCGATTTCTTATGCAAATACAATTTTCAATTATAAAGCGTAATAAATGTCTATTCTTTTTAGGCGGATTCTCACGCAGTCTTAACGGATCCTTCACCAAACCCCTCGGCAACATAATAATTAGTCCTGGTTCGAAACTAGATTTAAAAAAAGAGACCCATTTGCATACCCGACATACCTATATCAATTACTCTGGAATCTGCATATCGAGACCCATGGGCGACCCATGACGTCTCTCTGATGGGACCTTTGTTCTTCCCATTAAGGGTATTTTTTATTCGCGTACTTTTTGCATAGTTTTTTTTGTTCTATTGTTGTAACAGAAAAATAAATTGGTATAGCCAGCTGCTTTACAAGTAATTCTTGCCTGATTTTTTTTTTGTCGGGTGGTCGTTACAGATGTTTAAAATGAAAAAAAATGAAAGGAGAATGTCGAAAACAGGCGATTTTTAGTCTAAAAATGTAACCTAAAAATCAAATAGTTGCGAGTTATGTGTACTTAGAACATAGGTTCCCAATGATGATGGTACTGCCCCCCCAGTGGGCGCTGGTGTCTTCCACGGGGGTGGTAGCGGGTACCTATTTAGGAAATTAATATAATACGTAGAGACCGGATTATATGCAACATAAAAATCTTGAAATATGCATGCAAATATGCAAGAAAAATTCTTAAAATATGCATAAAAAGGGTCAAAATATGCAATATTAAATAATAATAAAAGTAGTAATTTTTAGTTTTTTATTTCAAAATCATCATAAAATTAACAAGTTATCGACGATGTTTTAAATTTAATTAACAATTATTTAACATTTTTTAAAATTATTTAACATTTGTATTCTTGTACACGTAAACAATAAGGTATTTTTCCAAATGTTGGGTAGTAAGATTGTGTCTTCGATCACTTAAAATATTTTTATAAGTGGAAGAAGACCGTTCCACATCCACTGAGGTAACTGGGCAGTATTTGAATTTGAGTGCTATGTTAGCACTTATTGTTTCTGGCAAAAGTTCACCCGTCCCATTAATAAAACTATCAATTTGACACAAAGGTTCAAAGCCTGGGTTATTGCACAAAATGTTTTTTTAATACCCTCATTCACAAATCTGGCGATCGTAGAATGATTTGTCTTGTCAAGTTCTTTGCAGGCCACCAAATAGGAAGAAGAAGGCTCTAATCTTAATGCACCCACAATTAAATTTGCAAGATAGCGACCACAACTGTCGGTAGTTTCATCAGCTGAAATCCAAATAATGTCATTCTTAAGTTCATTACCTATTTCTTCCAGAACATGTTGGTAAATTGTTGGTATGTAATTTTTACGCAGTGTTGATTCGTCTGGTATTTTTTGACTCAAGCAATATTTTCGCAGAAAATCTTTGAATATAGGATTTGTAAGTTTGTGGAGAGGAATATTACTTGCAAGCAATGCTTCACATAAATCCATGCTAAAGTGTTTTTTTGTTTGCCTATAGAAGTGGAATCACTGCTACTTGCTGCTGTTATAAGTTGTTGTCGTGGGCCTTTTTTTGCAATCCTGCGATATGACATGCTGGTCAATTTGAAACTTTTTTTGTGCACGAAACATTTTTCTCGTAAACTCAATATAAAACATTTCCGTCGTATGTAAATGTTCCAGGAGGCCTCTTTACATATGCTCTGATTAATACCGAGACGTCATACAAAAGCGAAAAAAAAAAAACACTTTTATTTCTACCTACACCAGCATCCTGTTACGTGATAGCACATCACTCACTAACTTAATAATATAGAGGCCCTATTTAATTCTCAGAGTGTATGCAAATGAACCCTTTCCGAAGAACAAAACGGTTGAAAGGGTACACACACATTAAAAAAAAAACGACAAAAACAAGGTAGGCCCAGAAAGGGCAAACTAGTTATATTCGTAGGTCCGGTGTAATTTTAAGGGCAACGAATTCATCAGTTTATTTTTCGCGGTGCGACGAAAAGTTACTTATTTTCTAAGTAAATAAATAATTAATTGTTAGGTCATAACAGCTTGCGAGTTAGCTACAATGTTTTATTTAATACATCGGCGTAATGGTTAAATAAATGAGAAAAAATTTAGTTTAGGTTTTTTATTTTGTTTTGTGGTTTGTGATCATTTGTGATTTAGGGTATCTATTTTCGTTGTCTGTGATAAAAGTGCTGTTAATATAGTGGGAACAAAATAAAGGTGTGGTAAAATTAGTTATTATTTGTTTAAGCAATATAGGGTCGGATTCACAAGATTATTTTGTATACTCTTCATGATTTCGAGATATGTCGTTTTTACGTCATTTATTGTCACATTAAATAACTTGCGTTCTTTTGGAAAAATTGCGATATAAAATTCGTATGCTTTAATCTACTGATCATTTTTTAAAGAAGAAAGTACTCCAGTCGAAATAACTGTTGAATAGGATCTAAACATTGCAATTCAATACAGGCTGGTCATCCTAGGTTTTCAGACTCACCAGCCTCAAACTGTATGGACAACCTATATATATATATATATATATATATATATATATATATATATATATATATATATATATATATATATATACCGAAGGGTTTATTGCGGAATTTAGACGAATTTCTAAAGAGTTCAGAAAGTTTTCTGACATAATAAATATTAAAAAAACCGGTCAACTGTAAGTTGAACTTGCACAATTAGTGTTCCGTACGTTAATTGCTTTTAAAATAAAAAATTTTCTTACGGAGGTATAAAATGATCAGTGACTTCGCAAAACACACCCCAAATGAGTTTTGAACAAAGTTTGTTTCCAATCTTTACTGAAAACTGATGACCTTGAAATTTTTTTTTAATATACCAGATACATTATTAAAGGTAATGCACTCGTGATAATTTTCGTTCAATCTATACCTCGTGGAGAATATTCCAGAATTTTTTCAAAATTTTTTAATCAGTACTTTTCGAGATAAGGTAGGGGGACCGCGATTTTCCCTAGTTTTTTATAAATAATACAAAGAAAAGTGTGCGCAAGTATTACATTATATTATATATATATATATATATATATATATATATATATATATATATATATATATATATATATATATATATATATATATATATATATATATATATATATATATATATATATATATATATATATATATATATATATATATATATATATATATATATATATATATATATATATATATATATATATATACACACTCCTGGACAAAATTAACGCAACAATATATTAAATCATACAAATCTCTATAATGAATTAATTTTAATAATTTTTTATGAACATTGGTTGCACTAAAAGTTAGAAAAAAAACTTATTCGGATACTTTAAAAGTGAATTAGCTACCAAATTTCTCTATAAGATTCGAATTAAAATTACTCTTAAGACCTAATAACAAAATCGTTGAAATTATGTAATAATGAAAAAAATAAACTGGGACACTAGTAGCAAAATTAATGGTGTAACTGGGACACTAGTAGCGTGTGTTGCCTCCTCTACTTCGGATCACAGCGTTTATGCGCCTAGGCATGCTTCTAAATAAATTTTGGATAAAATCTTGAGGAATTTGCTCCCATTCTGTGATAACTGCATTTTCAAGTTCCCTCAGGTTTCTAGGTGCAGGTATATGACGTTTTACATTTTTCTTAAGATGATCCCATACATGTTCTATCGGATTTAGATCCGGGCTTTTTGGTGGCCATTGTATAATCGGTATATCAACTTGATTAAGATAATCGAGTACCTCCCTAGCCACGTGAGGTCGAGCGTTGTCTTGCATAAACAGGAAATTGAGCCCCACAAAATGACCGAAAGGCATCACATGTTCTATTACAATATTCTCAAGATAGTCATTCATGGATCTCGTGCGGACAGGAACTAACTTTGTGCGAGCATCAAAGCACATGCCACCTCTCTCCTCGCCATACTGGCTCACGACCATCTGGATGTTTTAGACTAACCCTAGTTTCATCTGTGAAGAAAACTTGTTTCCAATCATCCACAGACCAGTTTTCGTGATTTCGAGCAAAACGTAACCTGGCAACTCTGTTCTCTCTAGTAAGTAAGGGCACAGTGGCTGGTCTCCTACTGTTTAATCCAGCTTCATTTAACCGTCTCCTGACTGTTTTAGAAGAAATTGTGACATTGCGAACAGCTTCGAGTTCGTTTCTTATTATAGAACTAGTGACAGTCCTGTTTCTTAAAGCATATTGTCTTAAAAACGTTCATCTAGGTCGCTAGTGCATCGTTTTCGCCCTTGCCCTAGCCTTCTAGAATAGGTTCCTACTTCATTCAAGCGTCTTACCATACGACTTATTGTGGAACGATGTTTGCCTAACAAAGTGGCAACATAACTCTGACAATATCACTCGTCCAATAAAACTGAGGCTCGCACTACCTTGTGTTCAGTTAAATTCCTTGTTCGATTCATTTTTCTAATTCTTCGTGGTCAAAAATAAAACAGTCTACCACAAAAACGTATTACTTTGAAAAAGGGAACAATTTATAAGCTTACTTTTAAAGAAAATCTATCGCATTATTACAGAAAATTGTTTATCTTCTAAAAAATTCTTTAAAACTGTAAATCTAAACGAATTGTTTTGATTTCTGTCATGAACAACGAAACAAAATATGCATAGCCTACTATTCAAATACTCGATAAACTTTAAAACTGACATAAGAAAAAGATAAATTAATTTTCAGATTGTTGCGTTAATTTTGTCCAGGAGTTTATTTTACTCGTGTTTTCACCAGCTTTCATTTGACACCACACTCGATGACCTAGTAAAATTTTTTTTTTCACTTCCGATTTCACCCCTCAAAACTAACCCCTTAAGTCAAAATTTAACTTTCAAAACTACACGGCTCTGATGAGGCCATCAATTCCTATATTATTACCAAATTTCAATGACAAATAGTTTCGGAGAAAAATCGGGGTGTGACAGACAGATAGACACCGAAGTGATTTTATAAGTGTTCTGTACGGTACACTAAAAAGAAATGTCAACAAAATTTAAAGGGGAAGCATCTTAACAGTACCGAAATTTGATTTTCCAGAAGCTAATTTTTTTCTTTAGTTCGTGTACTATTTAGAAAATATTTGGTAAATTGAGCAGAATATTCTGTTAAAAAAATGCACTAACTTAAACAACACCCTGTATGTAGCGGTTGCCCTTCAGTGTGGACAGTGTAGTAGTGTTCTATCTAATTTTTGGTGTTCGGTACGGAATACTTATAAGATTACTTCGGTGTCTGTCCGTCCGTCTGCCTGTCGGTCGTACCCGATTTTCTCCGAAACTATTTGACGTAGAAAGTTGAAATTTGGTACTAATATGGGAATTGATGGCCTCATCAGAGCTGTGTAGTTTTGAAAGTTAAATTTTGACTTAAGGGGTAGTTTGGATGCTTTTGCCATAAAATATTTTTGATATATGACTTAATTATCGCACCAGTTATCCATGATTTCCTAGCCTTATCCTTTCTGGTCCTATGAACTAATGCTTTCTTAGATTTTTCTATTACATTATTTACGTTGTTTACTAGATGGTTAATACTGTCATCAGTATTATTATATCTTGTTATATTTCAGTTTTCCAAATTACTGAACCACAAAAGTTTATTACAATCAATTCCATATGTTTCACAATTTTGATTCATTTTTCTCCTAGTTCTGTCTATTCGCAAAACACAGCACATCATGATCTGTCAACCTAAACTCAAGTTTATGTGCAATCACATTTACATCCTGCACCTTCTTATAGGCATTGTCAATATAAGAGCCTTCACCACCTATAATTGACCTTGTGGCTGTATGAAAAAATGGTACATATTGCCTTTCCAAAAAGTTATTCAAAAAATCTTCCCCGTTCTTCTCTGGTTTTAATGCATCTATGTTAAAGTCCCCAATTATAAAATTATTCAAAAACATTTCTACATTATTAGGAAAGTCTCTTACTGTATTATCGTGGCATCTATACAATGCCGTGAATTTTATTTTTTCTATATAGTTATCTCCTATTGTTATACTCAAAAAAGTTGTAATCCCTATCTTTTCAATTTCCACCTCAGTTACAAAATCCCTCTTTACAAAAATAACTACGCCATCAGCATGATTTATCTGACTCTCGTTATAGTGCATTTCATACCCTTGAAGCCCGAAATAACTCGGACATGCAAGTTTCCATGTTTCAGTACAAATTATGACACCTAGGTCGCAAGCCAGGCTTTCTAGAAATACGTTAAAGTTTTTATTCAAACTCCTGATATTATAATGCACCACAACCAAACCAACCAGAGGTGTTAATAACATTTTTATTTAAATTTTCCAGGTTCGTGTGCACATATCTTTGTGTAAGATGATTTTCAATGTCACTATCTATAAACATGTTATCTATCTGTTAGGTTCCTGCTTGTGCTCCTGTTTGTGCGTCCCGGCTGACTACTATGCTGTGACTGCTGCTGCTCTGCACTCACTTGGTTTTGAAACATTCTCTGCTGCTGAGTCTGATTTACTACCTCACTTTTTCCTCTTTCATTACTATAGTTTCGTAGCATTCTAGGCACTGCCGGTTTATTTGGATAATCCATTTTAGCTATCATGTTATTTATTTTACTCATTAGTATTTTACACTGGGTGGCGTCAGAAATGCTATGATGCTAAATGGTATATAACAATTTGTTTGCCAGAAGTCATCGATAGAATTAGGAAAAAAACAACCGAAAACCACGCATCATTCTTCATCATGATTATGCCAGCTCTCGCACAACACGTCAAACAATTCATTATTTGATAGAGAAATAACATCGAATTAATATCTTATTGCCCGTATTCACATGATTTGTAGCCTAACGACTTCCTTTTGTCCCTAAATGTCAAAAAATGCATCGACAGCGATTTCCATCACCTCATGAAGCTGTTGAATCCTTCCGAAACCATGTTTTTGAGGTACCAACTTCCAAGTAAAAAAAATGTTTTGAGAATTGGTTCAAACGCATGCAAAAATGTATAAATCTTAAAGGTTAATGTTTTGAGAAAAATAAAACGATTTCTACCAAAACATTTTTTTTTTCATATACTGCACTGACTTAGCCGTTACTTGATGAAGATCCATAATAACTAGAGACCGGATTATATGCAACATAAAAATCTTGAAATATGCATGCAAATATGCATGAAAAATGCTTAAAATATGCATGAAAAGGGTCAAAATATGCAATATTAAATAATAATAAAAGTAGTAATTTTTAGTTTTTTATTTCAAAATCAGCATAAAATTAACAAGTTATCGATGATGTTTAAATTTAATTAACCATTATTTAACATTTTTTTTTAAAATTATTTAACATTTGTATTCTTGTACACGTAAACAATAAGGTATTGTTTCAAATGTTGGGTAGTAAGATTGTGTCTTCGATCACTTAAAATATTTTTATAAGTGGAAAAAGACCGTTCCACATCCACCGAGGTAACTGGGCAGTATTTAAATTTAGGTGCTATGTTAGCACTTGTTTCTGGCAAAAGTTCACCCGTCCCATTAATAAAACTATCAATTTGACACAAAGGTTCAAAGCCTGGGTTATTGCACAAAATGTTTTCAAACATTTCTTTAACTCTACTCGTGAATACATGTGGCAATGTGGAGTTTATTTGACCGAGTTTATTCATTAACTGAATTGATTGGGTCAACGCCAAACCTCGAGTTTCAAGCTTTTTAATATACCGTCGTAATTTTCGTATTCCCTTGGCACTATAACCTAATCGATGTTTAGACTATTGCAGGTAATGGTCCGGCAATAAGATCGGTTCCAGACGGCGACATTAACAATACCCTGAGCAATACAATTGCCTAGTAATACCGAGAAATATTGTAAATATAGGGAAAATATGCATCATTACTAGATTTTGGGTGAAATTTGCAATAATCGGTAAGAATGGTCTAAATATGCAAATGCATATGAAAATATGCAAATGCATATAATCCGGTCTCTAATAATAACTAACGAAGTATGTTACAGAATATATAGTTTACCTAATTACAAGTACTAAATTCATTAACAATATTTACCTTAATACCTAGAACAAGTTCAATAAAGGAGACCCTCCCCCATCTAATTGATCGTTGAGTAATAAACCTGATGATTTTTTCTGGTTAATTTCTTCCTGCTCTAAACAATTCAGTAATTTTCCTTTCTTTCCGTTATGCAAAATTTTGAAATCTTCATTGAACGTAAGATTTTCATCTGTTAAATGTTTAGCGTAATGAGATTTGTTATTTTTCATTCTATAGCTTTGTTTATGTTCCTTTATTCTTTTATAAAAAGATTTGCCTGTTTGTCCTATATACGTTTTATTGCAAGTGCCACAGCATAATTCGTAAACTCCTTTACTGTTTTTTACAGGCCCAGATTGACAATTAAAACTATTTCTAGATTATATTAACCAACTTCATAATGATATTACTTTTACAACAGAAATAGAAACAAATAAATCGATTAATTTCCTAGATTTAAAAATATCAAAACAAGATGAATAAACATGATTTTGAAATCTTCCATAAACCAACACATTCAGATATAACTATACACGCTAATTCTAACCACCCGTTCACACATAAAATCTCGGCTTATAATAGTTTCATCCATAGTAAACCATTAACGGAAGAACATTTTCAGAAAGAATTAAATATTATAACAAATTAGTATAAACAATGGGTACAGGAGCGATTTCGTAGATAATATTTTAATGAAAGACAATTTAAAAAAGCAATAGGACTGGTGTACCCGTACAAACAACTAAGTAAAGAAAAATTTCATACACTCACTTTTACCGGAAAATCTATAATATATATAAATGCAACGTCTCTCTGTCTGTCTGTCTGCCCGTTAGTGCGCCTATCACTGAAGAACCACTTATCCGATTTACGTACTTTTTTTTTAAAACATACATATGTTCTCTGGCCAGGTTATAGGCTATATTTTATTACGATAGGTAGCATAAGGAATGAGCAGTGACGTAAAATAGTGAATAATGTCGGAAATAAGTTTGCCGCTATCGCGTGCCTTTGCAATACACAGCCTAAACCATTAAATATGGAACAATATTATGTAGCAAAGAATATCTGTAATCTATAATCTATAATATATATAAAATGCAATGTCTTTCTGTCTGTCTGTCTGTCCATTAGTGCGTTTATCACGCGGGAACCACTTATCCGATTTACCTGTCTTTTTTTAAATTCATACATATATTATTTGGTCAGGTTATATAATAATAATAATAATAATAATCTATATCTATAATATATATAAAATGCAATGTTTGTCTGTCTCTCTGTCCGTTAATGCGCTTATCCCTCTAAAACCACTTATCCGATTTACGTGATTTTTTAAATTCATACATATGTTCTCCGGCCAGGTTATAGGCTATATTTTATTACGATAGGTAGCATAAGGAATGAGCAGTGACAATAGTAGTAAATGAAGTCGGACAAAGTTTGCCGCTAGCGCGTTCTCTTGCAATACACAGTCCAAACCATTAAATATGGAACAATATTATGTAGCAGAGACTATCTATAATATATATAAAATGCAATGTCTCTTTGTCCGTCTGTCTGTCCGTCCGTTAGTGTGCTTATCACTGGAGAACCACTTATCCGATTTACGTGCTTTTTTTTAAACATACGTATGTTCTCTGGCCAGGTTATAGGATATATTTTATTAGGTGACGTAAGGAAGAAGCAGTGACGATAATAGTGAATCAAGTCGGAGAAAAGTTTTCCGCTAGCGCGTTCTCTTGCAATACACTCCCTAAAGCATTAAATATGGAACAATATCATGTAGCAAAGAATACAATATATATAAAATGCAACGTCTCTCTGTCGGTCTGTCTGTCCGTTAGTGCGCTTATCACTCGAGAACCACTTACCCGATTTACGTGTTTTTATAAACTTATACATATTTTCTATATAATTCGATATAAGCCTAGATAATGGGATATAAGGTGAGATAATGTGAGATAAGGAGAAATAATGGGAGATAAGTCGAGATAAGCCTAGATAATGGGAAATAAGGTGAGATAATGGGAGATAAGGAGAAATAATGGGAGATAAGGAGAAATAATGGGAGATGAGCAGAGATAAGCCTAGATAATGGAAATTATGTAGAGATAATGGAAGATAAGGAGAAATATTGGGAGATAAGGAGAAATAATGGGAGATATTTTATTACGTTGGGTAACATAAGGAATAAGCAGTGACGATAGTAGTGAATCAAGTCCACGCGAGCGGAGCCGCGGGCCCGGCTAGTTGACTAATAAAATTCAAAATTTTTTCTATAAAAATCATGTAAACATCGCTTTTCGTACAAATAACACATTAGCTCGACATATTAAAAATAATAAAAGTAAAACAAAAAAAGAAAATAAAACGGGGGTTTACGAATTGTAATAATATATAGGACAAACAGGCAGATCTTTTTATAAAAGAATAAAGGAACATAAACAAAGTTATAGAATGAAAAATAACAGATCTTCTTAAGCTAAACATTGAACAGATGAAAATCATACGTTCAATGAAGATTTCAAAATTTTGCATAATGAAAAAAAAGGAAAATTACTTAATTGTTTAGAACAGGTAGAAATTAACCAGAAAACATCCTCAGGTTTATTACTCACCGATCAATTGGATGGGGGAGGGTCTCCTTTATTGAACTTGTTCTAGGTATTAAGGTAAATATTGGTAATGAATTTAGTAGTTGTAATTAGGTAAACTATATATTCTGAAACATACTTAGTTAATTTACATCGTGCTCCAGAAGAAGACACAGTGTGTCGAAACAATTGTCACCAATAATATAATAAACTTAAGCAGTTGTTTAAATTTTTATTCCTATTTTTTTTTCATTTTTTTTGTAAAAAACTTAAAAGGTGATCCCCGCATCAGCATCGCCAAATTGAATTTTTAAATTTGGAAATCTTGACGTTTTAAAAGTTCTTGTAAAGGTCATCTAGGTTTAGGTTATAACTCATGTCGTGACAGACATGGTGCAGGTTAAATTTTATCGACCTCTTAAGCTTTAACGGAAATCGCTTGCAAAAACCGTCTATTTTCCATAAAACACAAATCAATTCCCGAGTTGATGCCGGGCGATTATAAAATTTGCCTAAAATAATTACAATTCGAGAAGTTTCGAGAAGTTTTGATGTTCGGCAAAGTGGAGTTTAAGTAGTCCGGGACGTGTGTTTGCGAGAGGTGAATAAAATTATGGAATATTCTGAAATAAGAAGATCAAATGCGATTCGGTGCGTTTTATAAATGTGTCGGATATTTTATTATGATAATGGTAATTTCATTCGGCAACATTATCAAAAATGTGTAGTATGACATGGTTGTTAAAGTACCATAATTCTAAATGTTGCTGTTAACAATAACGCATCAAATGAGTTTTCAACAAAATTTTTTTCCGGTCTTTAATGAAAACTGATGACCTTGAAATTTTTAAAGATAACGCACTCATGATAATTTTCGTTCAATCTACACCCTATGGAAAATATGCTAGATTTTTTTTCAAAATTTTTTCATCAATACTTTTCGAGAAGAGAGCGGGACAGTGATTTTTTTGCAATTTTTTAAAAATAATACAAAGAAAAGTGTACGCAAGTATTACATTATATATACATATATATATATATATATATATATATATATATATATATATATATATATATATATATATATATATATATATATATACAGGGGTCGGCAACCTATGGCACGCCAAGCAATTTTGAATGGCACGCGTACCTATTCAAAGTTTACACATTAATACTGTAATCTGTGACATGTTTCGAAATTAAGTAAATAATCGAAGACAGTATTACTTTAACGATACAAACAAAAACGATATATTATATAGGTCACTAGGTATTATTACCAAAAACTACAAAATATATATTTTGTAATTTATAATTTTACTGAATGCATTGGTTTGGCTTTAATTTCGGCAAGTATTAAAGACGGCAAGCCTCAAAATATAAGCCTAGGTAAAAATACAAATAAACGTCCTCAATTCAGACCAAAAGAGCCGCTATAAGACGGTTTTTGTTTGACTTGACTTCAATCGTTCCGACGCGCGCCGCAACTCTTTTTATATTGCCGAACTTCAGTTTTTGTTAGATTTAACTTCTAGGCGGCCCTTTGATTACAATGGGCGCGTTGTAGATGATAATTTTTGTTCTAAGAACAACAATAAGAAGAATTTTCTGGAAACATTATTTTTCTATATATAGCAAGCGGCTACACGTTTGGATCATTTAGTATAGAAGTAACATCCGTTCCAGTCAATAGTCGTCGAAAAGTTTAAAAATTAAAATTACGTTGCGTTATGGCCGCGAAGAAACAGAAGGTAGACGTTCGATCATTTCAAACTTCATGGACAACAGATTAGGGTTTTGTACAGCAAAACGATCGGGCCATTTGTGTCCTATGTCGGGAAAGCGTAGTTTTCCGGACATCTAGTGTTCAACGACATTTCCAGATAAAACATGAATCGTCATTTAAAGCTAACGCTGATAAAAGGGAGGCAATACAAAGAGCAAGTAAACAATACGAGAAACAGTCAATATTCTTTAGCAAAGTTTTCCAAGGAAAAAATCAGGTAACTGAATTCAGTTTCAAAATTGCACAATCGTTGGCACAAAAGGGTAGGCCATTCACTGACGGACAATTTATGAAGCAAACGTTTTGGAGTACTGGTGAGATTTTATTCGACGACTTGCCCAATAAGGATACAATATTGGCCAGGATTAGGGATATACCGACATCAGCGCGGATCATCGAGAGACGAATTACCGAAATGACACAAAATGTCCAAAAACCGCAGAGACGCTATCAAACGGAGTTTTGTATTTAGTGTAGCATTGGATGAAAGTGTCGATATTAATGACATTGCCCGTCTGGCAATCGTTGCGCGATACTTCGATGATGGCAGTGTGTATGAAGAGCTGATTTGTCTGCTCCCATTGCAGGGAACTACAAGAGGAGAGGATATATTTTCAGAATTTGTTAAACATTTTGAAAAGTGGAACATTGATTTAAATAAAATTTTTTGCGTAACGACAGATGGCGCTCCTGCTATGATTGGGAGACATAAAGGTTTGTTTCCCTTCTTATTGAACGCATGAGTCGAGCAGTTTTGAATTTTCATTGCATAATTCACCAAGAGAGTTTGTGCGCTAAAATCTCCGCTGGAAGTTTAAAATCCGTGATGGATAGGGTGGTTAAAATAGTTAACTACATTGTCGGTCGTTCTTCACTGATCCATAGACAATTTAAGGCGTTTCTGCAGGAATTAGAAAGTGCATATTCAGATATACCATTGCACAATAATGTGCGCTGGCTCAACCGTGGTAAAGTGCTCTCTAGATTTGTGCAATGTCTGGGCGAAATTAAATCGTTCTTGTTAGAAAAAAATCAAGTGGATGCCTATCCTGAACTAGAAGATAAGAAATGGATCTGTATGTTAATGTTTCTTACTGATATTACAAACCATCTCAGTGAACTCAACTTAAAGTTACAAGGTTCAGGCAAAACAGTTCTGGATTTATACGAATCCTGGAAATCATTCAAATTAAAAGCAGATTTATTTATCAGCGATATTACTACAAACACATATAAGTATTTTCCAAATTTAAAAAACTTATATATCCAATGTCGACGGTGCACTAATAGACGAAATTCTTAAATATATGACTAATTTAAAAGAGGAGTTTATCGAGAGGGGTCAGGATTTTGATATACATGGACCTATGTTCGCTTTTTTAATCAAACCAGATTGAATGGATTTTTCCAGCAGTTGCTTTGACATATCCCTTTTCTCATGGATGGACATTAATGATTTTGATCTTCAATACATTGAATTTAAAAGCTCCGAGTTATGGAACACGAAATTTGTAGAATTAAGAGGGGTATTAGAAGGTGACTGCCAGAACCATTCAAACGAGATACTCAGTTGTTGGATGAGTTTACCAGAGAAATTTGTTTGTCTTAAGAAAGTAGCGTTTGCCATGCTTACAGCTTTCGGATCATCCTATACTTGTGAACAACTTTTTTCCCATATGAGAGTAATTTTAAACTCGTACCGAAGCAGGCTGGCAACAGACAACTCGGAAGCATGTGTGACACTGAAAATAACCAGACATGAATCGGATATAAGAAAACTCTCTAAAGAACTTCAAGCAAAGGGTTCACACTAGGTACTAGGACTAGTATAATAAAATTATTTGTTAAATGTTAAAATTTTTTTGTAATTAAACCTTCTAAAAGCAATATTTTACGTTAAGTTAATTTTGGTTGTAGTAAGTACCTATGTCGGCACGCAAAATGTTGTATGGATGAAAACTGGCACCCCTTAGTTACAAGGTTGCCGACCCCTGATATATATATATATATATATATATATATATATATATATATATATATATATATATATATGTATATATATATATATATATATATATATATATATGTATATATATATATATATATATATATATATATATATATATATATATATATATATATATACATATATATATATATATATATATATATATATATATATATATATATATATATTTAAACAAGTTTTCATCTGACACCCCACTCGACGACTTAGTAAAAAAATTTTTTTTCACTTCCGATTTCACCCCCCTAAACTAATCCTTTAATCTAAAACTTAATCTTAAACTAAATCCCTTAAGTCAAAATTTAACTTTCAAAACTACACAGCTCTGATGAAACCATTAATTTCTATATTAATGTTAAATTTCAGCTTTCCATGTCAATTAGTTTCGGAGAAAATTGGGTGTGACAGACAGACTGACAGACACCGAAGTGATCTTATAAGTGTTCCGTACTAGTAAGTTGGTTAACTGCAAAAGCATGGTTTTTGAGAAATAGTTGAAATGTATTTATTTTTAAGTTATAATGTTCAACAATAATTTTTTTAAAAATTTTCTACGAGTTAAATAATTACAAGTTTAATTTTTATGCAAACTTATGAACAAATATTAAACATTTCGGGTAAAAATCTTTTTTAATCTCTATTTTGTAAAGTTTAAACGGCGTCTGTTGCAGCAGCTAGTGATAAAAAATAATAAAGTTAAACAATTTTTTTTTAATGAGACACGAATTATTATTAGCTTTAAATTTGTCGGGAGTCGTTCCAATAATTGGGAATGGTATGGGGCATTGGCTAATACTGTAACTGATTCTGCTGGTATACATTCAATCATTTGTTGGAAGTGCTCTTCAAAAACATCGGCTGTCATCTCCACATGGTAATCTTTAGTTGACTTTGATTCGAATTCCAACAAGCCACCATCGAGAAATTCGTTGTCACTAAAAATATGTGCTATAATTAGCCTGCGACCTTTTCCTGAAGGGGGTTGTAATACAGTTGGCCAACCAACCCATAAGTCTTATCTAAATACAAAGTATTTCTTTCTTCAGCTCGAAATTTTCTGATTGCTCGTAGATATTCTCTTTTCCAACAAATTATTTCTGTTTTATCGACAATAACAAATTTTCTATTGTGTTGTTCCCAACGAAAATTAGGTTATGAAGCATTTCCATAATTTCTATTTTTTTAAATCTGGTAAGTCCTAAAGCTTCGTTAACCTTTTCATAGTCGCCGGTTTTTCATTGATTTTCTTCCTGAGGACGAGGAGGCTTGATTTATACACCACTCTTCTATTTTTGTCTCTCCTGCTTCAATTCTTCTGATGGCTTTTAATTTTTCTTCAATAGGAACGACGATTCTTTTACCCTTGTTTTGCCCCATTATAATATGACAAACAAAAACTCAAACAAAGCAATTCGTATTAATTACACTTAACTACCAGAATTCCAACCAAATAAATTATGTGAGTATACTCGTACTTCTCCGTAGTAAACGCTATAACGCACTGCATTCACGCAAATTTACATGCTGAAAGAGTCCAAAAATATAAATAGGGGAACCCCTCACACGGGCCAGGGGGATTCCCCGAAGGTCCCGACGATTTTAAATGGAAATATGTACATACCTATTTTAGAAGCTCGGTTAATACGCAGCATAGACGCGCGTACCTCGGATAATCAGGTTCTTAGATTTGCTTAGTTAATCCGAAGCTCGGATAATCGCGACTCGATTAATCGGGGTTCTACTATATATATATATATATATATATATATATATATATATATATATATATATATATATATAATACATTTATAAATATAATAAAATGTCTAATGAATGTAATTTTTCCAACAAAAAAATATAATTGTAAAAAACTTCATAATGGTTGGATAACTAAATGTATAAAAATTTCATCTAAAAATAAAAGGAAACTATACTGTGAGAAAAAGAAAGGTGAAATATCTAACGATGACTTCAAGAGATACGAAAAAATTTTAAAGAAAGTTATATTGGAAGCTAAAAGAAAATCAAATACTGAATTTATTTTGAATTCTGATAATAAAACAAGGGCAACTTGGTCATTAGTAAGGAATATATCTGAAAATTCTTAAAAAAATTCAATAATTGACACTTTCGTGCCGAAATATGGGGATTCAGTGACAGCATTGAATGCTTTAAACCATTACTTCATTAATTCTTGTCCAGATGTTGATGGTAGTGGGACAGTTGACTCATTCCCTATAGAAAGGTGTCAGCGGACGATATTCTTAGAACCAACTAGCATTGAAGATGTCTGTAGATCCATAAAAAATTTGAAAAACAAAAAATCCGTAGGAGAGGATCAGGTGCCTGTTTCGCTGCTGAAGGAGACGGCAGATATTATATCTATACCTTTGGAACATATTATTAATGTTATGTTCTCGACAGGAGTCTTCCCAGACCAATTAAAGCTTGCACATATAAAAGCAATATATAAAAAAGGTGACCGAGCTGAAGAAAAAAATTATAGGCCGGTATCACTGCTGTCAAATGTAAACAAAATTTTAAAAAATATATTATACTCCAGATTGATATCCTTCCTTGAGCGAAACAATGTCCTGGCTGATCAGCAGAATGGCTTCAGTCGACATAAATCTACTATTAGAGCTATTTATCAAGCCATGTCAGAGATTCTTAATTCTTTAAATGATGATAGGGTTACTGTGGCCATGCTTCTCGATTTGTCAAAAGCATTTGACTAGGTAAATCACTCAATACTTTGCTTAAAACTAGAGAAGTATAGTATTAGAGGTGTAGCTCTTCAGCTCATAAAATCATATTTAAAAAACAGACAAACATGTGTTATTGAAACAGACCCTTGTGGAAAGCTTGCTTGCTCTGAGAAGGTCATAATAAAAAAGGGTGTACCTCAAGGTTCAATTTTAGGACCCCTGTTATATATATTGTACACTAATGAATTGCCTAAAGTGTCGCATGACTATATAGTGCTGTATGCCGATGATACTAAATGGTTAATACTCTAGACCTATTAAGGCAATATTTTACTTCGAATGATCTACTTTTAAATATCTCAAAAACACAGATCATTCTATTTTCTAACAGAAGTAATGAACGTGTAACAGTAACATATGACAACATTGATGTAGTTTCGGGAGATGAGATTTTATTTCTTGGAGTGATTGTGGACAGGAGACTTGACTGGAAGTGTCATGTCAGTGCTTTGGCCAATAATATGGTTAAGTATTGTTACGCGCTAAGAGTCAGATTAGATGTTGGTGAAGACGCAGCACTGTCTTCTTATTACGCCTACATTCATTCGCGTATGAGATATGGAATCATTTTTTGGGGAAATTCCTGTGAAATAAACAGAATTTTGGTTTTGCAGAACAGGTGTCTAAGAATAGTGTACAGAATAAAGGCAAGAGATAGTTGTAAAAACGTATTCATTTCAAAACGGATTTTTACTGTAATAAGTTTGTATATATATGAAGCAGTGTTATTTGTTCATAGTAATAAAGAATTATTTCAAGAATGCATTAGAGTGCATGAACATAACACTAGGTTAAAAAATGATTTGAAACCAAATAAAAGTAAATATTCCTATATACAAAAGAATGTACATTTTTGTATTCTAAGATTGCACAATAGTTTTCCTAATCATGTTAGAATTTTAAGAACGAACTTGCTGAAACTAGTAATTAAGAATTATTTAGTCCGTAAGGCATTTTATAGTTTGGAGGAGTTCTTTGCTGATGAATCTCGGCTATTTTTATGTGTGTAACTAGAATATTTGATAAAATGCAATATCTATCTATCTATCTATATATATATATATATATATATATATATATATATATATATATATATATATATATATATATATATATATATATATACTATTTCATGCATTTTAGAGCATGTCGATAAAAAATATTTAATAAAATTTTAACTGGAGATAAAAAAATGCAGATATAATTTAATAAAATTGGAAAAATACTTTTCTCCCTTATCCATTCCTTTTTGAAAAGATTAAAGTTCGCTGCTTACATAACGATTTATCAGTTCTGCAAATCTCATGTGCAGAATGAAAAACGGGAAAACACGAAGAGCCCTTCTGCTGTTCGTTGATGCTCAAGGCCCCTTTTTAACGACTGCTGCTCGTGAGCTTTCTATATGCAAAATCACAGGAAAAG
Organism: Pachyrhynchus sulphureomaculatus; assembly: GCA_019049505.1. Lineage (NCBI taxonomy): Eukaryota > Metazoa > Arthropoda > Insecta > Coleoptera > Curculionidae > Pachyrhynchus > Pachyrhynchus sulphureomaculatus. The sequence continues at coordinate 2,565,789 of CM032453.1, read as the reverse complement.
TTCAAGAAGGATGTATAGGGTGGAATAGGTGTCCTATGAAATAAAAAAAGAAAATGCGTAACTTAGGAGATCCGTAATAGGCGATTCTAGTTATAAATTTATTTTATCATAAAAATTTCAGAAACTCGTCTTCTTTATTTTTGTTGTTAAAGGGAAATACACGAGGGTCATTCAATACGTAAAGAGAAAATTGGTCTCAGCTTAAACTCATTCAACGAAACCGTTCCATACTTCTAGAAGTGAAAGTTTGCAACCTTGTAATGAGTTTTAATCAGTTGTTCGATCATGTAATGTAAACATAACCTCAAAATATCCTATTTACCATGGCGAGCCCATTGGAAGACTGTACTTTAAAAGAGCAGCGTTCTGTCATCAGATTTTTGGTAGCAGAAGATGTTAAGCCAAGTGAAATACACTCTAGAATGTTATTACAGTATGGACAAAGTTATAAGTGGATAGATCGGTTCAATTGTGGCCGAACAAGAGTGTGTGATGAGCAGCGAAGTGGACGTCCAGTCAAAGTTTTCGGTCCCTCTTTGGAATTGAGAATTGATTGACTTATTCGTGATAACAGAAGAATTACTCTTGAAATGATGTCGGGATGATGTCGATGAGGCAATGGAAAACAGAGGGTTACAGGAAGGAGACTAGGAAGATCGAAGAGAATGGAACGCGAGGTTGAGAGAAGGGAGACAGCGTCAGCTGTAACAGACCCTTAAATATATATATATATATATATATATATATATATATATATATATATATATATATATATATATATATATATATATATATATATATATATATATATATATATATATATATATATATATATACATATACATATATATATATATATATATATATATATATATATATATATATATATATATATATATATATATATATACATATACATATATATATATATATATATATATATATATATATATATATATATATATATATATATATATATATATAAATATATATATGTATATACATATACGAGGCTGGTTTGAAAAGTCGGTACAAAAATAAAAACTACTTATGTGTTTGGGGTAAACTTTTTTTATTTTTCGACATAGTCTCCTTTTAGGTTTATACACTTCGTCCAACGATGTTCTAGTTTGTTGATCCCTTCCGAATAATAGGATTTGTCCAAGTCTGCAAAATATCCATTAGTGTCTGCAATCACCTCCTCGTTTGAATAAAAACTTTGTCCCGCCAGCCATTTCTTCAAATTGGAGAACAAATAGTAATCCGAGGGAGCCAAGTCTGGAGAATAGGGGGGATGTGAAACGAGTTGGAATCCTATTTCGATTAATTTTGCGACCACAACTGCTGAGGTGTGTGCTGGTGCGTTGTCGTGATGGAAAAGGACTTTCTTGTGGGCCAATCGCGGGCCTTTTTCTTGCAGCTCGGTTTTCAAACGGTCCAATAACGATGAATAATATTCACCTGTAATAGTTTTTTTACCCTTTTCCAGATAGTCGATGAGGATTATCCCTTGCGAATCCCAAAAGACAGTCGCCATAACCTTTCCGGCCGAAGGAACGGTCTTCGCCTTTTTTGGTGCAGATTCCCCCTTGGTAACCCATTGTTTAGATTGTTGTTTGGTCTCAGGAGTATAGTAATGTATCCATGTTTCATCCACAGTGACGAAACGACGCTTAAAGTCCTCCGGATTCTTCTGGAACAGCTGCAAACCATCCTTGCAACACTTCACACGATTCCATTTTTGGTCAAGCGTGAGCAATCGCGGCACCCATCTTGCGAATAGCTTTCTCATGTCCAAATGTTTATGCAAAATATTATGTACCCGTTCAGTCGAGATGCCCACAGCACTAGCAATCTCACGCACCTTAACTCTTCTGTCATCCATCACCATATCATGGATTTGATCAATGATTTCTGGAGTCGTAACCTCCACAGGCCGTCCAGAATGTTCAGCGTCACTTGTGCCCATATGGCCAGTCCGAAAATTTTGAAACCAGTTATAAACTGTTCTAATCGAAGGTGCAGAGTCACCATAATGTTTATCAAGCTTCTCTTTAGTCTCCTGAGGCGTTCTGCCTTTCATAAAGTAATGTTTAATCACCACACGAAATTCTTTTTCGTCCATTTCTTGAAAATCACTCGACTTCCTTGATTCACACGAATGCCAAACACAAAGAAATAGACCAATATGGCTGAAACTTGGTGTGCGTTCATTCAAGAGATGCTACTAACTAAACATGACCTTGATACGCGCCGGTGGTGCCACCTCTCGGACTTTGCACGGACTTTTCAAACCAGCCCCATATATATATATATATATATATATATATATATATATATATATATGTATATGTATATACACATATATATATATATATATATATATATATATATATATATATATATATTCTTGAAATGATAGCTCAGCTCACAATATTATTCAGTACCATTACAATGGTATTACCATATATATTTATATATATATATATATATATATATATATATATATATATATATATATAATATATATATATATATATATATATATATATATATATATATATATATATATATATATGTAGTAATGGTTTTTCGGGTATCCCGTGTTAGCTTGAAGTCCCTTGATGGACGGTTTCGCGAAACCGTCCATCAAGGGACTTCAAGCTAACACGGGATACCCGAAAAACCATTACTACATTTCACACCCGTGAGAACATTCGTCAAAACATATATATATATATATATATATATATATATATATATATATATATATATATATATATATATATATATATATATATATATATATATATATATATATAATATATATATATATATATATATATATATATATATATATATATATATATATATATATATATATATATATATATATATATATATATATATATATATATATATATATATATATATATATATATATATATATATATATATATATATATATATATATATATATATATATATATATATATATATATATATATACTAGTAAAGCGTTAAAAACGTTATTGGAGAATCAATTATTCAATAATAACTGTCTATGCTACTTTCTCAACAATTAAAAAAATAAATCATCTTGAGAGATGTTTGCATTTTTTCACGTTTCAGGGCTCAGAAAAAAATTAAGTTAAATTTGATAGACATATAACACTCGCAGTAGGACTAGCACCTATAGCTTTTGAGCGATATTACTTTGGGAGGAAGGTGGCCAACAAATTCTGTATATTTTCAATATTAATACGATCATTTTTCTTGGTTTTTGGTGGGAAAATCAACAAATTTTAAGCACAATTATTTATAATTAAACACGTAGAGTTAAAGAGGTGGGGGAAGGTGTTAGAACAGTTGCTTCCTATCTATCGTAGTTTACGGTCTATTGAAAATATATCGTATATAGGAAGCAATACCTCTAGCCCTCTTCCCTACCCCGTCAGCTACTTATATGGTTCATCATAAATAATTACGTTTAAAATTTTTTCATTATATTAACCAAGACTTACCCAAAAAGAGCGTCAAGAACTGAGCTGGAAGATCTTGCCTCATCCCGCATACAGCCCAGGCCTGACTCCGTGTGTTTTTTACCTGTTCGGACCTCTCAAAGATGCCCTACGTAGAAAGAGGTTCACCGACAATGAAGAGGTGAAGGAAAAAGGGCAAGAGTGGCATCGACGTCAACTGAAAGAATTCTTTGCCACTGGTGTCAAGAAGCTAGCAGAGAGGTGTGATTATGTCGAAAAGTACGCCAAATTTTGTAGCAGTCCGATAAACTGTTCTTGAGCTAGAGCTATTGTACTTATTAAATGACCCTCGTAGTATTGATGAAAAAAATTTGCATTTCTTCACGTTTTCGGATGTCTTAACGCTTGAATTAGGTATCACTGTCTTTATTGGATTCTAAGTTTGGCCAGGCCTCTTTCTTATAATTTTTGAAAGTGTATAAAAATAATTTCTATAACTAAATGTAAACTTATTCTATCTTAACCTAAGTTCTTACATTAGGAATCCTATGCTAACTTAACCTAGGGAATGTGATTGTTATATACATGTAGTTTCTTAAAGCTAGGACTTAGAACTACGACTAAAACTACCTTAGACTAAGACTTACGCTAACTTAAACTAGGATGTAACAAGACTTAAATTAGGACTAATTTAAACTCAACCTAGGATGACATTCTTCTTGTCACGGCGGGCTAGGGGGGTCGTCGTCTTCGTCCGAAAGCAGCAGCGGGTCCGACGGTCTAGGGAACTGGCGGTTTGCTTGAGGTGGGAGACGGAAGGCTTCCCTGATGTACGGGTTGGGGTGCTGGGACACCTTCTCGAGGAACTTCTGTTGAGTTTGCCTCATGTGTGCCTTTACGGTAGGCACACCGAGGTCCCTGTGAACTTGACGGTTCCTCATGAACCACGGGGCTCCCGTGATCATCCTCAGGGCCTTGTTCTGCACTGCTTGAAGCTGAGCTCTCCTTGTTTTGGAGAGTTGGCACCAGGTGGGGCAGGCGTACGTCAGGCCTGCCTTCACGACGGAGTTGTAGACCAGGAGCTTGGTCCGGGAGAGCAACTTACTGGAGCGGTTCAGCATGGGGTAGAGTTTCCCCAGTAGTTGCTTCGCCTTCTTGGTCGCAGTGCAGACCTGGTCCTTCCACACGAGTTGTCAGTCGAAATGGACGCCCAGGTATTTGATAGTCTTGGCCCGTTGGATATGGGAGCCTTGGAGTTAAGGATGTCCATGAGAAGTGCCGGTGCCCTTGGAGAAGACGATGGCTTGAGTTTTGGCGGGGTTGAGTTTGATCCTCCAGCGGTCAAACCAGGAATCCAGGATGTCGAGGTGGCGCTGAAGTCTGCTGGTGATGAGGCGGCTACTTCTGGAGTTGGTGATAATGGCGGTGTCATCATTATAAAGGAGGAGGTTGGTCTGATCCGATTTGGGAATGTCGGCTGTGAAAATGTTAAAGAGGTGGGGGGAGAGGACGGAGCCTTGTGGGACTCCGGCTCTGATGGCCTTGACTTCGGAAATGGCCGTTTCGACTCTGACTTGAAAGGCTTGAATTAGGTTATTCCTTAGTGTGAGAAGGTCAAATTCATTATTCATTTTAGAAATGTGTATGAAATACGGTGTAAAACATTTTTGCTCTGTACCTTTCTCATCCTCCTAGGTAATTCACAGGGTCTATATCTGTAGAGTAGCCAACGAACATCAAGGGGAATATGCCCCACCGCACCTATGAATTAAGAAAATATGTCCCTTAGAACCCGAACTTTATTCTATTGGAGGTTTTGTTTTAAAAAAATGTTCAGTGCCTCGATTTTTAAAGTTCCTGTGTAGGTTGGGGCTCCTTTGCGTAAAACACTCCCCCCTCCTTCCATAGTTAGTAATTTTTAGTTTATTTTGTTGAGAGGAGTTTAATCTTTTAAAGTTCCAGAGTAAGAGGGCTGTTTTTTCATCGAGGAATATTGCTCCCGGTTTGTCAAGGGTCTATAAGTAGATTCGCCTTTAGTGTTCTTTTTTTTCCTTAAAGAAACGTCCTCAGTATTTATATTCATACGCGCCCTTTACACCTGGACGCGACACTGGTCTGTATATACGTGTATGTGTTTGTGCATGAATATATTAAAATTAGTTCGGTAGTTTTATAGATAAACAGAATTTCACACACTTTTGTTTGATTTCATTGCTCCAATCTTTCAGTAATGAAAAGGGCGGAGGCTCAGTAGTTTAGTTAAACTGATATTTAAGTGTATTGAATAAAGTTAATAAAATAATGTTTATCAAATCACCCTGTAATTCAAATCTGTTATATATGTATGCCTTCGTTAGTCGGCACTCGAGGGGTTTAACGTTATTATTAGATGGCTTTTTCGTGTGGTAAATACGGAATTTCTTTAAGATACGAGACGACGCGAGATGCGAGTGAGGGAGCCAAGATAGGAATTTTCGATGTTTTATTGGATTGGGGATAAAACTTTATATGGAAACGGGAAAAGAAAATTTGAATAAAAGCCAAGGTAAAAGCTTTTTGTCAGCACTACGGAACATGTTCTAACGATATTATTTATTTAAATTGAGTTCTCGTTCTTCGCAAAGCTATATTCTTTAAACAAAAAGTAGACGCATATTATATGAGAGTTGTAATTTCGACAATGCATAAGAGTGCATTATTAATATTATTCAAATGTAAACTACATCGTTGCGTATACATGAAAAAAACACTATGTATATATATATATATATATATATATATATATATATATATATATATATATATATATATATATATATATATATATATATATATATATACATACAGTCCCTGGCCAAATTATTAGACGCACTGTATTTTTTTTTAGTAATTTTATGTTTCTTAAGAGTTTTTATGCAATAATGGTATATTTAAACTACAATATTATTGATTTTTATTTAAAAGATTGTTGTAGACTACATATTTGTATTTATTTTTAACATATGGCAACACTGTGTTGACAAAGTGATACATGAACGTAAATAAGTACAAACCTGTATCAGTCGCGATCGGAATCGAGTCAGGTACGGACGTGTTTCTGTGGCTTTATGGACTGTGATTCTTTGTTTAACAGTTTTATACTACTAAGTTATTAGTTTATTTTGTATGCAGTGTTTTAAAAAAGTAATTGGACTATTTTCATTATGGGTAGAAAAGGCGATCTTTCACCACGTAAAAAAGCTGAAGTGAAGGCCCTTGTGATTGCGAAAACATTTACAAACCGAGAAATATCACGAAGATTGGAGGTTTCTGAAGCTAGTGTACGACACATAAAAAAGAAAATTGAGTCAGGGAAGGAATTAAGCCCGAAAAGAAAGAAAAGATGCGGTAGAAAACCAATTTTCACTCCACGGTCAGAGAGATGTTTGAAGAAAATTTGTGTAGAAAACAGATTTGCTACCACAAAGGTAATAAAATCACAACTCCAGGATGCTAGCATAAATGCTTCTGAGCGTACTGTTCGAAGAAAATTGAAAGAATTAGATTTTAAGGCCTGTCGCCCCGCCAGGAAGCCCAACTTAACAGCTGCCATGAAAGCAATGCGCCTGAAGTGGGCCAAACAATGGCAAGACAAAGATGTGGACTTCTGGAGATCGGTAAGATACAGCAATTTAATCAATAATTGATACATTATTATCATTTTCAGTTAAATAAAGCAAATAAACATGGAAGTTTATATATTTTTCCTATTTTTGACAGGTCTGCTTCAGTGACGAAAGCACATTCGAAATTTTGCAGAATAAAGCTCAGTATGTGCGTCGTCGTCATGGAGAAGAGTTTCATCCTGATTGTGTCGTCCCGACGGTTAAACATCCCACCAAAGTGATGATTTGGTCAGTCATCAGCGGCAAGGGCACTGGACGTCTGTACGTCGTCAAAGGAATAATGAGGCAAGATCAGTACAAAGAAGTATTACAAAATCGGTTGATTCCGCAGCTCAGAGAATGGTTTCCAAATGGGGAACCATTCACTTTCATGCAAGATGGAGCTCCTTGCCACACTGCTCGGTCTGTTAAAGCTTTTTTGGCAGAAAAAAAATATCCCTCTGTTGGATTGGCCGGGTAATAGCCCTAATATGAACCCCATTGAAAATGTGTGGGAGCTGATGAAAAGAGAAGTGGCTAAAGATGTGATTACCAACAAAACCCAGCTCCTAGAAAAGATTATTCATGTGTGGAATCATCATCCTCAAATGCAGGAGACAGTACAATCTTGCATTGATAGCATGCCGCGCAGAATTAAAGCTTTGATAGCGGCTAAAGGTGGCTCAACTAAATATTGACTTTTACTAACATTAATTTCACTTTTCTTTAAAACTTAATAAACTTATGCTTTTCTAAATTAATGCTGTTTTATTTATGTCAAATAAATAGGTAATTGATTGGATAATATAAAAATAAAAAACACATCAATTTAAAATAACAAAACGGTACAATATCACTCGGTAATTAATATTTTACATGAAATCTTGCAGTGCGTCTATTTGAAGAAGCTTGGGTAATATTACTCTTACAAAAAAGATAAAATTGATCTTTGGCAAAAGTCAGGCGTGGTTTATGGAATTAAATATGAATTTGGTTCTATTTACATAGACCAGACATCGCAAAAAATTATCAAAAAGAATCTCTCCATATAAAAGCGATTGTAAGCATAAACCAGATTCTACCAGTTTGAGTCATCATGTCAATAAATGCGATCATTAAGCCCACCATAACGAAACCTTCATTTTGGACACTGAGAGTAACATGTTCAGATGGAATTTTCTGGAAATCTGCTATATAAACAACTGCCAGAATAGTCTTAACCATAAAAAACACCTCGAAGGTTTAAGTTCCCTTTACACATATTTGTTGGTCCAAGAACGTACTAAAAAAATAATAACTAATGATTTTTACACCAGAGTTTCTTTAAATTTTGATACTGCATAAATTTTCTACTTTTCTTATTTTATTTTATTTTTCATCCATTTGAATGATCTTAATTTGACCTTTTGTTAATATTTTTTCTCAACACGCAGGTTTAGTTTCCGACAGCATTGACAATTGTATAAATTAAAATTACTAGATTTTTTCAAAATGGCCGAGCACGTGCAGCTGGGATAAATAGTTTATGGTGTAACTTTTAGATTTTAAAAATTCTGTTAATTCCGTAAGTACGATTTTCAACTAATTGAAAAAATTAAATTAACAAAACTATGTTTATTGTTGTGAATTTATGTGTAGAAAAATAAGTTCGTTGGCAATTATGGTTTTAAAATCATGTGTCAACACTTCTTTTCCCTCAACTGCATAGATCGTTTTCGCTTTGGACAGAGAGCCAACTGTGGTTATTCAGTAAGTGCCCTTTCTATTTCAGTGTCTTTTATAAATATTTAAAAAATTATGATAGGGCCTCTTCCTTTCTTCTTGCTGAAATATGACGTATTCTTTCAATTAGTTCTTTGCCTGATGAGGATTCTTTCTGTGTCTCCTAGGTCCTGAAAATAATGTACGAATTGGCATCGAAAGCTCGATATTAGAATAAAACTACAGTTACTAAGAACTTTTAGACCTTTTTGTTCACTCTGTAATCCTAAGGGCTATCCCTAAGTTAAAAACCCTCTTGGTTGTTACCAGTAAGCCCTTTTACTGACCTTCCTCTTCTATATATATATATATATATATATATATATATATATATATATATATATATATATATATATACAGTCCCTGGCCAAATTATTAGACGCACTGTATTTTTTTAGTAATTTTATGTTTCTTAAGAGTTTTTATGCAATAATGGTATATTTAAACTACAATATTATTGATTTTTATTTAAAAGAATTGTTGTAGACTACATATTTGTATTTATTTTTAACATATGGCAACACTGTGTTGACAAAGTGATACATGAACGTAAATAAGTACAAACCTGTATCAGTCGCGATCGGAATCGAGTCAGGTACGGACGTGTTTCTGTGGCTTTATGGACTGTGATTGTTTGTTTAACAGTTTTATACTACTCAGTTATTAGTTTATTTTGTATGCAGTGTTTTAAAAAAGTAATTGGACTATTTTCATTATGGGTAGAAAAGGCGCCAGGAAGCCCAAGTTAACAGCTGCAATGAAAGTAAAGCGCCTGAAGTGGGCCAAACAATGACAAGACAAAGATGTGGACTTCTGGAGATCGGTAAGATACAGCAATTTAATCAATAATTGATACATTATTATCATTTTCAGTTAAATAAAGCAAATAAACATGGAAGTTTATATACTTTTCCTATTTTTGACAGGTCTGTTTCAGTGACGAAAGCACATTTGAAATTTTGCAGAATAAAGCTCAGTATGTGCGTCGTCGTCATGGAGAAAAGTTTCATCCTGATTGTGTCGTCCCGACGGTTAAACATCCCACCAAAGTGATGATTTGGTCAGTCATCAGCGGCAAGGGCACTGGACGTCTGTACGTCGTCAAAGGAATAATGAGGCAAGATCAGTACAAAGAAGTATTACAAAATCGGTTGATTCCGCAGCTCAGAGAATGGTTTCCAAATGGGGAACCATTCACTTTCATGCAAGATGGAGCTCCCTGCTACACTGCTCGGTCTGTTAAAGCTTTTTTGGCAGAAAAAAATATCCCTCTGTTGGATTGGCCCTGATATGAACCCCATTGAAAATGTGTGGGAGCTGATGAAAAGAGAAGTGGCTAAAGATGTGATTACCAACAAAACCCAGCTTCTAGAAAAGATTATTTATGTGTGGAATCATCATCCTCAAATGCAGGAGACAGTACAATCTTGCATTGATAGCATGCCGCGCAGAATTAAAGCTTTGATAGCGGCTAAAGGTGGCTCAACTAAATATTGACTTTTACTAACATTAATTTCACTTTTCTTTAAAACTTAATAAACTTATGCTTTTCTAAATTAATGCTGTTTTATTTATGTCAAATAAATAGGTAATTGATTGGATAATATAAAAATAAAAAACAAATCAATTTAAAATAATAAAACGGTACAATATCACTCGGTAATTAATATTTTACATGAAATCTAGCAGTGCGTCTAATAATTTGGCCAGGGACTGTATATATATATATATATATATATATATATATATATATATATATATATATATATATATATATATATATATATATGTATATATATATATATATATATATATATATATATATATATATATATATATATATATATACATATATACATATATATTGGTAATTGTCGCTTAAAGGGAAGGGGGTTAAAGGGGTGGCGATAGATCAATTTCATATGGTTTTAATAGTAATGTAGTAATTTTTCTTAGTATTCGTTGAGTTGATAAACAAATATTTTGCACAAATATTTACAGTAAAACACAAAAGAGGTGAAGGGGGCGAGGGATTAGAGGGGTTGTTTCATCGATTCCTGTAGATCCCAATAGAACTAGGGATGTGTGTCTTTCTCTTTCTGTCGTTTAGTGCTAACCTTTTAACAAACAGTCTGCCAAGTAAGAACGAAGGCCTTTTTATAAGAACAAAGAAAGACTGCCTCGAACCGACGCGCAAACAAGTGACTGTGGATTTTTCGTCAATTCGACGAAAGTACGAAATCGACTGATACTCATACCCATTAGTGCATAAATTGACGCATGATGATATGTAGTTTTGAATTTTAAGTGGCATATTAAGAAATTGTGCTGATTTGGGCTCAATACCGACCCAAATCTCAAATGGATTTCAAAATATTTCAGGAAAACTAAAGTACAAATGTAATTTCCTAATGTAACCAAAAGTTTTCACTGACAATCTTATTCTACCTCATGAAACCTACAACCATAAAAAAAATTTTTTTATGGCTCAATTTTCGGTTATATGTATCACAGCGTATTTGCCATATTTTAGATAATCAACAATTTTTTACTCAAAAACCAAAACTTTTAGAGAAATTAAGAGAGATAAAAAATATTTATTTGTTCATAGAATTACCAAGAATTTTTTCAGAATTTTTGAAGCACTTCATAACAATTCGTTATTTTGACTTTTATTCTTTACGATTTTTTTCATGTATATATGTTTTCAATTAAAAAATGTATTTTTTTTTTGAGTTTAATGATTACCAGTTTAAAAATTTTGAAAACCTTATGATGGGATCGTGTTCTACGGGAAATTTTACGTCGAAAACGTATATGAAAGAAATTTTTCTGTCCTAAAAATAAGGTTTCGGCACCGGCAAATTGTTTTAGAACGAAAAAGTCTTAAAAAATATAGGTCAAAATAACGAATTGTTGAAAAGTGCTTAAAAAATTCTAAAAAAATTTATAGTGATTCTATAAATAAAAACAAGTATTTCTCTAAAAGTTTTAGTTTTTGAGTAAAAGATTGTTGTCACAAAAAAAACTTTTCCTACAAAACTTATAGGTTCTTTGGGGCAGAATCAGATTATCAGCGAAAACTTTTGGTTATATTAGGAAATTACATTTTTGCTTTAGTTTTTCTAAAATTTTTTGAAATTCATTTTCAGATTTGGGTCGGTATTGAGCCCAAGTCAGCACAATTTCTTATTATGCCATTCAAAATTCAAAACTACATATCATAAGCTTTAATCTGGATCAGATTGTGTCCTGATAAATTGAGCCAATTTATGGACTAATGGGGGGGTCCGGCTGAGGAAGAATGGCCCATATATATGCATATTTATATATATATATATATATATATATATATATATATATATATATATATATATATATATGTATATATCAATCCTACTTAATTCTCTTGGGGAAATATGGTGATCTTGGTAGCGGTGCCTCTTATTCTTTCGCAACATCAATTAATTTGTATATTGATTCCAATGAAATGGAAAGCGTCCTCTTGATCTTATTCCTGGAATCCTTCCCTGAATAATTAATTTTTATCTGCATTCGTCTCCCCTTCTCATTACGTGTCCCAAGTACTTAAGTTGTCTACCTCGTAAGGTCATTAATAAGCTCTGCTGTACCCTGAGTTCATGAAGCACTGATAAATTCGTTCGATGCGCAGTCCATGGAACCCTGAGCATTCCACGTCAACAGTACATTTCCGTTGCGTCTATTTTGTTCCTTTCGCTTTGTGTCAAGGTTCAAAAGTTACAGCCATACACTATCATTGCGAACACAAGGCAATTAACTAGTCTCTTTTTTAAATGCGTGGCTACTTGTTTATCTTTCCATATAAGATCAGCAAAAGAAAGAATACAAGCACACTGTTAAACGACCAACTGGACCTTGGAAATTCCCAATTGTTGATTGGATAATTTGGATAATTATTTGTTGTCGTTATCCTTTAGTTACAATCTACCTGTAAATATTTTCTTATAAAACCATTGAGAAATGTTTATTTTATTCTATAGCCATACTTTTGATAAAGCCAATGTTTTAGCGAAATACGTGTCAAGTATAAAAATCAATAGAAGTGGACATTTTACTAAAAATTTAGTGTTTTACTCTTATTGAATATGAATTTCCGTCAAAGTAACGGCCGAGTAAGTGAATTGTAATTCTTCAAATATCTAAAACAAGTTAATAACGGCTCTTATCTATGAATTATATTTAAATGTCTTACGTTTACTATAGAAATTTCTTCTTATCCAATTCACACACTCGACTATTTCCAATATTTCTTGATCATTTTGCATTTTACAACCCTAAAACGCATTCAACCGCCATTCGCGCTATGCACCCCCACCTCCGGCAGCGTGCGACGCACCCCCTCGCCGTCACCATGGTAACGACGCGACATGGGGGTGCGAGTTGCCCTTGCACGCACTCACGTATGACCCCGCGTGTGGCGCAGGGGTGGATTTTTAAATAGGACAGCTGAACGTTTTTATTGTGTTTCTGCGTGCTGATATGTATATTGCAAAAATGCAATGGCGGGTGGGATTTTAATTGAATTTAATTTTGTAGTAGGATGGTTCGAGTAAATTTAGCTTGTCTATATGAGCAATGATGGAAATTTCGTTAAGTTTTTTTATAAAGATAACCAGCAAATGTTATTGACCTTAAAAAAATTACACTTTGATACATGACGCAGTGGTAAAAGTTCTCACAAAAGGGGGAAATAGGTTAAGAGGGCAATAACGGCTTATCCTTTTTTAAGTAAAATTTTCGTCTGAATAGTTTCGATGGAGGCCTTAATTCAGGATGACAACATATCAGGATGATCAGTTGAGGCAAACACTGAATAAACCCTCAGGCTGCTATCAGATTGAAGACCCCAATTTTTAAGATGAGATCGTCCTTCGAAGCAGGGTTAAAGCTAAGGGTTCATGATGACTGTCCACCTCCAAAGAATGCAAGAATTTAGTCCTCCTCTGGAAAGTTGATCGCCACCATATTTTGAAACAGCGAAGGAATTTTGCCTATTAATTACAGTCCCTGGCCAAATTATTAGACGCACTGTATTTTTTTTAGTAATTTTATGTTTCTTCGAAAAGAAAGAAAAGATGCGGTAGAAAACCAATTTTCACTCCACGGTCAGAGAGATGTTTTAAGAAAATTTGTGTAGAATACAGATTTGCTACCACAAAGGTAATAAAATCACAACTCCAGGATGCTAGCGTAAATGCTTCTGAGCGCACTGTTCGAAGAAAATTGAAAGAATTAGATTTTAAGGCCTGTCGCCCCGCCAGGAAGCCCAAGTTAACAGCTGCAATGAAAGCAAAGCGCCTGAAGTGGGCCAAACAATGGCAAGACAAAGATGTGGACTTCTGGAGATCGGTAAGATACAGCAATTTAATCAATAATTGATACATTATTATCATTTTCAGTTAAATAAAGCAAATAAACATGGAAGTTTATATATTTTTCCTATTTTTGACAGGTCTGCTTCAGTGACGAAAGCACATTCAAAATTTTGCAGAATAAAGCTCAGTATGTGCGTCGTCGTCATGTAGAAAAGTTTCATCCTGATTGTGTCGTCCCGACGGTTAAATATCCCACCAAAGTGATGATTTGGTCAGTCATCAGCGGCAAGGGCACTGGACGTCTGTACGTCGTCAAAGGAATAATGAGGCAAGATCAGTACAAAGAAGTATTACAAAATCGGTTGATTCCGCAGCTCAGAGAATGGTTTCCAAATGGGGAACCATTCACTTTCATGCAAGATGGAGCTCCCTGCCACACTGCTCGGTCTGTTAAAGCTTTTTTGGCAGAAAAAAATATCCCTCTGTTGGATTGGCCCTGATATGAACCCCATTGAAAATGTGTGGGAGCTGATGAAAAGAGAAGTGGCTAAAGATGTGATTACCAACAAAACCCAGCTCCTAGAAAAGATTATTCATGTGTGGAATCATCATCCTCAAATGCAGGAGACAGTACAATCTTGCATTGATAGCATGCCGCGCAGAATTAAAGCTTTGATAGCGGCTAAAGGTGGCGCAACTAAATATTGACTTTTACTAACACTAATTTCACTTTTCTTTAAAACTTAATAAACTTATGCTTTTCTAAATTAATGCTGTTTTATTTATGTCATATAAATAGGTAATTGATTGGATAATATAAAAATAAAAAACAAATCAATTTAAAATAATAAAACGGTACAATATCACTCGGTAATTAATATTTTACATGAAATCTTGCAGTGCGTCTAATAATTTGGCCAGGGACTGTATATGAAAAAAGGGTCCACAATTAATGAAGGACGATCCAAAACCTAAAATAGACAATTAGTCCTAATTTATGGAAAACCAAAACTTTGCTCTCGTAAGATCAATGTAGGGATTTGAAATAAGGCCGTTGTAGTGCTATGACGCATGCTGCTAGCCACAGACGCCATAACGGAAGCATTCGTTCGAGATTACGTTTTTTTGTGCGTTTTTAAAATGTCTTAGACCATTAAAAATTCCGCGGAATGTGAAATGTTTGTTGTAATTCGTTTTTTAAATGCAAGAGATGTGAAAACGGCGGAAATTCATCAGCATATTAGTAACGTGTATGGCGAAAACGCTATTAGCGATGGAATGGCAAGGAAATTGCTTGAGCATTTAAAGATGGCCATATAAACGTGCTCGATGAGGAATGAAGTGTGTTTTGGGATAGGGGGTGCGGGTGTATCTTGTGGATTTTTTGCCCCGAGAAAACGCACTAAATGTTGAGACATATTGTGATGAGACCTTAAATAAACTGCGTCGTCCAAGCCAAAACAAAAATAGCGGCATACTCAGTAGGGGAATCGTTTTGTTTCACGACAATACTTGTCCATATGTGATTCATCGAACCCAAGATCGCATCGCCTTATATTGCTGCGAACAATTTAATCATTCCCATATAGCCCTGATCTAACGCCGAGTGACTACCATTTATTCCTGCACTTAAACAAGCACCTTGGCGGTCAGCACTATGACACTGACGATAAAGTCAAAATTGCCGTGCGGCAGTGGTTAGTAAACCAGACGGCAAATTTCTATGAGGATGGAATTACGAGACGACAAATGCTTTAATATAGGTGGACGTTATTTTTATTTTTTTTTTATGGTCTAGCACACGTGCTGCAGGGAAGTCCCTAAAGCGCTCCAGGAGCGGCACGAGTGAGGAAAAAGCGATTCACGTTGTTCTTGAATCGCTGTAAATTGTACTCGGTGGGAAACACAGCGCTGGGCAAATTATTCCAAAGGGATGACGTTCTCCATATAAAAGATTGTTTGAAAAGCGTTGTACGTGGAGTAACAAGCTGAACCTCATACGGGTGCGAAGCACCAGCGCGACGTGTATTTCTAACATGCACCGCTTTGGGAGGAATTAAGCGGACTACTTCCTTCGAACACTTTCCATGAAAATACTTGTAGAACAGACTCAAGTTGCCAACCGTTCTTCGATGTTCCAGCGAATCAAGGCCGCCGGTCAATTCCGGGTCCCCAATCAGACGGACCGCTCTTCTCTGAACAGAATCCAACAAATGCAGTGTATGTTTGGGAGCGGAGCAGTATTCCATAGTTGGTCGAATTTGGGCTTTGTAAAGAATTAACAGTTGCTGTGGGGTGTAAAGCTTTCTGGTTCTAAATAATATTCCCAACTTTTGAGAAGCTCTCCTTGCTATGCCTGCAACATGTTCATGCCAAGACATATTTGCTCCCAAACTAACGCCCAACAAATTGAGCGACGATGCTAGGGGAATGGAGTGCCCCGACATAACTATGTCGGGTTCAGCAACGTTAACTATTTTAGAAAAAACTGCCGCTTGGGTTTTTGTAGCGTTAAATTCCACTTGGTTACTGTTACCCCAAGATAGAATTTCTTCCAGGTCTTTGTTAAGTTGAACGACCTCCTGCTGTCTGCGGATATTCGCCTGAGCAGCCGATGTCCGAGCGTTCAAGGTGAATGAAGAGACAAGCGTACTGTCATCTGCAATATGTTGAAAAGCCGATTAAGATCCGGGCGTTTCTGTAAAAATAAAATTGTTAAAATAAATGGCCTTGTGTTTTTCTAATATTCTACTTTAAAAACGAGCCTCATAATTAGAGATTATATGCATTTGCATATTTTCATATGCATTTGCATATTTAGACCATTCTCACCGATTATTGCATATTTTACCTATATTTACAATATTTCTCGGTATTGCTAGGCAATTGAATTGCTCAGGGTATTGTTAATGTCGCCATCTAGAACCGATCTTATCGCCGGGACATTACCTGTAATACCCAAAATTACGACGGTATTTTATTCCTTTGTTTCTTGGTCGGGATATTAGGTGATAAGTAGTTAGTTTCTAAAAATATTTGTTTGAGCGTGGATTAAATAAACAATTTTCCTCTTCACAAACTTACAAATCCTACATGCAAAGATTTTCTGCGAAAATAATGCTTGAATCAAAAAATACCCGACGAATCAACACTGCGTAAAAATTACATACCAACATGTTCTGGAAGAAATACGCAATGAACTTAAGGATGACATTATTTGGATTTCAGCTGATGAAACTACCGACAGTTGTGGTCGCTATATTGCGAATTTAATTGTGGGTGCATTAAGATTAGAGCCTTCTTCTTCCTATTTGGAGGCCTGCAGAGAACTTGACAAGACAAATCATTCTACATTGGCCAGATTTGTGAATGAGAGTATTAAAAAAATATTTCCTGAATTTTCTGCAGATAAAAGAGTGTTTATGTTTCTCTCAGATGCTGCCTCCTATATGATCAAGGCAGCCAAAGTCCTCCAAGTCCATCGACTCGCGAAGAAGTACGATCCACGTTTCGAAATGTAAATAAACTGATTTCATCAGCAAAGAAAGTGTTTCTTAAGGCACCTGCTCTCAATAACGCCTATGAAGAAAAACTGCCAAATGTGCCTTTACCTCCCGAACCAGTGGTAACTCGATGGGGAACATTGATTGAAGCTGTACGATTTTACAATGAACATTTCGAGGCCATCAAAGGTGTAGTAAATGACTTCGATAGTGCAGAGGCTATGGCAGTTCGTCAATCCAAGGAAGCATTTAACGTTACAGTTAAAGAAAAGTTTGAAAACATTTTGTGCAATAACCCAGGCTTTGAACGTTTGTGTCAAATTGACAGTTTTATTAATGGAACGGGTGAACTTTAGCCAGAAACAATAAGTGCTAACATTGCACCCAAATTCAAATACTGCCCAGTTACCTCAGTGGATGTGGAAGGATCTCTTTCCACTTATAAAAATATTTTAAGTGATCGAAGACACAATCTTACTACCCAACACTTGGAACAATACCTTATTGTTTACGTGTATAAGAATACAAATGTTAAATAATTTTAAAAAATGTTAAATAATCGTTAATTAAATTTAAATATCGTCGATAACTTGTTAATTTTATGCTGATTTTGAAATAAAAAACTAAAAATTACTACTTTTATTATTATTTAATATTGCATATTTTGACCCTTTTCATGCATATTTTAAGCATTTTTCATGCATATTTGCATGCATATTTCAAGATTTTTATGTTGCATATAATCCGGTCTCTACTCATGATATACCTGAATTGTAATTCCAAATAAATTTCAATGCCCTTACAAGAAATTAAGAAATGTTGATTTTGGAACTAGAACATTGTTCCGTTAGGATCCTACGTGTATAAGTAAAGACATAACATCTGAGTTGCGATTAAAAAATCCTCCCAATCATTTGGTCGACCTGAGCGTCGCAGTGAAATAGAAAGTTGAATTTTACCCTGTATATTAAAATAGTGGAATCCTCTAATTAAACAGCCGTTTTCCGTGAGACCATGTAATGTATCCTGCAAACCCTAAAAGCTCTTTAGAGTCGAAAGCCATAATTATAAAACTCGGCAAAACCTCAAAACTACAATAATGCCAACATTATATATTCATTATAATGTTCGTACTTCGGTGAGGAGCTGTGTGCTTATTTCGAGTATATTACAGTTCAAAAAGGGTAAAATATTGTGGCACAAACCCTAGAATTAGCTGGTGAATAATTAACTTTAAAATAACTGATGAAAATTTTAAGTAAAGTGTACTGTCACGTCGGCAGTAAGGTACATGATTCTTGGATTATATTAATAAATTTTTGAATAATTAACTGTTTTATGTTTTATAGGAACAAATAGAGAACTTAATGCAACCCTAGAATTTATAAATAATATCCACACAAACATTAGATTCACAGTAGAAACAGAAGTTAAAAACTCAATTAATTTCTTGACCTTAACATTAAAAAAGATTGACAGTAAGCACGGCTTCTCCATATATCACAAACCGACACATACGGACACTATGATACATGACAGTTCATTACATCCATACAAACAAAAACTAGCGGATTACAATTTCTTTATACCAGGTGTACAAGTATGAAATGCGGATTTTTTTTCTAAAAAAAACATGTTAAATTCGGAAGAATGATAAAAAGTGCTTCATTCAAAGTATGCTCCATGGCTTGTTATACATTTTTCCCACCGTTCGGGCAATTTGTGAATACCACGCCAATAAAAATCTTCTCCTTTTGCTGCGAACCATTCATCGAGCCATTTTTTCACATCTTCGTACGAACCAAAGCGCTGCTCAGCAAGTGCGTAACCCATCGATGCAAACAAGTGCTCTTGACATATCCAAGGCATTCGACCGTGTTTGGTACGATGGGCTGTTGGCTAAGCTACATTCTTATGGAATGTCTGAAAAGTTCTGTTTGTGGCTCTCATGTTTCCTCAGAGAGCGTTCTTTACGAGTGGCAGTCGACGGACACCTTCACTATCAACGCCGGTGGGCCCTAAGGCTCCATACTGTCTCCTACTCTCTTTCTCATTTACATTAACGATCTGCTGGAAAAGTCCTAGAATCCAATCTGCAGCTTTGCAGATGACAGTACACTTGTCTCTTCATTCACTTTGAACGCTTGGGCATCGGCTGCTCAGACGAATGTCTGTAGACAGCGGGAGGTCGTTCAACTTAACAAAGACCAAGTGGAATTTAACGCTACAAAAACCCAGGCGGCAGTTTTTTCTAAAAAAGTTAACGTTGCTGAATCCGACATGGTTATGTCGGGGCACTCCATTCCTCTAACATCGTCACTCAATTTGTTGGGCGTTAATTTGGGAGTAAATATGTCCTGACATGAACATGTTGCAGGCATAGCAAGGAGAGCTTCTCAAAAGTTGGGAATATTATTTCGAACCAGAAAGCTTTACACTCCACAACGACTGTTAATTCTTTACAAAGCTCAAATTCGACCAACTATGGAATACTGCTCCCATGTTTGGAGCTCCGCTCCCAAACATACACTGCATTTGTTGGATGCTATTCAGAGAAGAGCTGTTCGTCTGATTGGACACCGGGAATTAACCGGCGGCCTTGATTCGCTGGAACATCGAAGAACGGTTGGCGACTTAAGCGTATTCTACAAGTATTTTCATAGAAAGTGTTCGAAGGATGTGGCCCGCTTAATTCCTCCCAGAGCGGTTCATGTTAGAAGTACACGTAGCGCTAATACTTCACATCCGTATGAGGTCCAGCTTGTTACTCCTCGTACAACGCTTTTCAAGCAGTCTTTTATATGGAGAACATCATCCCTTTGGAATAGTTTGCCCAGGACTGTGTTTCCCACCGAGTACAATCTACAGCGATTCAAGAAAAACGTGAATCGCTTTCTCCGCACACGTGTCGCTCCTGTAGCGCTTTAGGGACTTCCCTGTAGCACGTGTGCTAGACCCATAAAAAAAAATAATCGGAAGGAGCCAAGTCTGGTGAGTAAGCCGCATGGGGTAGAACTTCCCAGCTGAGTGCTTCCAACATGTCGCGAACTGGTTTTGCCGTATGTGATGGAGCAGTGTGATGAAGAAAAATGATTTTGTGTTGTCTCTTTCGGTATCCTGGCCTTTTTTCAAGCAGTTGTTTTTTGATTTTAAATAATCTGCGAGTATCTGCTGTCAATTATATAGTTACTTAGGCTATTTAATGTTGCCCAGATTTCAAGTCAAACGCTTTCTCGTAATCCACAAAGGCCACCCAAATCTTAAAATTATACTCGTTAATCTAGTAAGGTTCTTAATGCTTGAAGGTGGTTCAGTGTACTTCGTAGAGAACGTTATAGCTTTCAACGTTCAATAAGTGATTTTCGGTCTCTCCAAAATGCTGCTTTAAACAGACTCATCTGATGAGAGCAGTTTGGTACAGACGCCTACGCAGGAATCTGCACGGCACCTTAAGAAGGAGTATACTAAAGCCTTTTCTAAATCCGGCTTGTGCCCTGGGTTGATAAGCGTCCAATTTCTTTGTGAGCCTCGCAGTTATTATTTTCATAAATAGTTGGTTACTTTAGACTTACGGTTCAAATCGGTCAATTGTTATTGGTAACGTTTAGTATTAACCGTTTCCCCAGCTTTAACAGCTCATAATAAATCACGCCCCTCTGGTCCCACCAAACACAGAGCATCGTCTTTCTGCCAAACCGATTCGGTCTTGCGGTCGATGTGGACGGTGCGCCTGGGTCTATCCATGATTTTTTGCGCTTGAGATTCTCAAAATAAATTCACTTTTCATCCCCTGTAACTATACGATGCAAAAACGACTTTCTTTTGTACCGAGCGACCAAAATGTCACACGTGTCTTTGCGCTTTTCCATTTGCCTGTTGTTCAACTCATGTGGTACCCATCTATCGGTCTTCTGAATCTTTCCCATCTCTTGCAGCCGATTGGAAACAGCTTGTTGACTAACGCCCAATTGCTCGGCGAGTTGTTTTTGTGTTTGCGAATCATCTTCGTCCAACAATGTTTGCAATTCCACATCTTCGTATTTTTTTGGCGGTGTTCCACGTTTCTTGTCTGCAACATCGAAGTCACCACTTTTGAAACGCCGAAACCATCGTTCACACGTACCTTGCAATGGAGCATGTTCTCCATAAGCTTCTCGAAGTAATCGGTAATCGGAAGAAAACAACTCGTGTCGCGCTGATAAACACCAGTTAATTTTAATATAAATACTTATTATTTTAGCAAATTTTTCCGTATTATTATGAAAATCCTTCAAGCAGCACGATGCCGGCTGTAAATATAAGACATTTTCCCAATGGTATTTAGATTTAAATTAGACTTTTAAATAAAAAAAAAATACCAAAACCCTTTGGCGAACCGTTTTTTTTAAAACAGAATTTCACCTCAAAGTTAATTAACCATTCCGCTTAAACCACCAGTTTGAACCATTTAACCAAAACGACAGCAATTTAGTTCCCTTTTATCTCAAAAGGGGGTAAGAAATTTATAAAAAAAAAGCAAAGCCAGCTTTAATGAAGCAAAGTTTCTCTTTAATCTGACCCGATTAGCTGCTAATGTTTTGATGTAATTAGTCGCTAATCTCCAGACGACGTCCTGAGGGAAAGTCGGGGATGTTCCCCTTCTGGAATCATCATCTTAGGAAAAGATGAAGCAGGATTAATGTATTTTCCGTAGGTATAGAGATAAATTGACAATTGAGGTTGAGGGGAAGGAGTGGGATGATTGGTCTGTAACGCGGTATATTGGTAAAGAGCACGTTGCAAAAACACCTCGTTTGCCGGTGTCAGCTTTGTAAAAAACATGAACATTCTTAAATATATGTTTTATTTTTAGTTCTTAATATTAATTAATATGATAATGAAACAAAATACTACTCTTTCAGTAAATAATGTACGGAGTAACAAGCGGCTCAGAGCAATACATTTAAAAAAAGAATTGTATGTTTTCGTTTCTAAATTATAAAAAAATCAATCTGATAATTTGAAAAACGGAAACAAAATTAGGCAAATATTATGATTTAGATTGCCTAATCCGGCAAATTGCCAAGTGTACAAGTATGAAATGCGATTCTTTTTTCTAAAAAACATGTTAAATTCGGAAGAATGATAAAAAATGCTTCTTTCGGGCAACGAATTCCAAGAATTAATTTGTTTATCACCTCATAAAGGTATCTTATCAGGGGGTCAAAGTAACCCTTATAAGAGAGGTCATTTTCATTTGCAAATCAGTTGCATTTTATGCACATTTGTGATAACATATTTTAAAATTGGTAGCAAAGTGAAACGAGTTTTTTGTGATGGAATATTCTGTTGAAGGTATGTACTCTATTATGACTTATATTTTTTATAAAAAATATGTATACTTTTGGTGTAATATCAATTTGTAAATGTATAGATAAATCCAGCAAATTTTACATTAATTGTAAACTTTAAAAGTAGTAACTTTTTTTATCCTCATATATCCACCTAGATTTTTCTATATGTAATACCTACAACATTCAGGCACAGATTCATATATATTATAGATCCCGAAAAGGCCCGAAAGTAAAATTATTTTATTTTTTTCAGAACGAGTCGTGACTATGACGAAAATGGAGTTTTTTGAAGAATGGCTAAAACATGACAAAACTGAACGAAACAGTGGCATTTTTTATTATATAAGTGAAAAATTCAATATGTCTGATGTTTCTGACGATTCTTTAAAACGACTCAAAATGAAAATATCAAGCCTTTCAGCAAAATTCAATCAAAAGTGTACTTCTTTAAAGTGTAACAAAGAAATGTTTCTAATCAAACATAAAGATTGGTTAGAGGGATCCGGAATCGAAATAAAGATGTGTGTTAACCAGCCGTGCACTTCAACATCATCAGCGGCTCTTTCCGTAGGGCGACCCAGAAAATCATTTGAAGACTCATCAACGAAAACGAAGAGACGGAGAGTAGAAGATCTTTTGAAATCGCGAACAGTGAGCTTATTACAGCAGCTGAGTTAGCTACTCGAAAAGAAGGGCATCGAAGTGTTGCTCAACAGATCCATAACGTCGCGGTCAGTGAAACTAGAGAAAAGAATAAGTGTTCTGAACAAAGTCGGCAGTTAACACCAGACGAAGCTTTAGCTTATTATGTGGACTCGAAATCGACTTCTCACTCATATAAACGAACAAGAAAATGGTCAATGAGAGCGGGACATCAAGTATATCCATCGTTTTATAGTTTGGGTAAGTCCAAAGCTTCTTGTTGTCCTTTTGACGAATATATTTCTGTGACTAAATCTCGAGCTGAAATTAAACTTCAGGCGATTTTGGATAAAACGGCTGAACGATTAGTTAAAGCTCAGACGGAAGTCATTAGAAGTGTGTTACCTCGTTCATATTATACGTTGGTAAGCAAATGGGGCTGTGATGGGAGTTCGGGGCATAGCACGTATAAGCAGAAATTTGAGAACACTAACGCTACGTATACTCATTTGTCCCTTTGAGACTGCTTGATGGCGAAACTGTGATCTGGCAAAATCCAAGACCTTCCTCTACTTTATATTGCCGTCGTATTAAGTTTATTTTTGCCAAGGAGACAAAAGAGTTTACGAAAGAAGAAACTTCTAAAATTTTTAGAAGTAAGTCAGCTTCTTCCAACATTATGTAATGTTGCTGGATCTTAAATCTCTGTTAAACACGATTTGTTGTTGACAATGATGGCAAAGTGTGCAATGCCTTAACAGACACAAGTTCAACACAAAAGTGTTATATTTGCGGTGCCACCCCGTCTACTATGAACGAGGAGTCAAAGAAATATCCCAGCAATGAAGAACGCCTTGCATTTGATTTATCTATTTTACATGCATGGATCCGCACGTTTGAATGTTTGCTTCACATCAGCTATCGTTTAGAAATAAAAAAGTAGCAAGTCAGGGGAGATAACGACAAAGCTATTGTGAAGCAACGCTCACAAGAGATACAAAAAGTGTTTAAAGATCGTATGGGTCTCATTGTAGATAAACCAAAACCTGGGTATGGTAACACAAACGATGGAAACACAGCACGTAGATTTTTTTCCAAAGCTGAATTGAGCAGCGAAATTACAGGATTAGACGTAAACCTTATTCGTAGATTTCATGTAATTTTAAGAACTTTGTCATCGGAATATGACATAAATTATATAGAATTCGAAAAGTTTTGTGTTGATACTAGAAAATTATACCTTGATCTGTATTCGTGGTATTCCATGCCCGTTACTGTGCATAAAATTCTTGTACACAGCGCGGAAGTTATAAGGTCTTTTCTTCTTCCCATTGGACAACTCTCCGAAGAAGCCCAGGAGGCAAGAAATAAAGACTGTCGTAGATTCCGTGAACGGCACACCAGGAAGCGGTCACGTATTGCCACAAATACAGATCTTTTGAGAATGCTTTTAATTACGTCCGATCATGTTATCAACTTGTATAGAGAATTACCGCGAAGAAAATTTACTTCTTTGCCATCGGAGGTTCTGCAGTTGATTATCCCACCTTCATTGCCATCCGAAACACCATCAGTAAGTCATCATCACGAATTAAATGAGGAGGATTATTTACTCTCTGAATATTTTACTGAATGGGGGAGCGGTGATGACGACTCATCTGATGGTGATTAGTAGGTTTAAGTATTTTTTTATTCTAATTATTATTCTTATTTTATTGTGTGTTGTAGTTGCTTATAATTCATGCCTTAGTATATAAGTTATTTAATATTATATTTCTTTTACTTATACACCTTGTTATTGTAAATAATTGATATATAGATACTGTTATTGTACTAATTTATTTTAAAAGAAATAATATTTTGTAAATTAATAAATGTGGGTACTATCATTATGATTTTTATTTTGTTCCTAGAAATTTCTTTGTAAACAAACATGATTGTACTTTTCACACATAATGAGTAGGTAGACGTATGTAGCTAATTAAAGAACAATTAGCGACAATAGTGAACAAATGAGACACATTAGTAAACCACTTCCGTCTTGCAGCTACATATTTCGATTAATACACATACAGTACACATTTTTCAACTTTTTTTTTTCTTAAAATAGCTTAAGATACCTGGAATATACATAAACAATTGTAATAAGTGAAGAAATAATATTGTCCCGCTAGCTTGTACTAGTCGAGACACTGTGCATCGTCTTTCTGCCAAAGCGATTCGGTCTTGCGGTCGATGTGGATGGTGCGCCTGGGTCTACCCATGATTTTTGCGTTTTGGATTCTCCAAATAAATCCACTTTTCATCCCCTGTAACTATACGATGCAAAAACGACTTCCTTTTGTACCGAGCGAGCAAAATATCACACGTGTTTTTGCGCTTTTCAATTTGCCTGTCTTTCAACTCATGTGATACCCATCTACCGGTCTTCTAAATCTTTCCCATCTCTCGTAGCCGATTGGAAACAGCTTGTTGACTAAGGCCCAATTGCTCGGCGAGTTGTTTTTGTGTTTGCCAATCATCTTCGTCCAACAATGCTCGCAATTTCACATCCTCGTATTTTTTTGGCGGCTTTCCACGTTCCTTGTCTGCAACATCGAAGTCGCCACTTTTGAAACGCCGAAACCATCGTTCCCATGTATCTTGCGATGGAGCATGTTCACCATAAGCTTCTCGAAGTAATCGGTATGATTGAACAGCAGTTTTCTTCAAATGAAAACAAAAAATTAATGCTGTCCGCGAATGCTCTTTGCTCGGTATAAATTTCGACATATTGAACACAACACTATGCACACACTTTTCCAATTTATCACTCGTTGATGACACAACAAAATGGCGCAGGGACAAATCTTTATAGCACAAACTGCATTGGTGCACCATCTGGTGTCTGAAATCCTCATTTCATACTTGTACACCTGGTAGGCCTAATATACCGATTTGCGCCTTATTTTTATTAAAATACCTGAAAAAATACTTTAGGGATTCAATTCTGTAAGGACATTTTTTGACGTTCTTTTCCTCTTTAAAGAAAATGACAAACTTATGACATTTAACAGAAACAACAAAGACAAAAGACCTTTATTTTGATAATCCCTTTCCTTATTTTTTTTACAGAATCTCAGGTTAGGGGCTGAAAATTTTCTTCAGATGATGAGTTGAAAGCCATCACAACGTCATTTTTTTAAGAAGTAAATAAAAGATTTTTATGTTGACAGAAAATAACTCGGGAAACGTAGAGATATATAGTTTTTAGCTCTGTGAGTCTTCTTAGCTGAGTAGGTTGGAGTGGATGGTTCTCTGATAACGTATGTTGACAGAAAACAATTGAAATGGTTACAAGAATGGAGAAAAAAGATCATCTAAAAGAAATATGAAGTATGTAAAATCAAACTGCAGGGAATTGGACAGCAAAAAAATTTAAAAGAGAATTTTTACTATCTTCAGAGCAATGAGTTCAAAGAACTATTAGAAAGCTAACGGACTGCAAAACATAAGTGGAAGTTAAGCATTAGGAAACGCCGATAGGCATTTTGAACTTGACATCACTTGTTTGTGCTTTATTTTCTGTATAAAACGGATTTTCTTGTTGGTTATAGCGTGTATCCAAAGGTATATTTAAATTAAAAATTTCAAAGAATAATCTTTTGTTAATTGGAGTTTTTTATTTAAATTTTTAAGCCGATAATTTACCAACATAACAGGAAACTTATTAACACAGGTGCGTGCGACGTCAGAGTGTTATAATTTAAAATTAAGTCAACATTTTATATATTGGTGGTTATAAATTTTAAAAAGTAATTAATACCTGGCTTCATGCTATTAATTTTGCACATGCATATCAAGTAACAAGAGATTTATTGTTTTTAACAACGAGTAGTTGGAGATATATTTTTGGTAGCTAATAAGTGCAGTAAAATTAATTGAAAAGATAGTGCAATCGGATTTTAATTATATGTAACCGATTTTTTAAAAAGTTCTTAATTTAACAAGTATGTATTTAATATTGTTCCAAAGATTTTTTAAGTTACTTTCATAGCTATGAAGAAAAACTAGTAAAGGTTAAAAAATATTATCTCGTATTTAATTAGCACTTCAAGATGGTTTGAAGTGTGGGAGCCTTTGCAGTTGTCGTGCGACAGCGAAGCATAAATTAGGATTTTTTCTTTGAGGATCTGCATCAGATTTTGAATATTTTTCTCCTTTGTACCTGGAGGACCCTCATAATCCCATTACATCGACTTACCTAGTGAGACGATCTCAACATAACACCCTAAACTCGTTACTTGTGACAATTTAAATGTCTCGTCCAATTACAATATATATATATATATATATATATATATATATATATATATATATATATATATATATATATATATATATATATATATATTCAATAGTAGATTTCTCGACCATACTCTATAAGGAATTTGGAATATATATCAGGTATGCAAAACAATAAGCACTGCGAAATCATTTTATATATATATATATATATATATATATATATATATATATATATATATATATATATATATCAAGGATTTTTTACAGCTAACGTTGTCTTCCTTCTCTCAGCCTTTGATTTCATCCGTTTCTATCTTCTCAGTCTCCATCTGTTAGACCCCTGTCCTTCCATAGCCTCGTCCACATCGTCTCTCCACGATCGTCTGGGTCGTCCCCTTTTTCTTCTCCGTATAGGGCTCCACTCTGTTATTTTCTTTATCCACCTATTATCTTCACTCCGTCTTATGTGTCCACACCATTTTAATAGTTTTTATTCAATGGTGTTTATTGCGTTCTCTTTGATGTTCATTCTGCTTCTTATTTCTTCATTTATTATTCTCTCCATACGTGTCACTCTACAACATCTTCTCCAATACTCCATCTCTACCGCGTTAATTTTAGATTTATTTCTTTTGTTGATCGTCCATGTTTCTGACTCGTATGTCATTATGCTTTGTATTATTGATTTGTACATGCGTGTTTTGTTTCTCTTTGTAATGTGCTTGTCCCACAGGGTCGAATTTAATTGTCTTATGCATGTCCGCGATTGTCCTAATCTAGCTTTAATCTCTTCTTCTGATGTTGCGTTTTTTGAAATGATGGTTCCTAAATATTTAAATCTATCGGTTCCTTTGATTATTGTTTCGTTATCGATTTCTAGATTCTCCACGTTTCCCTCCTTTGTTGTTAGATATTCCATTTTATCAAAGTTTATTGCTAATCCTGCTTTAGTGTATTCTTCTTTCAGTTACCATATAACTGAGGTCTTCCTCATATTGCGCTATGATTACTTGGTCGTCTGCGAAGCTTAGAGTATATAAGTAATCTTCTCGTATTGGGACTCCCATTCCACTACATTTTTGCTCCCATTTTTTTAATGTTTGTTCGAGGTATATTTTGAATAGTGTTGGGGATGTAGAGCATCCTTGTAATAGGCCTTTTGATGTTTGGAGTCTCTTCCCTATTTTATGTCCTATTTTTATGTTGACTGTGTTGTTTTCGTAGAGAGCTTTTACTGCGTATATTAGTTCTTTGAATTAGAATTTTCACTATCTTCAGAGCAATGAGTTCAAAGAACTATTAGAAGGCTAACGGACTGCAAAACATAGGTGGAAGTTAAGCATTAGGTAACGCCGATAGGCATTTTGAACTTGACATCACTCGTTTGTGCTTTATTTTCTGTATAAAACGGATTTTCTTGTTGGTTATAGCGTGTATCCAAAGGTATATTTAAATTAAAAATTTCAAAGAATAATCTTTTGTTAATTGGAGTTTTTTATTTTAATTTTTAAGCCGATAATTTACCAACATAACCGGAAACTTATTAACACAGGTGCGTGCGACGTCAGAGTGTTATAATTTAAAATTAAGTCAACATTTTATATATTGGTGGTTATAAATTTTAAAAAGTAATTAATACCTGGCTTCATGCTATTAATTTTGCACATGCATATCAAGTAACAAGAGATTTATTGTTTTTAACAACGAGTAGTTGGAGATATATTTTTGGTAGCTAATAAGTGCAGTGAAATTAATCGAAAAGATAGTGCAATCGGATTTTAATTATATGTAACCGATTTTTTAAAAAGTTCTTAATTTCATAAGTATGTATTTTATATTGTTCCAAAGATTTTTTAAGTTACTTTCGTAGCTATGAAGAAAAACTAGTAAAGGTTAAAAAATATTATCTCGTATTTAATTAGCTCTACTCTACGGGATGGTTTGAAGTGTGGGAGCCTTTGCAGTTGTCGCGCGACAGCGAAACATAAATTCGGATTTTTTCTTTGAGGATCTGCATCAGATTTTGAATATTTTTCTCCTTTGTACGTGTAGGACCCTCCTAATCCCATTACATCGACTTCTACCTAGTGAGACGATCTCAACATAACACTCTAAACTCGTTACTTGTGACAATTCAAATGTTACTATAGCTTCTTCTGATATAAAATGATATTTGAGTTGTCATTGTCTTTATTGAATTTAAGTTAGGCTATGCCTCTTACTTACATTTATGATAGCTTATATTCCTATACTACTTAACCTAGGTTCTATACAGTAATCCTAATTAACTTAACCTAGGACATTGGGTTTTTTAATTACATTGGTTGACTAATCTAACTTAACTAGAGCTTAATTCTAAACTAATCTAGAACTTAATTCTAAACTTAATCTGGGTTACAATCTTCATGGGGGTGGGGGAGGGCCATCGTCTTCGTCGGATATGGGGTCAGAAGGTCTTGGATAGTGATGGCGGCCGTTGGCGGGCACGTGGAATGCGCTCCTTATGGTGGCGTTTGGGTGTTGTAGCGCCTTTGCGAAGAACTTGATGTTGGTGGACCTCATGTGTGCCTTGATTGTTGGCACACCGAGGTCTCTATGCAATTGACGGTTTCGGACGAACCATGGGGCTCCCGTGATCATCCTCAGGGCCTTGTTCTGTACTGCCTGAAGTTGAGCTCTGCGTGTCTTGGTGAGTTTAGACCAAGTAGGGCAGGCGTGTGTGAGTCCTACCCTCACGATGGTTTTATAAATTAGCAGCTTGATTTTTGATTGCAACTTACTGGACCGGCTGATGATTGGGTACAGCTTGCCCAGTAGTTGCTTGGCTTTCCTTGAGGCAGCACAGACTTGGTCTTTCCAGATGAGGTGTTTGTCATACTGAATTCCCAGGTACTTGATGGTGGTTGCCCATTGGATGCGGGATCCCTGGAGCTGGAGTTGTCCATAAGGAGTGCCGTTGCCTTTGGCGAAGACGATGGCCTGTGTCTTACATGGGTTTAGCTGGATCTTCCATCGGTCGAACCAGGGGGCGAGGAGGTTCAGGTGGCGCTGTAATCTACTGGTGATGATTCTGTAGCTGCTGGATTCTGCTATGATGGCTGTGTGGTCAGCATACAGGAGTAGGGTAGTCTGATCCGTTTTTGGAATGTCGGCTGTGAAAATGTTAAAGAGGTGGGGGAGAGAACGGAGCCTTGAGGGACTCCGGCTCTAATGGCCTTGACTTCGGAGGTGGCCTTATCGACTCTGACTTGGAATGTTCTGTGGATTGAATGAGTTTGTTAATGAAAAGGGGGTAGCCGTGTCAGATCAGTTTTCAGAATGAGGCCTTCGTGCCAGACTCGGTCGAAGGCCTTTGCTACATCGAGAAACACAGCTCCAACTTTGTGACGTTTGTTGAAGCTGTTGGAAATGGTTTGGGCGAGTTTCGTGGTGTGATGGATGGTGCCATGAAGGGGCTGGAAGCCATACTGTTCGTCAGGGACAACACGGAGCGCTGTGGACTTTGCTCTGACGATTTCGAGGTTGACTTTTTCAGCTATCTTGCCAAGGCCTGGAAGTAGGCTGATTGGCCGATAGCTGCTTGCCTCGTGGGATGGAGAGCTTGGTTTTTTGATCATAATGACCTCAGCTTTTTTCCAGTAGAGTGGAAAATAGCTGAGTCTCAGTATGCTGTTAATGATATTGGTGGCTTCTGAGATCTGTTTCTTGGGGAGTTTTTTGAGGGCTTTATTTGTGATTTTATCATGACCTGGGGCTTTTCGGATTGAGGTAAATCGAATAATCTCATTAACAGCGGGGGGGGTTGTGAAGTACGTATTGCGAGGGGGTTGGGCAAGATTTAGGGTCTGTATGGTTGTAGCGACCCTAAGATCACGGGCTGGATCGGGATGGGCAGGAGTGTTAGGAGAAAACTGTTCCTCTAGCAGGTCTGCCAGAAGGTCAGCCTTCTCCTGGGTTGTGGAGGCTGTGGTGCCGGCGTGGGTGAGGGCTGGCATGGACCTTGGCTCGTCATTGGAAAGGGCTGTTGCCATTTTCCAAAGAGAACAGTTCTGGGTAGTGAGGGATTCTACTTTGGACTCCCACCTGCTGCTGTGGAATTCAGCAAGTGAGTCTTTCACCTGCTGCGTTGCTTGATTTGCGAGCCTTTTGAGGCGGGGGTCTCCCGTCCTGAGGGCTCTTCTGAGCAGCCGGTTTTTATCCCTGATCTGCTCTTTGATAGCTGGGGGTAGTCTACCTTGAGAAGAGACTGGTTGGGTTCGTGACGTTGTGGCCTGGGCAAGGGCTGTCTGGATATCAGCAGTCAGTTTATTGACTGCCGAATCCAGATCCTGGGTTGTGGAAATTTTTGAGATGGGACCCGTGGTCGCCAGGAGGCGTTGGAAGTGGTCCCAGTCTGTGCTGGAAGTGGTGACTGTGGCATTCATTTTGTCGGCCGGATTTCCCAGTGTAAAAATGACCGGTAGATGGTCAGACGAAAGGTCATGAATGACAGTAATGTTATGCCGGAGGTTGATATTTTTTAGAAGAAAAATATCTAGAAAGTCCGGTCTTCCGTGTCCAATGTGGGTGGGCTCGTCTGGAGCTATGAGATTGAATGGGATTTGGTTCTGGATGGCGTCGAGAGCAATGCCATTAGCGTTCGTAGCTAGGTTTCCCCAGAGAACGTTTTTGGCATTGAAGTCTCCGCCCAGAAAGGCGGGGGTGGGGGTCTTTTGATTGACAGGGCCAAACAGCAGATGGAAGTCTGCAGGATCGATGGGATGTTGGTCACCGTTTTGTTGGTAGACCGAGAAGAGGTGGATGGTGGTGTTGTTTGCCATGGTTATGGCAATGGGCGTGGCTTCGGTTTGGACAAGAGGAAGGGGGGGTGGTTGGTAGTGATTTAAGGAGTGCTTGACAAGAATCATGGTCCCCCCCTAGGCGGGCCCTGATTCTGTCGTTGCGGTAAACAGTGTAGTTAGGAAGACTGAATCGGATGCCGGGCTTTAGAAAGGTTTCTTGGATTAGAGCTACGTCGACGTTATGGTCTTGTAGGAAATGGAGAAGTTCATGCTTTTTGTCGCGAATGCCGTTGGCATTCCATGACAAGATGTTTAGCATTTTAGGAGAGATCTTATTTGGTCGCTTACTCATACTTGGGCGTTGGAATTAAGCAGGGGCATGAAAGTGGCGGAAAGGTTTTGAAAGTTTTGGATGTTTTTGAAGAAGGTTTGCATGGCAGAATTCATGCTATTGATAGATGTAAGGGCGTCGGTCGGTGTTTGTTGGAATTGAGGTCGCTGGGGGAGCCGCCGTTTGACGACGGTTTGCCCAGGAGAAGGTGGCTTGGGAGTGAGCTTGGTTAGTTGCGGGTCGCAGCGACGGGTGTTTGGGACAGCCTCTGTAGGAGGCTGTATGCTCACCCTCGCAGTTTGCATATTTGGCAGGTAAATCCCGCGTTTTTTGGCATGTGGACGTGAGGTGCCCCTGCCCGCATTTAACACATTTGGGCGGGGCCCTGCACAGATGGGATGAGTGGCCAAATAATTGGCAGTTGAAGCATTGGGTATTTTTAGACTTGGAGTGTTGGGGTTCTGCTTTTATTTTGTTGTGCCTGACTTCAGTAATAGCAAAAATGGCTTTATCGGATTTGGGCACTAGCACCAAAACCATGGGCATGGGGTCCCCTGATTTGTAGTGCCATCGGATAACTTTATGAGGGTTGTGGCCTTTTTCACGCAGGTCACTAGCAATCTCGTCGGTTGTGAGAGTCTCTACGACTCCCCTCAACACGACGTGATTTAGCTTGTCCTCCTGGAACTGGAAGGTATGGAAGGGTTCCCTGTTCTCCTCCAGGAATCTAGTTATATTTCTAAAGTCCTGGGGGGTCTCGGGGTGTATCCTCACACCTTCCGGGAGGGTGACCGCGCGGGTAAACCTGAATTTCTTGGCATTGAAAGTTGAGACGAGTTGATTGTAGCGCGTTTTGTCACGCAGTACAATGGGCGGAACTTTGGTGTTAGATGATGATGGGTTTGAGGGGGGGGTTACCGGGTGTGCTGGCGACTTACCTGCAGCAGCTTTTTTAGCAGAACCTTCCTGACTGGTCCTCGACCCCTGCCCTGACGTGGTGGAAGGCGTTGTCTGGGGCTGGAGAAGGGCGGTGGCTGGAAATTCAAATGTCTCGTTCAATTACAATATATATATATATATATATATATATATATATTATATATATATATTCTCGACCGTACTCTATAAGGAATTTGGAATATATATCAGGTATGCGCAACAATAGGCACTGCGAAATCATTTTTTGGGTTTCAAGTGATGCAGAATCCACCTATAAACTTAATAATAAAGAAAAATCTCATATCTTGCACACTTTCTGCCCGTCACGTTTTATATATATATGTATATATATATATATATATATATATATATATATATATATATATATATATATATATATATTTATGTATATATATATATATATATATATATATATATATATATATATATATATATATATATATATATATATATATATATAATCCTAAGTATAACTACTGAGAAACGCCCTTATAAGGAGAAGAGATGAGCAATCAAAGATCTAAAGACTCTAGTATCTGCTTTTTATTTTTGTTATCGAGCTTTCGCTGCCTAATGGTAGCTTCTTCTGGATTCCAAAAATGCAAACCAGGTACAGAAAATAAACTAAAACGTTCGTTTTTGAAAATGTGATTCAATGAATTGTAAGACTGTATAAGAAATTACTTGCAAAAATTTAGCAGTTAATTGATCTCTGGTGAAGACAATGAAATTTGCATTTTTGTTGGCCAGGTAGTATGTATGATTACACAAACATGATTAAAGGACACTTAGAGAGTTACACAAATATTAAAAATAAAACTTTGTCAATAAACATTAGTTAAAAACACTTTTTGACGACCGAAACATAACTGCAAGAAACACCATGATGTTGAAATGGTACCGCATTTTAAAAATTTTTGACATCGAGTTTAGTAACTATTTAGTAATATTGGAGTCCGAACCGGATATTGTTGGTAGACTATGTCGTCATCAGGTCGACAAAAAACCAAAAAAGCATTAAAGTTAGGGATGTGGTAAATTTTTTAGGTGGATGCTACACTTAGATAAATTATTTATTATTAATGATATTTATTTTTCAGTTTTAATTTTATAACAAAGGGACTTAAATTTGATGAATGTTACTCTTAGACGAGTTATTTATTATTAATTATATTAATTCTTTAATTTTATAACAAAGAGATTCATAGGCTAATTTAAAAAATTTGAAAGAGAATATTAATATTGGACGTTATTTATTATTTGTCATATTTAATTTTTTTAATTATTTAATTTTAACAAGACACAGAACAGTAACTGGTAATAAACAGCAGAAATAACAGAAAGAGAAAAGAAACGTCAACTTTACTAGAAACTAATTTTTTCATAAAAATCTTTCTTTTTCATTGGTTTGGTATGGTTTTGTGTTAGTAAATAAATATACGTGGAGCTCAATCCTTCTAAGTCTTTTTTGTGATTGAGATTATTTTTACAAGTTTTTATGTAACACATTTCCAAGAAACTTTTTCTGAACTAATTAGTCTCAACATCCAGAATGAAGCTGTTGTTATATTGTACTCTGTGATCTGTATTATTTACGTATAAGCTCAAGCTAGTTGCGTTAGGTTTGTGTTTACTATCACTTTTTGTGTAACGCTAATCTCTTAGAAAGCTTTTGTGAAGTTTGTCCAACGTAGACCAAACCACATTGACAGGGAATGCCGTAGATTGTATTAGATCTTTGTAAAGTATCGGTTTTTATCCTTTAAATTGGTATAAAAACAATTCATACTTTTTATGTTGTAATTAGCAATTTTAATGTTTGTATTAGTGACATTAGTGGTGACAGTTGGATTGATTTGAAAGGGGGGTCTTTGAAAATTCTTTTTAATTAGAGCTTTAGGATAGTAATTGTCTAACAAGATGTTTTCTAACAGTTTTACATTTTTTTCTTTAAATGAGGGGTGGCAAATCTTATCTATTCTGTTTTTTAATCCTCTGATGATGTTCAGCTTCTGTTTCATAGGGTGATAAGAATGGAATGGGATATATCTACCCGAACTTGATTTTTTCCTATACCAGTCAAATTTGACTGTATTATTTTCAGAGCGTACAACCCTAGTATCCAGAAACGGAACAGCACAGTCAGTCTCCTCCTCAACAGTAAATACTAATTTATGATTGAAAGAATTGTAAATGTTAAGAGTGTTTTGTACACTTCCGGCAGGTAAAGTGACCAGTAAATCATCTACATATTGAAACAGAAGGGGAAATTCAAATTCCACCTTTGAAATGAAAAAATAAAGAAGTTTATTCATAATAATTTCGCCAAGAATTGGCACTTCCCATTGGGACGCCAATTTATTGTCTGTAGAATGTACTATTGAAGGAGAAAAATGTATGTTCATATAAAATATAGATATTAGAGCCTTTAGATCTTTGATTACTCATCTCTTCTCCTTATAAGGGCGTTTCCCAGTAGTTAAACTTAGGATTGTTTGTTGCTAGTGCCCTGTAACTGTCCTTCCTCTTTCTTTATATATATATATATATATATATATATATATATATATATATATATATATATATATATAATTTGGAATATATATCAGGTTTGCGCAACAATAGGCATTGTGAAATCATTTTTTGGGTTTCAAGTGATGCAGAACCCACCTATAAACTTAATAATAAAGAAAAATCTCATATCTTGCACACTTTCTGGCCGTCACTTTATATATACCATATATATATATATATATATATATATATATATATATATATATATATATATATATATATATACATATATATATATATACATATATATATATATATATATATACATATATATATATATATATATATATATATATATATATATATATATATATATATATATATATATATATATATATATATATATATATATGTTCGATAGTAGATTTCTCGATAGTGCTCTATAAGGAATTTCATCAATATCAATTTTATTTTTTAAAATACTGACTTCGGTTTCAATAACAAATTTTATGGACAAATATTCAGAATTCCAATGGGATCACCCATTAGTCCAGGTCTACCCAACATAGTACTGGACCATCTGCTGGATGTTGTATTACCACAATTACCTTTTAAAATAACTTTTACCATATCTGCAAATATGTAGATGACATCATTTGTTCTGTACCAGTCAACGGCACTCAACAAATTTTAAACACGTTCAATTCATTTCATAACCATCTGAAGTTTATCATTGAGCTGGAAAAAAACAACAGTGTTCCATTCCTAGTTACCCAAGTCATTAGGACTGAGGACAGTGAAGTTATTTTGAATTGGTATCAAAAACCAACTGCGTCCAATAGATTCGTAAACTCTTTTTCAAACTACCCCACAAATGAAAAATATCATGCTTTGATAGCTTTGAAGAACACAGTGATACATATTAACCATGAAAGTTTCCTACAAGCCAATCTGGAGAAGCTATACCCAACCTTTTTAAATAATGGGTATCCCAAACATATCTTGCCAGTTGGGAAAGAGATCATGCGCCGTAGTGGATCACCATTTAAAAAACGGGACATCGGTTTGATTTTGTAAATGTAAAAATATTGAAAAAAGAAAATGATTTTAGGGATCGGTTGTTTCTTGAAATGTGTCACATTAACAAACATAAAAGACTGTGTCAATTTTAAGTCAGAAACGAATAGTTTAAGCAACATCTATTGTAGTATTTTAGCCATATAAAATATTTTTATATGTTTAAAATATACATACCAGGTGTACAAGTATGAAATGCGGATATTTTTTTTCTAAAAAAAACATGTTAAATTCGGAAGAATGATAAAAAGTACCTTATTCAAAGTATGTTCCATCGCTTGTTATACATTTTTCCCATCTTTTGGGCGATTTGTGAATACCACGCCAGTAAAAATCTTCCCCTTTTACTGCGAACCATTCATCGAACCATATTTTCACATCTTCTTATGAACCAAAGCGCTGCGCTGCTCAGCGAGTGCGTGACCCATCGATGCAAACAAGTGGTAAGCGGAAGGAGCTAAGTCTGGTGAGTAAGCCGCATGGGGTTGAACTTCCCAGCTGAGTGCTTCCAACGTGTCGCGAACTGGTTTTTTTTCCGTACATGATGGAGCATTGTCATGAAGAAAAATGACTTTGTGTTGCTTCTTTCGGTATTCTGGCCTTTTTTTCATGCAGCGAACGGTTCAAATCGGTCATTTGTTGTTGGTAACGTTTAGTATTAACCGTTTTCCCCAGGTTTTTAACAGCTCATAATAGACCACGCCCCTCTGGTCCCACCAAACACAGAGCATCGTCTTTCTGCCAAAGCGATTCGGTCTTGCGGTCGATGTGGATGGTGCGCCTGGGTCTACCCATGATTTTTTGCGCTTGGGATTCTCAAAATAAATCAACTTTTCATCCCCTGTAACTGTACGATGCAAAAACAACTTCCTTTTGTATCGAGCGAGCAAAATGTTACACGCGTTTTGCGCTTTTCCATTTGTCTGTCGTTCAACTCATGTGATACCCATCTACCTGCTTCTGTATCTTTCCCATTTCTCGTAGCCGCACAGTGCGAAATTAATTATTTAAACCAGTAAAACAGTTCTATTTGTTGGTTTTTTAAAATTTTTAATAAAAATTAATGTGTTTTATTTAAAGTTTTTCAGTTTATTTGTGTTTTTATTATAGAACAATTAAAAAAAACATACATTTTGTAACAACATTTTGAACATCTATTCAGAACGAGACTCATTGCAATCGTCTGAAGACTCGCAATCATTACATGGGTCTGCAAATTTTTCTAACAACTCTAAAACTTCTGGCGTAACTTCACTATGCTTGGTTTTGGGTGCTTTACGAAGACTAGCGATGTACGGATCCGTATTTGTGTCAACTCGGGATGTTTTTCTAGTAAAAAGTACGCGATATTTTCTGCAGTCTTTGTTTCTTGCCTCTTGAGCTTCTTCAGAACATTGTCCGATCGGAAGAATGCAAGAGGCTATAATATCCTTTCCATGACAAAGGACTTTATGCACACTTACGGGCATTGAGTACCAGAAATATTCTTTCAAATACAATTCCAAAGTTTCTCTTGCATATTCGTCGAACTTTTCTGAATCAATTTTAAGACCACAATTTAGGCACTCTAACAGCACATGAAAACGCTTGATCAAATTTAAATTAACGCCAGTTATTTCGGAAGACTTTTCGGCATTTCTAACGAATTTCCTCGCGGTATTACCATCGTTTGTGTTTCCGGTCTGCTGTTTTGGCATATCTATAAGCAAGCCAAGCTCCTCTTTGAATTTTTGTTGAATGTATTTTTTCTTCTCTGCAACTTTTTTTTTATTTTCTGCTCCACGAGCTTGCCATGCCTTAATATCCAGTTTGTACGATATATGTAAAATACATTTCAAAAACCTTATCCATGAATGGAGGGGTGATAGTCCAAGGGATAAAAAGGATTCATTTATATTTTTTTGAGATATATCGCAGATGTTGTTCATTTCACTAGGTTTAGCCCCACATAAGTAGCATGTTTGTGATGATGCACAGGATGATACAGCATTGCATACTTTACCGTCAATCATACAAAAGATCATATTTGCTGTAACCTGAAATTCCTTGCCATCTACAAGTATAGTGGTTGGAGTAAGTTGAGATATTTGTTCTTTCACTTTGTTTATTTCTGAGGTAATTACACTGACTGTTTCTTTGGCAAAAACGAACTTAATGGGGCGACAGTACCGTGTGGAAGAAGAAGCAGGGTTTTTCCAAATTACTGACTAATTATCACCATTATCATTTACGGAGCACATTTGGATTGGTACCATTGATACGCTAAACATACTATCATCAGAGCTATGTTTGTCCATATACTTTTGTCGATAATTAACTTGTTCCGCCCCATCACAACCCCACTTTACGATAATATTTAGTGCTTTAACGTTTGATAAAGTTCTAAGAATCCCTTCTAGCCCTGTACAAAGTCTTGCTACGCTATGATTTATAAGCGACTGAACTGATACTTCAGCTGAAACTTCAGTTATTATTATGTCTTTTGGATAGCACAACCTTTTTTACAACATAATAAGGTGGATACAAAGTGCAACGGTGATTTTTTGTTTGATCTCGAACAATGTTGTACTGATTTGACGATAAGTTTGCATCAATAAGTAGCGCCAGAGCCTGGTCTGGAGTTAATTTTCGTGGGCTGTTTGAAGAAGACATGAGAGCCTTCTTGATTTTGCTACCCCTTTCTGGAGAACCAGATGCCAGTTCCTTGACAATCGGTGCAGAGTTTCGTTTTCCAGATTGGTATAGCTTTGTTGCAGTTGCTTTGGCTAACTCGTCTTGACTACCGGACTTCAAAAGATGATGCACTTTTCTGTTTTGCACTTTAGGATGACAATCCCTAAATTCTTTTTTAGGTCTGCCTGCATTGGTCCTCGATCCACTAGGCAATGCATCGCTTAGAGCATTTGAAAATTTTACATTATTTTCAAGCCAGCTAGCATTTCTATTCAGAAATGATGCTAAATTTCGACTGGATTCCCTCCACCTTTTTTGTTTTTTACAAACCAGCGCACGAAGAGTTGCCTTTAAACTGCAAAGAGCGTCAGATGTTAGCATTGGTGAGCCTATTTTTTCCAAAACAAAACCAATGATGGCGTCCGATGTCGGTTCTTCCACTTTTGGAATATGCAATTATATGAAATTTGCAAAGTCATTCTGGAAAATGTGTAATTTAAAAGAAGATCGCAAAATATCGCAGAAGATCTTTTGTGTTTCCAACAGAGGAAAAAAAACCTTTCAAGCTGGTATTATGTAGTATCACTTTTTAAAGTCTCCACTGAAGTTAAAAATGTAAATTTTACTTACTTCTTAAAAATCACTTTTTTCATGAACAAATCACACACGAGTAAGAAAAGATTTTGCAATTATTTAAATGCCAATAATTGACAATTCTCTTATAAAATAAACGAGGAAAGAATTATGGCAAACTGACTTGCCGTTTGTATGTACCATTCTATTAACTTAAATCGAATGGCATTCTGTAGGCAAAAAGTATGATTGAATAAGTAATGCAACTTTCAGGTGCATTTTGCAGTTGTTTCGCAGGGTTAATCCGCAAACTGAGTATGAGGTTTTAGAGGTGGGATATTAAACTACCAAAATAATGAATAATCGTATGCATTTTACGTATTTCAAAAATTGAATAAAGTTCCGCTAAACTTCTAAAATTTCGCACTGTGAGCCGATTGGAAACAGCTTGTTGACTAACGCCCAATTACTCGGCGAGTTGTTTTTGTGTTTACGAATCATCTTCTTCCAACAATGCTTGCAATTCCACATCTTCGAATTTGTTTGGCGGTTTTCCACGTTTCATCGTTCACACGTATCTTGCGATGGAGCATATTCAACAGCAGTTTTCTTCAAATGAAAACAAAAAATTAATGCTGTCCGCGAATGCTCTTTGTTGACGATACAACAGAATGGCGCAGTGTCAAATCTTTAGAATACAAACTGCATTGGTGCACCATCTGAAATCCGCATTTCATACTTGTACACCTGGTATATAGACGCAGAAAGCATCATTTCTGGCTAGGACAGATTGTGTTACTAAGATTTAAACTGCCGGCAACGACTTCTAATAATCAGAACTCAGGACTGATATTTCAAAATTTGGACAGATTTACGCAAAAAACTTAAATTGAAACTTTGCTGTGTAAAGGTAGATTAACTTCGTAATGAGAAACATTTTTCGGGAAAAGAAATTCGTAAAAACTGCAAAATGTGAGGAACTAACACAAAATGTCGTCACAGTACTCAGATCGCCGACTGTGTCAACAAACCGATTTTTTTTATGGCGTCATCTTAATGGCTCGGTAGACCACTTAAAAATCACCCTCGTATATACAAGGATTAGTTTTACAATAATAAACATTTTTTAAATCTACAGGACTCATTAACAAATAACTAAAACGTTAAAAATTATAACACAATTAGTTACAACATCACGATGCCGCATGCACCTGTATTAATTTACCTATTATGCTACCTACTAAGCTTCTGGCGCTGACGGAATACCTGCCATAGTACTCAAAAACTGCGCGAAAGAACACCAGTTTTCTGTAGACTTTTTAATCGATCCTACAGAAAGGGAATATTTCCTTCCTGCTGGAAATGCGCCACAGTTCACCTGATACCAAAAAAAGGGAAGAAGATCCAATCAAACAACTACCGACCAGTCGAACTGCTTTCAATAATATCGAAAGTCATGGACAAGGCTATCAATCAGCACCTTCTAAAATATCTTGAAGGATTCAATATTATTAGCGACCATCAATATGGCTTTCGTAAACATAGATCAATAGATCTTCTAACTTATGTAACACATGTTTGGAACAACGCAATTGAATACTGTAGAGAATCTCGAGCGATTGCTCTTGATATATTCAAGGCATTCGATCGTGTTTGGCACGACGGATTGTTGGCTGTTTATGGCTCTCAAATTTCCTCAAAAAGCGTTCTTTATGGGTGGTAATCGACGGGTTTTTTTCTAACAGCTTCACTATCAACGCCAGTGTGCCCCAGGGCTCCATATTGTCTCTTATTTTCTTTCTCATTTACATTAACGATCTGCTGCTCAAAATAAATCAACTTTTCATCTCCTGTAACTATACGATGCAAAAACAACTTCCTTTTTGTATCGAGCGAGCAAAATGTTACACCTGTTTTGCGCTTTTCCATTTGCCTGTCGTTCAACTCATGTGGTACCCATCTACCTGCTTCTGTATCTTTCTCATTTCTCGTAGCCGATTGGAAACAGCTTGTTGATTAACGCCCAATTACTCGGCGAGTTGTTTTTTTGTGTTTACGAATCATCTTCGTCCAACAATGCTTGCAATTCCACATCTTCGAATTTTTTTGGCGGTTTCCACGCCGAAATCATCGTTCACACGTATCTTGCGATGGAGCATATTCAACAGCAGTTTTCTTCAAATAAAAACAAAAAACTAATGCTGTCCGCGAATGCTCTTTGTTGATGATACAACAGAATGGCGCAGTGTCAAATCTTTAGAATACAAACTGCATTGGTGCACCATCTGAAATCGGCATTTCATACTTGTACACCTGGTATATAGACGCAGAAAGCATCATTTCTGGCTAGGACAGATTGTGTTACTAAGATTTAAACTGCCGGCAACGACTTCTAATAATCAGAACTCAGGACTGATATTTCAAAATTTGGACAGATTTACGCAAAAACTTAAATTGAAACTTTGCTGCGTAAAGGTAGATTAACTTCGTAATGAGACAAATTTTTAGGGAAAAAAAATTCGTAAAAACTGCAAAATGTCAGGAACTAACACAAAATGTCGTCACAGTACTCAGAACGCCGACTATGTCAACAAACCGATTTTTTTTATGGCGTCATCTTAATGGCTCGGTAGACCACTTAAAAATCACCCTCGTATATACAAGGATTAGTTTTACAATAATAAACATTTTTTAGATCTACAGGACTCATTATCAAATAACTAAAACGTTAAAATTATAACACAATTAGTTACATCACGATGCCGCATGCACCTGTATTAATTTACCTATTATGACTTTAAATTATCGACTTAATAAATTATAACACACACAATTTTAACGAATGTATAATTTCTAAAGTTTCCAACCTTTAATTTTGCCTTCGACCACTCAATCTTCAAATAAAATCTAAAATCTTTCGAAAAACTATAATCTAACCATAAGCCCTAGATTATTGAGTGGTCCCTAATTTTAAGGTTTAGATTCTTCGAACAGGTGATTTAGTTCGATAAATTTGTAGGACAGGTGTTCATACTTGTAG
Source organism: Pachyrhynchus sulphureomaculatus (assembly GCA_019049505.1). Classification (NCBI taxonomy): domain Eukaryota; kingdom Metazoa; phylum Arthropoda; class Insecta; order Coleoptera; family Curculionidae; genus Pachyrhynchus; species Pachyrhynchus sulphureomaculatus. The sequence continues at coordinate 2,521,831 of CM032453.1, read as the reverse complement.
AGGTGTAAAAATAACTTAATATTAGCGAATTACACAGGGAACAAAAAAATATTTTTGTTTTGGTGCCTGGGATTTTAGAGCTGATTTTAACTATATTTGGGACGCTAAATCTATACATGCAATCCGTTTTTCTCTATCAGCTCTACTTTTTTAGATACATCAACTTATCTACCAATGTGGTTTTTATTCAGTATATTCATTTATGAGAGTTCTAAAATTATTATATATTCATTAATGTAGGTACAATGGTTTTATTGTCAGTCTGTAATTGAGTAAATACCAGGTAAATCTATAAATAGTGGAACCATTGCCTATCAGGTACCTGAACTGACCCTTTTAATCACCTAACTCGGGTAAGTCTCGTCAGTTTGTGCGTTCTTACTAATGAGAGTAGATCGAATTCGGCGTGTTATTTTATGTTAAGAAAAGATTGTTTTTGTGTTATTGAACAGAATTAAAATGAGTTCAGGTTCCAGTTCAAGAAGAAGTTGTGTAAATCAACCTGATGTATTTTGCTATATATGCGGAGAATACATGTTTCAACAAAACAGAAAAACTATTACTGACTTTGTAAAGCGAGCGTATCTTGGATACTTTGGAGTTAAGCTTGGTGATCAGGACAAAACGTGGGCCCCGCATCTCGTATGTAAAACTTGTACAGAGCATTTACGGCAGTGGACTACCGGGAAAAGAAAAAAATGTCTAAAATTCGGCGTACCAATGGTTTGGAGAGAACCAAAAAACCACTTCAATGATTGTTATTTCTGTTTAGTAAATACTAATGGAATCAATCGAAATAACCGCAGTAAGTGGACTTATCCCAATTTAGACTCGGCAATACGCCCTATCCCGCACTCAGATGAAATACCGATTCCAACATTTCATCAGCTACCACATATCTCTGATGACGAATATTTTCCCTCTGATCGCTCTTCTGATGCTAATAAAAGTTCTGATGCTAATGAAACTAACAGTGACTATGAGGGGACGGCATCAGTTCCTCAACGCTTCAATCAAAATGAATTAAATGATCTCACCAGGGATCTCAATTTATCGAAAAAAGCTTCTGAAGTACTGGCTTCTAGGTTGAACGACAAAAATTTACTGGAACAAGGAGCCAAAATTACCTTTTACCGTACAAGAGAAAAAGATCTGCTACCATTCTTTTCTTAAGAAGATCTTGTATTTTGTCACGAAATTAGGGGACTCATGAAAGAAATGGGACTTTCTGAATATATTCCAGATGATTGGCGTCTATTTATTGACAGTTCAAAGCGAAGTTTAAAATGTGTCCTTCTACATAATGGGAATAAATATGGTTCAATACCACTAGCTCACTCAACGAAACTGAAAGAAGAATATAATACCATAGCTTTGGTCTTGCAGAAGATAAAGTATTACGAACATCAATGGATGATTTGTGTAGATTTAAAAATGGTAAACCTTCTTCTTGGGCAGCAAAGTGGTTACACGAAATATCCGTGTTTCTTGTGCTTCTGGGATAGTAGGGACAAAACATACCACTGGGTTAGAAAAGATTGGCCTCAGAGAGAAAACATGGACGTTGGGGAAAAGAATGTCATTAACGACGCTTTGGTTGAAAGAGAAAAAATCATACTTCCTCCGTTACATATAAAGTTGAGCTTAATGAAGCAATTTGTAAAGGCTCTTGATAAGAATGGGTCTTGTTTTGTATATATAGGGGTAAAAATGCATCAGTTGAGCACAGAAAAACTCAAAGCAGGGATATTTGACGGCCCACAAATAAGACAATTAATTAAGGATCCTGCTTTCATAAATTCAATGAATCAAGTTGAACGAGAAGCTTGGACATCATTTGTTGCAGTTGTAGAAAATTTTCTAGGCAAACATAAAGCTCAAAACTATGTTGAAATGGTTAACAAGATGCTTAATAGTTTCAAATCCTTAGGGTGCAATATGAGTATTAAAATACACTATTTACACAGCCACTTAGACCGTTTTCCAGAAAATTTAGGAGACATGAGTGAGGAACAAGGTGAAAGATTTCACCAAGATATTAAAGTTATGGAGGACCGCTACCAAGGAAGATGGGACATGCACATGATGGCAGATTACTGCTGGAGTTTAAAAAGGGACTGTTTAAAAAAACATTCAAGAATGTCGCGGAAAAGAAGCTTTCCAAGTGTTGAGTGACTATTTCATTTCTTCAATGTTTTTTTTTTGTTTGTAAGTACGACATAATATTGTATTTTGTATAACTAAAATAAAAATTTCGTATCTACTTTTTGTTTACTACACTTACGGATTTGAGTTACAATAATGTAACTTATATTTCTCTAAAATTGTATATCTTAAAAATTTGAGCTCCTAGGTACAAATGAATACGTTATTTGAATTCAGGACATCAAATTGATATAGAATCAGCTCAAAAAACCTCGACACCAAAACAGCTGTTCCCCTGTGTTATCAATAGCAAAAAAATAGCTTTTACTTGCAAAAGGCAGTTGTTTAAAAAAGGAAATTAGAAAGTGTGAGAAGTGTTCTCAAAATTCCGGAAGGCTCCGAAAATATATTATAAGAGAGATTTAATATTGGAACTTTTTTACTTTGAATCATTAAATATTTTATGGGGTGAAAATAAAAACTATTGTTGTATGTAATGAAAGATTGATTTTTTTTGTCTTTCCACTTTATTTAGTTTCACTGAACTGTATGACGCGTTTCGCCATACTATAGCTTCGTCTGATACAAAATGATATTTGAATATTAGTGTTGTTACATTTATACAAATACCCCAAGGTAGATAGGTAATAAAATTAATACTATATGCTAATGAATATTGCTGGGAAATCCATTCTGAATGTTAATTGTATAAATTGAGTAAAGGTGAGTTACCATGGGCCAGACAGGTATCTTTTTGTTCGTTTAAGATTATGTCTGAATTTTTAATTCTATTTATTTCTAAATTTTCTAATAGGTTTAATTTTACGCCTTTGTTTTGTATGTGTAGAATTTTAAATTTATCGTCAACAAGATGATTGCTGCAGTCAGCCTTGTTTTTTAAATAGCTTCTTTTATGTTCTGAAATCCGGGTTTCGAATGAGCGACCTGTCTGACGTATGTAACTTTTATGACAGGAACCACAATTCAACTGATACACTCCAGATTTTTTTGATCTATTTTGTTTTCCCTTTGCGTTTTGAATGAAATTTCCTAACTGATTGTTTGTTCTAAAAGCTGTGTTGATATTATATTTATTTAAGTGGTTTTTAATTTTCTTTGACGTGTTACCAAAATAGGTTAAAACATTATATTTTTTCCCGGTGTTTTCTATCTTGGAGTATTAAAGAACACCATACACTCAATTCTAAACAAAAAATTAAAAAATAAAGCTATTTCTTTCTCCAAGATAGAAAACACAGGGAAAAAATATAATGTTTTAACCTATTTTGGTAACACCTCAGAGAAAATTAAAAACCACTTAAACAAATATAATATCAACATAGCTTTTAGAACAAATAACTCGTTAGGAAATTTCATTAAAAACGCAATGGGAAAATAAAATAGATCAAAAAAATCTTGAGTGTATCAGTTGAATTGTGGTTCTTGTCATAAAAGTTATATAGGTCAGATAGGTCGCTCATTCGAAACTCGGATTTCAGAACATAAAAGAAGCTATTTAAAAAACAAAAACAACTCAGCGTACAGTAATCATTTAACAGAATCAAATCATCTTTTTGACGATAAATTTAAAATTTTACACCTACAAAGCAAAGGCGTCAAATTAAACCTATTAGAAAATTTAGAAATAAATAGAATTAAAAATTCAGACATCATCTTAAACGAACAAAAAGATACCCGTCTGGCCCATGGTAACTCACCTTTACTCAATTTATACTATTAATAATCAGAATGGATTTCCCAGCAATATTCATTAGCATATAGTATTAATTTTATTACCTATCTACCTTAGGGTATTTGTATAAATGTAACAACACTAATATTCAAATATCATTTTGTATCAAACGAAGCATACTATAGCTTAGTGATAGTGAAACGCGTCATACAGTTTCAGTGAAACTAAATAAAGTAGAAATTTGACAAAAAAAATCTTTCATTACATTCGTTATGAATTTCCATCAAGTAACAGCCGCAATAATTCAAAGTTTAAAAGTATTGTTAATTAAATAACTGAAAATTGTGTCTTAAATATGCTTTTCAGAACTGTTCTTTTCAACAAATAGTCGCAGGATGAATTCGTCGTTAAAGGAAATAATACAATCTCCTATGTTGAAGTTTCGATTAGAAAACTACCCTTTGACCAGGCCGACGACATTCGGTATAACACAGCCACAATTATGAAACATGCTCAGCTACTTAGATTGAACCACACTGCAGATGAAAAAAATGCTTAAAAATAACTTAATACTGGTTGTTGACAAACGAAAGAAACAAATTCTACATACAATTGTAACTGAACATTAATACTCTACAAGTCATACTATCAATTTAACAGAAGCCAAACTTCTTGCTTCTGACTCAAATTTCTGTCAACAAAAAATTTACAAACGCTAGGATTACGGTCTGCGTCACATTCGGAAGACGAATATATTGTATTATCCATCCTTTTGTTTGGTACTTTGATACAAAGTTAGTTGAAATTAGAAGAATACTAAGCAATAGATTAACGATCACTTTGTTCGGCGACAGTCCAAATTGCTCATGTTTTTTTTCCTCCGAAATTACGCCGAATGATCATCAACGAGCATAACTATGCCCTAAGAAATTGCGCTACTGTAGCAATTAATATAACTTGGGGTATTTTAAATATTTCTGCTAAAAATCATGCCAATCTGATTCAGAAATTTTTTAATATTTGTGTATTACAAAAGGCAGCTTTAAAGTGCTATTTTTTAACTATACTCTATATTTCATTTCTCTAATCTATATTCTATACAGTTCGATTGTATCGCAATAGAAATAGTTTCTAGACATGCTTCTTCGACATTCTACGTGGATAGCTAATTCCATCAAATTTTATACGAAAATAAAATATATTTCGACTGAAAGAAAATTATGTTTTTTGTTTTGCTCACAGAGATGTATTAAGAAGCTTTAAAAACAAAAAAAAACCTAGATCTGTCTCATCACCCTTTTTTTAAAATATATAGAAGGATTTAATATCATTAGTGCCTTTGGTAAACAAGAATCAACAGATGCCTTCTTATTTATGGTACATATATTTGTAATAACGCAATTGGACATCTCGACCGGTTGCATTTAATATATGCGAGACCGTCCACCGTGTGTTTTTATCGTTTACCTCCTCGCATGAATAGGGAATTCCCCTTTTTCACATCCTAAGGACGGCGTTAGTAAATTTCACACCAAGACTACCTGCGCCCTTAATACAACAGGTAAATTCCACACTAACCTTATAAGGGTGCTTAAATCTTACAGGTAATTTTAGATATTTGCAAAAATATATGTTTTTATTTCATAGTAGAATAATATTGATAAAACATGAAGTTTTTGCTAAATACATAAAATACAATTGTACAAATTTCCTTACATATACTAGATAATGCTACAAACCTATACATATCTATTTATATATATTTACAAAACAGGTTGAGAAAAATAGGAGACACATTTTAAAAAATGGAAACGATCAATATTTCCTAATTGTCTTTGTTCATAAAGATTTTTTTAAATGTTTTAATTTTTAATTATTATGATTATTACTTATTTTAGACTCGTCGACACTTTGTATTTTTATATATACGTTAATCTGAAATTCTTTCAGCCTATCGATAAATGTATACAGAGACAGATGTGTAAAATAAAAAGAATTATTTAGATGGGAATGGAAGGACTCACAACAGTTAGTCGTTCGAGTTAAAGATGGACTCGATTCTGCCCATATTTCGACTGGAAAATCGGCTCCTTCCTCTATACGTTTCTAGTAGGTAATCACAAAATTTATTTAAATGTTCATCCTCAGGTTTTATAGAATATAAATCGTATGCAAAACTGTTACCTAATTCTTCGGGTGCTAAATAGGACAAGCCGAAACTATACTTTAACCAACGACCAATTTCAGAATTTTTGTCGGAATATTCTTTAGGTAGACCTAGATTCTGTATTTTGCGAAACCAAGATTGGTGTAAATGAAATCTACATCCTAACACTTTAGCATTTGGCCAAACTTCAGATACTGCCATATGAATAGATTTTTCGAAGTCAATATTAATTTTCTCTGGATTGAAATACAGTGTATCTGTTGAATAAATCTTACATTTTAATAATGTGAAGAGGTTTTTGTATATTTCAGCTCTCGTATCACGCAATAAGCAAAATAATAATGGAATGTAATGACCGTTTGCAAAACTATGCACTGTAAATAACTGTGTAAAATATTTAGTGCAGTATGAAAAGGTGCCGTCCATATATATATTGGATATTTTACACAACATATTGACATTTGTAGTGCAAGTAAAAACAATAATGCCACTTTCGAGTTCATTGATATATAGAAAATTCTCACCCTTGCTAGTTTCGATTTCAAATGTCTCTAAAACACTATGCATCTCCTCAGCACTTTTTGGATTACGTCCTGGCAAAAATTTTCGTCTATGGTTATAAATGTTTTTTCTAATATATTCGACATCTTTTTCTGTTACTGTTTCGTAGTTCTTGTCGGATAATTTTAGATGGCCTTTCACTCATATGCTTTCCGGCTTTTCTTTTGCAGGAATTACTAATTTTTTGCCGATTCAGCTTCTTGGTGTCGGCTTCGTGTGTATGAAGTCCTTCACTTCTGGTAACTAAATTTTCGGGTCCAACGGTGAAGACTTTTGATTTGCAATCTTTTTTTGAACATCTCCAAAATGTTTCTCCACATTTTAGCACCTTTTGTCGCAAGTAAGTGTAGTAATTCACAGATAACATGTCCTTTCCTCGATTACTTTTTATTAACTTTGCTTCCATATTAGCAACACTTTAAAAAATATACGCACACAACCAAGTAATAATCTCAAATTAATAATATGTACTAAACTGATATGTAGAAGCGTTTAATAATGATTTAATTGAACAGGCCGGTGGGTACCACCACCCATTTATCAACCCTCATCCTCTACCTGAAAGTACTCACTGTGGAATTTACTTCTGCAATTGCAATCCCTTAAATATGTCTAGGTCATAAACGGATTAGTGGTGTGGAAATTACCTGCGCCCCCTAAGGATATCGGCGAGGATGTAATATCCGTCAACGTTGTCCAAATACTGAAACATACACTGTCGTGTTTTATGTCACATTTTAGACAATGTGGTAGCGCTACTACGGAAGTTATTGCATGTCTGCAACAAATATTACCTAGGTATGGGACCAAGCCAAGTATGCCTAAATAAATTAATGAATAAGTATACCGACCTGCCGGAATTTCAACCCGAGACACTCTGCACCTTAAGCAGGTTCTACGCCACAGAGCTAGGACTTGTTTGTTACGTTACGTTTTTATGGTATAGTTGGAAGGGTTTGTTTATGGCTATACAGTTTCATCAGAGAACGTAAGTAAGAAGTTGTTCAACTTAACGAAGACCTAGAAGTAATTCTGTCTTGGGGTGACACTAACCAAGTAGAATTTAACCCTAGACAAAACCCAGACAGTAGTTGTTCCTATGAAAAAATGAAGTAACTGGTTTGTTTTTTGTTTTCCGCTTCTCTACTCACATTCGCTGCAACCTATTGATAGAAAGATCAGGATTAAGGTAACCATAGCATTTTAAAGATTTTATATACTTCATCATTGAGACTTTGATCTCAATGTGTCTTGGGTTTAACCTAACACCACCAAGCCTTTCAGGTAGACATTCCCCAGCTATCTTCAGATGCTTGCTTAAATTATTTACTCTTTTACGAGAAAATATTGTTACAGACAAAAAAGGTGGGTTATACAGGTTCGTAATACTACAGTTTGTCTTCCGTATGAAATATTTAGTAACCGTAGGGCTTCTACGATTGTTTTTGGTTCCTAGACCTATGCTGCTTAGGCTGTTGCATGAGAAGATACTTGAAAACAAAGCTGTTCTGTTTGGACCGGTTCTATATTTATAAGTTTTATCATAGAATTCACTTATATCGCCTGGGGACAACAAAGCAACTTTACAAGGATTAGAACCTGCTTTTTTATGATTGCATGCAACCGAAGTAGCACCATGGGCTTCATTACTGTTTCTGGCATTTTTTTTTCGTATTTAACATACTCACCTTCGTTTTTTCTCTCGCTTTCTACTTCTTACATTACTTATATCACTTGCAGAACATTGAAATTCATTTAGTTCATTTAAATCCCTTTTAGAACTTACAAATTTAATGTTAAGACACACTGTATAATATTAAATTAACAGTATGTCATATTAAAATAACCGGTCAAGTGCAAGTTGAACTTGCGCAATTAGTGTTTCGTACGTTGATTGCTTTAAAAATAAAAAATGTTGTAACGGAAGTATAAAATAATCAGTGACTTCACAAAACACACCCTAAATGAGTTTCAACAAAGTTTATTTCCAATCTTTACTTAAAATTGATTATTATAGGTAATGCACTCGTGATAATTTTCGTTCAATCTATACCCCGTGGAGAATATTCCAGAATTTTTTTCAGAATTTTTTGATAAGTACTTTTCGAGATAAAGCGGGTGGACATCGATTTTTCGCGATTTTTAAAAAATTATACAAAGAAAAGTGCGCGCAAGTATTACATTATATATATATATATATATATATATATATATATATATATATATATATATATATATATATATATATATATATTTTACTCGTGTTTTCACAAGCTTTCATTTGAGACCACACTCAATTACCTAGTAAAATTTTTTTTTTCACTTCAGATTTCACCCCCCAAAACTAACCACTTAAGTCAAAATTTAACTTTCAAAACTACATGGCTCTGATGAGGCCATCAATTCCTATATTAGTACCAAATTTCAACTTTCTATGACAAATAGTTTCGGAGAAAATCGGGTATGACAGACGGACAGACAGACAGACACCGAAGTGATCTTATAAGTGTTCCGTACGGAACACTAAAAATGTTGCAACGGAAGTATAAAATGATCAGTGACTTCACAAAACACACCCCAAATGAGTTTTCAACAAAGTTTATTTCCAATCTTTACTGAAAATTGATGACCTTGAAATTTCTGTTTTTTTTTATATATACCAGATAAATTATTACAGATAATGCACTCGTGATAATTTTTGTTCAATCTACACCCCGTGGAGAATATTCCAGAATTTTTTCAAAATTTTTTGATAAGTACTTTTCGAGATAAGGCGGGTGGACAGCGATTTTTCGCGATTTTTTAAAAATAATACAAAGGAAAGTGCGCGCAAGTATTACATTATATATATATATTTTTTACTCGTGTTTTCACAAAGTTTCATTTGACACCACACTCGATTACCTAGTAAACAATTTTTTTTTTCACTTCCGATTTCACCCCCCAAAACTAACCCCTTAAGTCAAAATTTAACTTTCAAAACTACATGGCTCTAGTGAGGCCATCATTTAATATATTATTACCAAATTTCAATTTTCTATGACAAATAGTTTCAGAGAAAATCGGGTGTGACAGACGGACAGACAGACACCGAAGTGATCTTATAAGTGTTCCGTACGGAACACTAAAAAGAGAAAAGACGATGATCTAACGATAGTAAACAGGTATAACCTCAACTGAGTTAAAAACACTGACATTTGCTAATGGTTCAGCCTCGTAGGTGCAGATGAGGATTTGGCTGACTAAGGCTTGTTTGGAAAACAAAATTCGTACTTAGGGAGTTTTGCACACACACTGGTTTTACCACAAGATTAGAGATGGGATGAAGGAGATTTTGGGATACATGGCAAACTCGAAGATGCGAATAGTTGTTTTTTACCTAATACTCTGTTATTGGATAAACAAGACTCAAAACCAAACAAGATGTACGTACTTAGGAGAGGTTTATGTTCGACAATGGACTGTATCGCTGATGATGATGATAATGACTCTTTTAAACTTAAAACATGCCAAATATGACTTCTTGGCATCCACCCCTACAATTTGTTTCATTAGATAATTTTAAATACGTCTCTGTTCATGGTAGTCGGCCCTATTTTCTGTATCGATGTATAAATGTGAATTTCGTGTCGCGTTTGTCGAAAAAAGAAAAGCTAAAACGTCATTGCTTTCACGTGACTGATCGGAGTTGAAAAGTCGTTATTACGGGTTTAAAAATTTACGATTTTATATTTGACAAAGAAAAAATTGTCTCGAAAATACATAAAATAATCGAATGCACCATAATAATTATTTTATCTATCAGTGTCAAATTTGATACGCATACTTACAATTTTGTAGCGATATAATTTAAGGAGAAGGGGTAAAAGAATTGGAGATCTTTATTGTACAGTAATCAGGTAATCATAGCGCAAGATGAGGAAGACTTCAGTTATATGGTAAGAAAACTGAAAGAAGAATACACTAAAGCAGGATTAGCAATAAACTTTGATAAAACGGAATATCTAACAACAAAGGAGGGAAACGTGGAGAATCTAGAAGTCGATAACGAAACAATAATCAAAGGAACCGATAGATTTAAATATTTAGGAACCATCATTTTAAAAAACGCAACATCAGAAGAATAGATTAAATCTAGATTAGGACAAACGCGGACATGCATAAGACAATTAAATTCGATCCTGTGGGACAAACACATTACAAAAAGAAACAAAACACGCATATACAAATCAATAATACAAAGCATAATGACATACGGGTCAGAAACATGGACGATCAACAAAAGAAATAAATCTAAAATTAACGCGGTAAAGATGGAGTATTGGAGAAGATGTTGTAGAGTGACAGCAGAATGAACATCAAAGAGAACGCAGTAAACACCATTGAAGAAAAACGATTAAAATGGTATGGACACATAAGACGGAGCGAAGATAATAGGTGGATATAGAAAATAACGGAGTGGAGCCCTATAGGGAGAAGAAAAAGAGGAAGACCCAGACGATTGTGGAGAGACGATGTGGACGAGGCTATGGAGGACAGGGGTCTAACAGACGGAGACTGGGAAGATAGAAACGGATGGCATCAAAGGCTGAGAGAAGGAAGACAGCGTCAGCTGTAAAAAATCCTTGATATATATATATATATATATATATATATATATATATATATATATATATATATTCATTCATTACTCGTATTCGAACTATCTCGCTTTTGTCTGGTGGTGATTCAACTTTACCCTCATAAAGATCCTTGTAGAATCTCTCTATATTCATTCTTAGTTGATTCGTTTGAATTACTATTTGTACGTATATGGTTGATTCAAAAATAATTATGTTTATTATTTCGAACAAAAAAGAAATAATCTCACAATAATATTGAAACTGTACAATATATATATATATATATATATATATATATATATATATATATATATATATATATATATATATATATATATATATTGTACAGTTTCAATATTATTGTGAGATTATTTCTTTTTTGTTTGAAATAATAAACATACTCGTAATTATTTTTGAATCAACCATATACGTACAAATACTAATTCAAACGAATCAACTAAGATTGAATATAAAGAGATTCTACAAGGATCTTTATGAGGGTAAAGTTGAATCACCACCAGACAAAAGCGAGATAGTTCGAATACGAGTAATGAATGAAGGATCCAACATCACCAAATACGACATACAAGATTCTTTAAATAAAATGGTAAGAGGAAGAGCGGCAGGTGAAGACGGCGTACTTGTCGAAATGTTGCAACAGGGCAGAGAGCCTATATTACGAATGCTAGCTGTATTGTATAATAAGTGTCTCGATATGTGCGATCTACCTCGAGACTGGGATAATGCTATTATGGTCTTGCTCTTCAAAAAAGGAGATAAATTTAAATTAACCAACTATAGACCAATCGGCCTACTATCCGTAATGTACAAGTTATTTATGAAAATAATAACTGCGAGACTCACAAAGAAATTAGATGCTTACCAACCTAGAGAACAAGCCGGATTTAAAAGACTTTAGTACATTGGACCACCTTCAAGTATTAAGAACCTTAATATAAATGTCAAACGAGTATAATTTCAAGATTTGGGTGGCCTTTGTGGATTACGAAAAAGCGTTTGACTCTCTTGAAATCTGGGCAACATTAAATAGTCTAAGTAACTGTAGAATTGCCAGCAGATACTCGCAGATTATTCAAAATATATATAAAAATGCAACATTTCAGACAGTATTGAAAGAAAACACCAATAAGATAGAAATGAAAAGAGGGCTGCGTCAAGGGGACACCATCTCGACGAAATTGTTTACGTTGGCGCTAGAAGATCTTTTCAGACAACTTCCATGGACAAGTAAGAGTATAAATATAGGAGGAGAGCAACTCAATGATTTGCGATTCGCGGATAATATTGTGGCTATATCTAACAACAAAGAAGAATTAGAAGAAATGCTGAGCGAACTTAACAAGTAAAGAGAGATTGGTCTGAAGATAAACATCGCCAAAACCATATTCATGATTAGAGACCGGATTATCTGCAACATAAAAATCTTGAAATATGCATGCAAATGTGCATGAAAAATGCCTAAAATATACGTGAAAATGGTCAAAATATGCAATACTAAATAATAATAAAAGTAGTAATTTTTAGTTTTTTATTTCAAAATCAGCATAAAATTAACAAGTTATCGACGATGTTTAAATTTAATTAACAATTATTTAGCATTTTTTTAAATTATTTAACATTTGTATTCTTGTACACGTAAACAATAAGGTATTGTTCCAAATGTTGGGTAGTAAGATTGTGTTTTCGATCACTTAAAATATTTTTATAAATGGAAAAAGACCGGTCCACATCCACTGAGGTAACTGGGCAGTATTTGAATTTGGGTGCTATGTTAGTACTTATTGTTTCTGGCAAAAGTTCACCCATCCTATTAATAAAAGGTTCAAAGCCTGGGTTATTGCACAAAATGTTTTCAAATTATTCTTCAACTCTACGCGGGAATACATCTGGCAATGTAGAGTTTATTTGATGGATTTTATTCATTAACTTAATTGATTCGGTCAACGCCAAACGTCGAGTTTCAAGCTTTTTAATACCCGCAGGTATGTGGGAAAAGTGAGTGCTAATCAAAGCTATGTTTTTTTTTTAATATTAGAACCGTTAAATGCTTCCTTGGATTGACGAACTGCGATAGCCCCTACACTATGGAAGTCATTTACTACACCTTTGATGGCCTCGAAATGTTCATTGTAAAATAGTACAGCTTCAATCCATGTTCCCCATCGAGTTACCACTGGTTCGGGAGGTAAAGGCACATTTGGCAGTTTTTCTTTAACGGCGTTATTGCGAGCAGGTGCCTTAAGAAACGCTTTCTTTGCTGATGAAATCAGTTTATTTACATTTCCAAACGTGGATCGTACTTTGAATTGTTGTGGCTGTTACTTGATGGAAATTCATAATGAATGTAATGAAAGACTTGTTTTTGTCAAATTTCCACTTTATTTAGTTTCACAGAAACTGTATGACGCGTTTCGCTATACTATAGCTTCGTCTGATACAAAAATGTATTTATTTGTATCAGACGAAAATACGCGGCTGGTTTGAAAAGTCCGTGCAAAAATAAAAATTACTTATGTGTTTGGGGTAAACCTTTTTTATTTTTCGACATAGTCTCCTTTTAGGCTTATACACTTCGTCCAACGATGTTCTAGTTTGTTGCTCCCTTCCGAATAATAGGATTTGTCCAAGTCTGCAAAATATCCATTAGTGTCTGCAATCACCTCCTCGTTTGAATAAAATCTTTGTCCCGCCAGCCATTTCTTCAAATTGGGGAACAAATAGTAGTCCCAGGGAGCCAAGTCTGGAGAATAGGGGGGATGTGAAACGAGTTGGAATCCTATTTCCATTAAGTTTGCGACCACAACTGCTGAGGTGTGTGCTGGTGCGTTGTCGTGGTGGAAAAGGACTTTCTTGTGGGCCAATCGCCGACGTTTTTCTTGCAGCTCGGTTTTCAAATGGTCCAATAACGATGAATAATATTCATCTGTAATAGTTTTACCCTTTTTCAGATAGTCGATGAGGATTATCCCTTGCGAATCCCAAAAGACAGTCACCATAACCTTTCCGGCCGAAGGAACGGTCTTCGCCTTTTTTGGTGCAGATTCCCCCTTGGTAACCCATTGTTTAGATTGTTGTTTGGTCTTAGGAGTATAGTAATGTATCCATGTTTCATCCACAGTGACGAAACTACGCTTAAAATCCTCCGGATTCTTCTGGAACAGCTGCAAACCATCCTTGCAACACTTCAACACGATTCCGTTTTTGGTCAAGCGTGAGCAATCGCGGCACCCATCTTGAGGATAGCTTTCTCATGTCCAAATGTTTATGCAAAATATTATGTACCCGTTCAGTCGAGATGCCCACAGCACTAGCAATCTCAAGCACCTTAACTCTTCTGTCATCCATCACCATATCATGGATTTGATCAATGATTTCTGGAGTCGTAACCTCCACAGGCCGTCCAGAACGTTCAGCGTCACTTGTGCCCATATGGCCAGTCCGAAAATTTTGAAACCACTTATAAACTGTCCTAATCGAAGGTACAGAGTCACCATAATATTTATCAAGCTTCTCTTTAGTCTCCTGAGGCGTTTTGCCTTTCATAAAGTAATGTTTAATCACCACACGAAATTCTTTTTCGTCCATTTCTTGAAAATCACTCGACTTCCTTGATTCACACTAATGCTAAACACAAAGAAATAGACCAATATGGCTGAAACTTGGTGTGCGTTCATTCAAGAGATGCTACTAACTAAACATGACCTCGATACGCGCCGGTGGTGCCATCTCTCGGACTTTGCACGGACTTTTCAAATCAGCCTCGTATAGTATAATGAAACGCGTCATACAGTTTCTGTGAAACTAAATAAAGTGGAAATTTGACAAAAATAAGTCTTTCATTACATTGGATCGTACTTCTTCAGCGAGTCGATGGACTCCGTAAGCAAAGCACGTCACATAAATTAAATTTGGATAAAATACTTGGAAGACTTTGCCTGCCTTGATCATATAGGGAACAGCATCAGCGAGAAATATAAACACTCTTTCATCTGCAGAAGATTCAGGAAATATTTTTTTAATACCCTCATTCACCAATCTGGCGATCGTAGAATGATTTGTCTTGTCAAGTTCTTTGCAGGCCACCAAATAGGAAGAAGAAGGCTCTAATCTTAATGCCCCCACAATTAAATTCGCAATATAGCGACCACAACTGTCGGTAGTTTCATCAGCTGAAATCCGAATAATGTCATCCTTAAGTTCACTACGTATTTCTTCCAGAACATGTTGGTAAATTGTTAGTATGTAATTTTTACGCAGTGTTGATTCGTCTGGTATTTTATGATTCAAGTAATATTTTCGCAGAAAATCTTCGAATGTAGGATTTGTAAGTTTGTGGAGAGGAATATTACTTGCAAGCAGTGCTTCACATAAATCCATGCTAAAGTGTTTTTTTTTTGTTTGCCTATAGAAGTGGAATCACTGCTACTTGCTGCTGTTATAAGTTGTTGTCGTGGGCCTTTTTTTGCAATCCTGCGATATGAAGACTTGTCTTGACATGCTGATCAATTTGAAACTTTTTTGTGCACGAAACATTTTTCTCGCAAACTCGACAATATAAAACATTTCCGTCGTATGTAAATGTTCCAGGATAATCAGCTACCCACGAAGAGACACTTTTTTTTACGGGTGGCATGGTACACGTTAAACTTTAACACAACACGTTAAAAAATTGCAAAAAGACTACACTGATGCAAGCGCGTCAACAATAATGTTAAAACTGATTTCTTGTTTTAAAATAAAAATTCATCTTCGAGAAAATTGTTTATTTGATCCACGCTCAAACAAATATTCTTAGAAACTAACTACTTATCACTTAATATTCCGACCTTCTTGGTACCGTCGTAATTTTGGGTATTCCCTTGACATTATAACCTAATCGATGTTTAGACTATTGTAGGTAATGTTCCGGCGATAAGATCGGTTCCAGACGGCGACATTAACACTACCCCGAGCAATTCAATTGCCTAGTAATACCGAGAAATATTGTAAATATAGGAAAAATATGCATCATTACTAGATTTTGGGTAAAATATGCAATAATCGGTGAGAATGGTCTAAATATGTAAATGCATATGAAAATATGCAAATGCATATAATCCGGTCTCTGTTCATGACAAATGATAACTGTGATAAAGAAGCAGAACTGAACATTGAAAACGCGAAAATCACAAAAACGGATTCATACGTACATCTTGGGCAAAAAATAGTAATATCAAAGGAAAATTTGATAGCAGACTGCAGAACATTTTCCTTTCCAATATCCCAAATACACTAAAAGCGAACACATTTGATCAATGCCTGTTGCCAGTATTGACATATGGAACGGAAACGTGGGCTTTGAATCAAGACATTATAAATCGCCCACAAATAGCTCAACGAACGATGAAAAGAGGGATGTTGGAAATATCGTTGACGGATAGGCTGACTAATGAAGAGATTCGAGTAAGGTCCAAGAAAACTGATGTAGCTGAGAGGGTAAGCGCAGGTTAAAGTGGAGATGGGCGGGTCATATCGCAAGACTCGATGGACCCATAAGATAATCAACTGGAGGCCCTGGAATGAGAAAAGAAGTAGAGGACGCCCTCAAACCCGATGGTCTGACGACATCAAAAGACTAGTGAGATACAACTGGATAAACACGACCCAAAACCGAAGAATATGGACATACTTAGGGGAGGCTTATGTCCGACAATGGACTGCATATGCTAATGATGACGATGATGATATACGAAGTTGAAGGGATGAGGGTTGGAGTTAGAGGAGCCGCTTCATATATAACGAGTAACAAGCCCTTTTCAGGGGTAAATTGCTTTAACCACTTTTTAGTGACTTATTCAGTATCGAATGAATTGAGTAGGGTGGTGAATGTTATAGTCGCCGAATCATTAGCGGGATTTATTCTAAACATGTTAATAATTTATAAAAAAATAAATTTACTCTTAAAAGTACAATCCTTAGTTAACAAAGTCACAAAGTAATCGACAATAACGATGAAAATTTATTTTATTTTTCTTCAGAGGTATTAAAAATAATTGTGTTGAACTCGAAGATAAAATTTATTTCACTCGGCTCTAGCAAATATCAAATGATCAATTATGACAATAAATTTAAATTTTTTAATAAAAATACGAATTTATTTCCTTGGAATCATTTTAAATAATTCTTAAAGTAAATGAAGCGAATAATTTTAACGAGACGCATTAAGCTCGGAATATTCTCAATTAAAAACGCCAAGAACATGTCAATAAATTAAGATATAAATACGAAATATTTGATTTCCCAGTATTCCAATTTACAGGAGTGTACAGGCGGTCAAGTAAGAACATTTCGCCTATATATAGTGGTCGCTAAAAGGAATTACTTTTTTAGGTTTTTGTTGGAACCGCTGTAAACAGTACTTTGTGAAAATCGAGGATGAGTATTGCATACGCTTTGCGCTTTAAGGATCCGCGTTAGTAAATTTCACACCAAGACTACCTGCGCCCTTAATACAACAGGTAAATTCCACACTAACCTTATAAGGGTGCTTAAATCTTACAGGTAATTTCCACACCAAGCAAATATAATTATGCTTTATTCCTCTAAATAAAATTGGACGGATTTCTTTTAAATCAGTTTTTATTGAAAATTTTAGATATTTGCAAAAATATATGTTTTTATTTCATAGTAGAATAATATTGATAAAACATGAAGTTTTTGCTAAATACATAAAATACAATTGGACAAATTTCCTTACATATACTAGATAATGCTACAAACTTATACATATCTATTTATATATATTTACAGAACAGGTTGAGAAAAATAGGAGACACATTTTAAAAAATGGAAACGATTAATATTTCCTAATTGTCTTTGTTCATAAAGATTTTTTAAATGTTTTAATTTTTGATTATTATGATTATTACTTATTTTAGACTCGTCGACACTTTGTATTTTTTTATATATACGTTAATCTGAAATTCTTTCAGCCTATCGATAAAAGTATACAGAGACGGATGTGTAAAATAAAAAGAAATATTTAGATGGGAATGGAAGGACTCACAACAGTTAGTCGTTCGAGTTAAAGATGGACTCGATTCTGCCCATATTTCAACTGGAAAATCGGCTCCTTCCTCTATATACGTTTCTAGTAGGTAATCAAAAAATTTATTTACACGTTCATACTCAGGTTTTATAGAATATAAATCGTATGCAAAACTGTCACCTAATTCTTCGGGTGCTAAATAGGACAAGCCGCAACAATACTTTAACCAACGACCAATTTCAGAATTTTTGTCACAATATTCTTTAGCTAGACCTAGATTCTGTATCTTGCGAAACCAAGATTGGGTGTAAATGAAATCTACATCCTAACACTTTAGCATTTGGCCAAACTTCAGATACTGCCTTATGAATAGATTTTTCGAAGTCAATAGTAATTTTCTCTGGATTGAAATACAGTGTATCTGTTGAATAAATCTTACATTTTAATAATGTGAAGAGGTTTTTGTATGTTTCAGCTCTCTTATCACGCAATAAGCATGTAATGACCGTTTGTAAAACCATGCACTGTAAAATATCTGTGTAAAATATTTAGTGCAGTATGAAAAGGTGCCGTCCATATATATATTGGATATTTTTGTAGTGCAAGAAAAAACAATAATGCCACTTTCAAGTTCATTGATATATAGAAAATTCTCACCCTTGCTAGTTTTGATTTCAAATGTCTGGAAAACACTATGCACCTCCTTAGCACTTCTTGGATTACGTCCTGGCAAAAATTTTCGTCTATGGTTATAAATGTTTTTTCTAATATATTCGACATCTTTTTCTGTTACTGTTTCAGGCAGCGTGTTTTGTAGTTCTTGTCGGATAATTTTAGATGGCCTTTCACTCATATGCCCTCCGGCTTTTCTTTTGCAGGAATTACTAATTATTTGCCGATTTAGCTTCTTGGTGTCGACTTCGTGTGTATGGAGTCCTTCACTTCTGGTAACTAAATTCTCGGGCGCAACGGTGAAGACTTTTGATTTGCAATCTTTTTTTGAACATCTCCAAAATGTTTCTTCACATTTTAGTACCTTTTGTCGAAAGTAAGTGTAGTAATTCACACATAACATGTCCTTTCCTCGATTACTTTTTATTAACTTTGCTTCCATATTAGCAACACTTTAAAAAATATACGCACAACTGTGTAATAATAACAAATTAATAATATGTACTAAACTGATATGTAGAAGGGTTTAATAATGATTTAATTGAACAGGCCGGTGCGTACCACCACCCATTTATCAACCCTCATCCTCTACCTGAAAGTACTCTGTGTGGAATTTACTTCTGCAATTACAATCCCTTAAATTTGTTTAGGTCATAAACGGATTAGTGGTGTGGAAATTACCTGCGCCCTTAAGGATGTGTTCTTAAGTAATCCAAAAGCTCCGAAAATGACGCCTACAGCTGCTGCTAAGTATATGGGCAAGTTGTGGAGCATTCGTTGGCAAGTTGATGAAACGATACTCTCAGTTAAAAATCTCGATCTATTAGAACGTGGTTCAAAACGAAAAGTGTCGGACAAGAACGAAAAAATGATTATGAACATGTTTTCCTAAAATCTTCACTTAACTTTGAGCCAAGAGGCGCGAAAACTAAAACAGAAAGGTTGGGATATATCGTAAAAAATGATTTGCACACATCTCCGGGTTAACTATTTGAAGTGGTGTATTACATTCAATAAACCATTCCAGAACGAAAAAAAACAGAGAGAAACGACTAGCGTGGGCGCACAATGGTAAAAAATGGAAAAAATTTGAGAAATTTGAACTCCTCAAATCTAATTCAATTGCGGTAATATTTTTTTAATCTTCTTGGTATAACGTGCTTGAAGTGGTAAAAATGTGAAATCTGTCAAGGCATTTTTTTTGAAAAAAAAAGAAGCCATTAGTGTTTGCATAGCAGCACTTTATTCAAATAAAATTCGTGTTTGAGTAACAAAAAAGAAATAAATTACGCATTTGATGTTGAAAAGTCAAAAAAACACTTAAAATGAATTAACCAGAAACTAAAATCCAAGAAAAACCCCTTCACAATAGCTTGCTTAACTAAAAATCAGAAACCCAAACAGTTGTACTCCATTTACCATGAATAATTGACTTTAATTATTGAGTCTAGTAATAGAGGTATTGGTAATATTAGTAGCAGTAGAAGTAGTGGAAGTAGTAGAAGTAGTAGTAGTAGTAGTAGTAGTAGTAGTCGTTATAGTAGTAATAGTAGTAGTAATAGTAGTAGTAATAGCGGTAGTAGTAGCGGTAGTAGTACCAGTAGTAGTAGCAGTAGTAGCGATAGTAGTAGAAGCAGTTGTAGCAGCAGGAGTAGCAGTAGCAGTAGCAGTGGAAGTAGCAATGGCGGTGGCGGTTGCGGTAGCAATAACAATAGCAGTATCGGTAGCAGTAACAGTAGTAGTTGTAGCAGCCTGTTACTGCTACTGCTACTTCGACAGTTGTTACTACTAGTACAGCTGCTGCTACTGCTGCTGCTACTGCTGCTACTGCTGCTGCTACTTCTACTGTTGCTACTACTACAGCTGCTGCTATTACTGCTATTACTATTGCAGCTACTACTGCTACTCCCTCTCTCTCTCCTCAGCCTATAGTCATCCACTCCTGAATGAAGGCCTCTTCCAATCTTTTTCACGTCGTTCTGTTTAGGGCTGTTTGGATCCAATTTCCCCCCGCAATTTTCTGGATGTCGTCGCGTCACCTTTTTGGAGGTCTTCCAACACTCCTTTTGGTTTGTCTTGGACGCCGGTTTATCATTTTGCTGGTCCATCTTTCTGAGCTTTGACGAGCTATATGGCCAGCCCATTGCCATTTGAGTTGAGCTACTCTTCTGAGGACATCTGTCACACACGTTCTTCTAATCTCCTCGTTCTGTATCCTGTCTCTCAGGCTAATTCCGAGCATAGATCTCTCCATTGCTCGTTGTGTCACTTGAAGCTTGTCAGCAGTTTTTCGGGTGAGTGCCATCGTCTCGAGACCATACGTAAGGACCGGCAGGCTACTGCTACTGCTAATACCACTATTACTGATACTGCTACTACCACTACTGCTACTACTGCAATTGCTACTGATACTGCTACCGCTACTACTACTGCTACTACTATTGCTACTCCTGGAGTTGCTACTGCTGCTACTATTGCTGCTACTACTTCTACTGCTACTGCTGCCGCTACTGCTACTGCTACTTCTGCTGCTACTGGTGCTGCTGCTGCTGTTATTCCCGCTGCTATTCCTGGTATGACTACTATTTGAATAAAGTACTTCTATTCTGACATTATTGGTTTTTTTCTTTTTCAAAAATTTGCCTGACATATTTCCCATTTTTATCACTTCCAACATATAATATACGTTTTACCAAGAAGATTAAAAAAATAATACCGCCATTGGAATAGATTTGCGGAGCGGCTCGAATTTTTTCCATTTTTTAGTGTTCCGTACGGAACACTTATAAGATCACTTCGGTGTCTGTCCGTCTGTCACACCCGACTTCCTCCGAAACTATTTGTCATAGGAAGTTGAAATTTGGTAATAATATAGGAATTAATGGTCTCATCAGAGCCATCTAGTTTTGAAAGTTAAATTTTGACTTCAGGGGTTAGTTTTGGGGGGTGAAATCGGAAGTGAAAAAAAAATTTTTTTACTAGGTAATCGAGTGTGGTGTCAAATGAAAGTTTGTGAAAACACGAGTAAAAAATATATATATATATTGTAATACTTGCGCGCACTTTTCTTTGTATTATTTTTAAAAAAATCGCGAAAAATCGCTGTCCACCCGCTTTATCTCGAAAAGTACTTATCAAAAAAATTTTGAAAAAATTCTAGAATATTCTCCACGGAGTGTAGATTGAACGAAAATTATCACGAGTGCATTACCTGTAATAATTTATCTGGTATATAAAAAAAAAACAGAAATTTCATGGTCATTAATTTTCAGTAAAGATTGGAAATAAACTTTGTTGAAAACTCATTTGGGGGTGTGTTTTGTGAAGTCACTGATCATTTTATACTTCCGTTACAACATTTTTTTATTTTAAAAGCAATCAATGTACGGAACACTAATTGCGCAAGTTCAACTTGCACTTGACCGGTTATTTTTCACTGTGGGGCGTAGGAAAACCTAGATCAAGATTGTAGTAATTTTTTCCGATGAAGTTTCATTTTGGGTTCAGGTTATCACCCCTACCAGCCTGATCAATTTCCACTGACACCGTGAAACACGCTGAAGAAGATGGGAATGTCGTTCGGAAAAAGGTTTGGGAGACTCTTTATCACTAGCTAAAATTTGAACGCACAAAAATTAA
The DNA here is from genome assembly GCA_019049505.1 of Pachyrhynchus sulphureomaculatus. NCBI lineage: Eukaryota > Metazoa > Arthropoda > Insecta > Coleoptera > Curculionidae > Pachyrhynchus > Pachyrhynchus sulphureomaculatus. Next base: position 2,499,284 of record CM032453.1, on the reverse strand, counting down.
TTTACAAGAAGGTATTACCACAGACTGTGAAACGATGGTCTGTCGATAAAAAAGAGAACCATCCCAAACATCGGAGTAAAACGTGTAATCAGTTGAAAGTGGAATCCAGTATCGTCACACCAGATTGGCCATCCCAGTGTTCATACATCAAGTAAAAGCTTCGTAATAAAAGGGTTACACAGTGAAGCAACTGTCACGACAAATTCATTCAAATTGGAAACATTAGCCCTAAGAATATGTAAAAAATTTCGTCGAAAGTATGCCCTGAAGATAGCAGGCGATAATCGACGCTAATGGGAACTGGACGAACTACCGAATCCTTTACTGTCGAATAATGTAAATGCATTTTTAATGAACAATGTGTTCTTACTTGACCGACTGTATATATCGCATCTGTACACCTTTAAAATGTCATACCGTAAAGCGTCGTGCTCACTGGTATTTAAATGACCTTATGGAAATTTTTATGTCTACTCTATCATTGTGTATCTATATTATAAAACGGCATTTTCTAAAATTTTAAATTAAAAAAAAATATTGGTGGGATGAAGAAATTAAATATGAAATTGAAGAAAAACGGAAAAGCTATCACAAATACTTAAGTTCAAAGAACACAAACGATAAAGTAATATACAAAGAATCCCAAGCTAGAGTATGCAAAATATGTAGTGACAAAAAGAACAACCAATGGGAAAAGACATGCTCAAGACTCAACACTTACATAGGAGGAAGAAAAAGTACAGAAAGCTGGAGACTTCTTAAAAATATGAGAACAGAACGGAAAAGAGAAATCTTCTCACCAATAACACCAGAAAAATTGAACCAATATTTTACAAATATGCTAACAGACCAGACCAGACTTCAAAAGTACCCAACATGGAAACCCAAATATAGTTATACGAGGATCCCCAATAAGGATAACAACATCAGAAGTTAAAGAAGTATGTAAAACGCTAAAAGATGGTAGAGCTCCAGGACCAGGAAACATCCCAGGAGAGATAGTAAAATACGGAACTGAAAAGCTATTTAGCGCTTTGAGGAACTTATTCCAAAGATGCATTGCAGAAGTACCTGAGGAATGGAAAATATCATACATACCAACAATTCATAAGAAAGGAGACAAAAATAATTGCGATAATTATAGGGGAATAACGGTTACAGGATCTATTAGCAGAATATACGGAAAAATACTTAAAAATAGAATAGAAACGGAATACGCGGACGTAGAAGCTGAAGAACAGGCAGGCTTTAGAGCAGGAAGATCCACAATAGACCATCTCTTCTCACTGACTCAAATCCTAGAAAAGAAAACTGCATTTGATCAGGAAGTCTATGTCTTGTTTGTTGATTTAAAAAAGGCCTACGACAGCGTGCCTCTAATGAGATTGTGGGAAACACTACAACAGAGTAATGTAAGCACCGAAATAATTAAAGCCGTAAAATCCTTATACCAAGACGCAAGAAGTAGTGTGAAAAGCAAATATGGTATAACAACAGGGTTCCAGGTCACAAAGGGTTTCAAACAGGGTTGCGGTATATCCTCAACGCTATTTAAAATCTATTTGGAGAGTGCACTGAAGAACTGGTAAAGGAAATGCAGCAGTTTGGGATTACCACTGGATGACGATACTACTTTGTACACTCTATCATTTGCAGACGACCAGGTAGTAGTCGCTCAGGATATCGATGATATGGAATACATGACACGAAAACTTATGAAGGAATATGAAAAATGGGGCCTAGAAGTCAATATTAAAAAGACCGAGTACATGCGCGTCGGAGGACAACAGCAGGACTTGAAACTGGCCACAGGACACACCATCAAACACTGTGCCAGTTATAAGTATTTGGGAACGAGAATATCTAGGGACGGAACACTGGAAGAAGCAATATTCGAGAGGAATATCCAAGGAAAAAAAGCGATTGCAATGCTTAATAGTATACTATGGTACAAAAACATAACCATTGAAAGTAAGAAGAGAATTTACAACTCAATAGTGAAAAGTATAATAACTTACAGCTCCCAGGTGTGGCCATTGAAGGAAAGAACAGAAAAAATACTAAAAGCTACAGAAATGGATTTCTGGAGACGAGCAGCCAGAAAATCCAGAAAAGACCGTATACCAAATGACACGATAAGACGAGCTTTAGAAATAAAGCACGATATAGTGGACGAAATCAGAACCCAACAGTTGGTATGGTAGGGACATGTACAGAGAATGTCACAAGACCTAAAAAGATTTTAAATTGGAACCCTCATGGAAAAAGAAAGCGAGGAAGACCACGCCAAAGCTGGAGAGCAGGAATCAACAAGGAAGTACTAGAGAGAGATCTAGAGGAGGAGGGATGGAGAAACCGGGAGGGGTGGAAATTAGGCATCGGAAGACGGAAGACGTTATAAAACCGATTGATATATATATATATATATATATATATATATATATATATATATATATATATATATATATATATATATATATATATATATATATATATATATATATATATTTCCTAAAAAACCGTAGATTCTTTAAAGTTATTAATGAAGGAATTAAGATTAATAAGAATGTCATTATCAAGAAAGCTTTATTTATAAGCGTAGAAGCTGTATATATAATAAGTCTCTTGTACTCATATTTGTGGACTTCGAAAAAGCTTTTGATTCTGTAAATCAGCAGAGACTTTTGGAAGCGATTGCTGAGTGTCATATTGATCATCGATATAAAACACAAACTAATCAATCCACCGGCAAATTTTGAATCGAAAGAGGAGTGCGGCAGGGTGATACGCTCTCACCCAAGCTTTTCCTAACGTTTCTAGAAGGTATTCTAAAATCAATAAACCGGGAAAGAATGGGACTTAAAATTGACGGTGAAAAGTTAAATTACCTTTGTTTCTCCGACGACATTGTCTTAATAACAGACAAAATACAAGAAGCGCAAACTATGCTACACATGTTTCAGGAAGCTCCAGGAAAGGTTGGTCTAAAAATCAATCTATCCAATACCCAGTTTATGACAAATCTTGTATTAAGCGACACTCTAAAACTGAATAACGTAGAGATAGAGCAAGTGCACCAATATAAATACCTGGGACATGAAATCAGCATAGGACGAGATAACCCAACACATGTAATTCAGCTGCGAATAGGGGGTCTCCTGGGCTGCATATGGCAATGTATTCAAATCTAACCATCCTGTTTAAAAAGAAAACTATTTAACGGAAGCATACTCCCCGTTTTTACGTCACATCCTACAACAATAGACTTTGCAATATCGCAAAATTGCCACTACAATATCAGAACTTTTGCTATGGAGAATTTCAGCTCTGACCACTTTCTTGTTTCTTTCTACGTGGGAGAACACACATATAAAAGACACACCAACACCATAACAAAAACAAATTGGAACACTTTCAAAACACAGCTTGCGAACACAAACATAAACACAGAAAACATAAACGACGAACACAGACTAAACGAAGCGGTAACGCTTCTCACCACACACATACAGACAGCCTTGATACAGGCAACGCACACAGTAACAGAAACAACTCACAACCCATACACTCTCCCAAGAGACATAAAAAATCTCATACGTGAAAGAAATAGGTTAAGAAGAAGAGCAAGAAATACTCTTGACCCAAATATACGTAGACATGCAAACAGACTTACAAACACAATAAAAACACAAATACTTGAACATAAAAACGAGAAATGGGGGGATTTCCTGACCACCCTGAACCCCGAGGATAATTCTCTCTGGAGAATGTCCAGGTTCTTGGGGAGGGAGGGAAAGACCTCGATTCCTCCACTACACGGACGTAATGGAATGGCTTACTCCAGTGAAGAGAAAGCAACTCGCTGCAGGAGCAATTCAGATTACACAACGACCCAGACGACGACATAGACCGTGAAGAACAAATTGAAAGAGACGCCAGACGCATTCTCAGACACATCCAAGAAAATCCGCCTCCCCCCATCCCCCTCACTACTCCAGTTGAGATAAAAAATCAAATCAAAATGTCAAACAATAAAAAAGCTCCAGGCCTTGACCAAATAAAAAACAAAACCCTTAAAGAACTCCCAGACAACATAATATACTCACTCACGGACATCGTAAACGCCAGCTTCCATTTTAATACTTTCCCAAAGCCCTGGAAAACAGCAGTCGTTACCCTCATTCCCAAAAAAGACCAAAATCTCACTTTTTCCCAAAACTGGACACCAATCAGCCTTTTATCTTCCGTGGCCAAGATAGCGGAGAAAATCTTCCTATCTCGGCTACAAGACATCCTTCAGGAACAAATTATCATCCCTGACGAGCAGTTCGGGTTCAGAGCTAGTCACTCTAACGAACACCAACTTGTCAGACTGGTCGACTGCATTTCGGTAGGTCTACAGCAAAGAAGCTCTACGGGGCTGATCGCTTTAGATGTGCAGAAAGCTTTCGACAAGGTTTGGCATCTTGGGCTCATCTACAAAATGCACCATACTTTCCAAATAAATCTTAATTTCATAAAATTCATCGGTTCTTATCTTAGAAACCGAACATTTTTTGCAAAAGCCTATCAGTCCCTTTCCCAAATAAGAAACATCGAAGCAGGTGTGGCCCAAGGCTCTCCCCTAGCACCAATTCTATATAATATTTTCACAGCTGACATCCCAAAAATCCCCCATACATCCCTTTCAATATATGCAGACGACACTGCAATATACGCCACTGACAGAAACCTAAGACGACTAAAAATACAGCTACAACGACAAACAGACGAAATACAAAACTGGATGACGCTTTGGAAAATCAAAGCTAATCCAAAAAAACCCAAGCAATACTCTTTACAGACAAACGCAGAAAACCAGATCCAGTTACGCTACGTGATCGTCAAATAGTTTGGGGGGACACCCTAAAATATTTGGGGATCACTTTCGACAAAAAACTGTGCTGGAAACAACATATCACAGACAAAATACACAAAACAAACAGACTCTACAGTAAACTATACCCTTTACTAAACAGAAAAAGCAAACTAAACCTGAAAAACAAAACGCTACTTTACAAACAAACAATCAGACCAGCTATGTTGTATGGCAGCAACGCCTGGTGCCATACGGCAATGACAAACAAAAAACGACTACAGACATGCCAGAATAAAATACTTAGACGCATAACAAACGCCCCTTGGTACATAAGGGGAACAGACATACACAAGGACTTAAAAATCGAACATATAGACGAATTTATAGACAAACGACATCGTACTTTTTACGCCAAACTCCCAGACATGCCTAATCCCATCTTCCAGAACAACTTCCCTATAAATCCCAATCCCGACTTTAACACCACAAGACACAGAAACGTAAACGCCCCCGTAATAATACAACCGCAATAAACACTCAAATACATGCCTTCAAATAAAAAAGTCTAAACTGGTCTCAAAATTTCTCTCTACTAAAATTCTTCTAATTTTCTTCGGAAAATTTCCAAAAAAACCATAAAATGCCGCAGGCACTATCTCCAAAAGTCAGCGCTTAGCGCATAACACATTAGTCGTTTTTACGTACGGAGCCGGTACTCTCACAATGACGAAGAAAAAAATATCAATAAAATATGTGTCCTGCAACGAAAGATGGAGAGGTGAATGTTAGGCGTTACACTTAGAGATCACATCCCAAATTACATTATCAGGAAGAGAACAGGGTACAAGACGCAATCAAATTGATTCGACATCTTAAATGGAACTGGGCCGGGCATGTTGCTGGGTTTAAGGATGGGCGATGGACAAAGAGTATGATAGAGTGGCAACCAAGATCCGAAGCCTATTGGAGTAGAGGTAGACCACCAAGTCGGTGGATTGATGGTTTGAAAAGAGTGGCTGGAAATTGGGTACAAGCGGCCTAGAACAGAAAAAAGTGGCAAGACTTGAGGAAAGCTTTCGTCCAGCAGTGGACAGTATAAGCTGATGATGATGATAGTGATAGAAGCTGTAGGAAAATCTCAAAATCTCTACAGGAGCAGCGTTTGTATGTACATAGCGATTTGGTCTCGAATCACTACAGGTTGAACTTGCTGGAAATATAGTCATGAGAAGTTCATTCCACAGATCTGATACAAAAGAAAGTCTTTATAGATAGTCAAGCTGATTTTTTGTTTGTCAATATATTAAACTACCAATACAGTCATGTCAAGATATACAAGTAGACGAGTTTTTTTTTTATGGGAATAGCACACGTGCTCCAGAAAAATCCCTAAAGCGCTACAGGGCGATGCGTGTGCGAATCACATACAACATTTTCAACTAAAATTAAAAATATTAAAAGAAGTTTGAGATATCTCCACTCCAAGAACTCTGAAACGAATTTATAATAAGATGCCCAACAACTGTTTTACAAATAAAATGTATCTCTAATATGAAAACACAATTATCATACTCTTTATTGCATAATAGAAATAAAGAATTATAAATACATTACCTCGTAGGATCTTTGGAGATACCACATATATTTTTACAAGCAGTAACCGTATGACAAGAACTTCCTTTTGACATATTTTTTATAATTATTTTCAATTATAACGTCAAACGAGTCATTTAGTTATTGGGAAATTATTAATAATAAATTTTGGAGCACATTATAAAAAGATTCTCTTTGAAATCCAGATGTAAACACATCCCGCGACCGCTTTGATAGCCATGTTGTTGATATGATAGGGACGCATGCGTGATAAAAACAGGACCTAAAAATTTTGTTGAGCGTCGCTATCTCAATATCCCTTCAACCCTTCTGTCAATAACCGGAATTTTCAACGTTTTTCAATAACCAGGGAACCCGGGTACCCACAGTAGGTAAAATCCACTGTTACCGTTTACTCATTTACCATATATATATATATATATATATATATATATATATATATATATATATATATATATATATATATATATATATATATATAAAGTAAAAGTAAATCTCAAGATATAAGATCCTGCCTTTTTGCTTTTTTCAATGGGTAATAAACGACCCTATTACGGTTTTTGTGCATAGTTGCCAGGTATTACGATAAACGTATTTTTATTTTACCTGCTTTGTATACCGCCCTCACTTGCACCTGCAATCATATTGGATCTATTTTTGCGTATATATTTACTACCTGGCAACCCGGTTTGGAGCCATTTAAGTGTATTTAATAATATAGGCTTAATGACCACAGGTCCTCATTAAGATTCGAAAGATACTTTTTATTATTTTTACTTTTAGTTTTACTTACAACTTATAACGTAACGGTTCTATTTTAATTATGTGGCGTCCGTGGGAAAACCGCAACAGTGGCTATCGCAAGAGAAAACATTTATCATTTGACGCTAAACAAATAGTGAAAAATGTTTACGACAGTGAACTAACAAAAACCCCAATTTCTACGATTAAAGGTATTGTAGGAAAACGATCAATCTGGAACAGGAAAAAACGGAAAGATTTTCAAATGCATCATGTAGACGATTGTGAAAAAGATGTCATCAGGAGAAAAATATATTCTACGTATGAAGAGCAGTTGGTGCCGACACTAGACAAAATAAATTTAAGACTGGTGCAGGACGGGACCAATATACATTATGGCCGATCAACCCTTCATAGAATTCTCTTAAGAATGGGATTCACGTTCCGAAAAATTAACAAATGGCAAGTAGGAGTCACAAAGATTACGAATCTTGCGACATACTTATTTACAAGAAATTAAAAAGTATCGATAAGAGAATTGGCAAGTTACCATAGTCGCCTACTAAATAAGGTTCCTAATGCAGCCAACACCAAATCGGAAATACAGGAATATATGTTAGAAAATGACATTTATTTTGACTTTAGTTATAAAAAAAGTGATCTTTGGGAAGTTTTGAAAGACTATAAATTGAAAAAGAAATATGTTTGTGATAGTATGGCTGACAAAATGGGACAAACTGTTTTGCGGCTTCCTCATCAAAAATAAGGGCACAACATGTTTCTCCTACTTTAAGCGTGTCAGTGGTTGAATTAGTAAAAAAGTTATAAATGATATACCATGTGAAAGCTGGAAGAATTCCATTCAGCACGTTGTTAAAGTTGAAGATTCATATATTTATGTAAATAATATAAAACCACTGATAATTACCTCAGCTGATGACAGTGATAGTGAAACCCAATTAGGCTTAAGTTAAAATATATTTTTATTTATACAATATGTCCTCTCTTGTAAACCCTATTCATTCAAACTGTATATTTGTACTACTTATCCATTTGTTTTTACATGCATCTATAAATAAACATCTCCAAAAACACTTATAAGTTTATTTATTTGCATCAATGAATAAAATTCTTAAGTCCATCTCTGCAACCTATCATAAACAAAAGGTTAGAATTTTTATATTGCCCACTTAAAACGGCAAAAATGAGGATCTTATATTTTAGGACAGGCTATACCTTTGACAAACGTTTTGATGTGATCCAAATGTTCATTTTCTTATTTTTGTTTCATTAAAATAAAAAAAAAAACGCTACATCAATGTGTGTGTATGTTCTTTTCAAACATTTTCAAAAAAGAACATTAAAATTGGATAGTAAATGACGAAAAAGTTTGGTTTTTTTCTAATCCGCGAATTGCATTCTTCAGATAAATCCGTCTTAAAATGTGGTTTCTACTATATTTTTTTGTAAGTTCATAAAAATTTAAATATTGAACCAACAATAACGTTTATCTTATTTAAAAAAATAACTGGAATTTTCAGGAATCAACTGGCGTGTGGCTGTAGCTGTAGCTTTTATTATATGCTTTTCTAAACATTTAATTACACCAAAATATAAAACCCTTAGGAATATCATCTATAATATATATAAAATGTAACGTCTCGCTGTCTGTCTGTCCGTGGCTTCTACTTCGTTATCATCATCGTCATCACTGTCTATTTTATTACCATTTTTGCATACACTTCTAGTTAATTCTTGGTCAGTCATTGCATCTTCCACACTATCACTGTTTAACCATTCACAAACATCTGTTTCCGTAACACTTTCACATCCTGATATTCTTGTAATAATTTGATGTAAACTTTCATTATCTTCTGTTTCTGCCTCTGAGTAATGTCTCTCCTCTTGTGGAATTAATTTTGACCAAGATTTTTCCAGAGTACTACTCTTTAGGTTTTGGTTAGGATTCCAGGCTAAAGCTATCCAATATATAACATTTTTCAAATTTATCTTTTTTAGACAATCGGTAAGATTGCCGCCTTCATCTACTTCTTCTAAAATATGCCCCAATAACAAACTCCTGTAATTGCGTTTTAAATTTTCCAGTACACCCTGATCCATAGGCTGAATGAGAGAAGTTACAGCAGGAGGCAAAAACCTTACTTTTATTTCCCCACTTTGAAGTTGCTCCGCACTTGGGTGAGTGGGGGCGTTATCTAGTAACAGAATACATTTTCTAGGATATCCATGTTCTTTTAAAAAAAGGTCCACTTATATGTATGTATATATATATATATATATATATATATATATATATATATATATATATATATATATATATATATATATGTATAATTTGTTACACCAGAGGTTTTCACAGATGGTGATGACAGTGATAGTGAAACCGAATTAGGCTTAAGTTAAAATATATTTTTATTTATACAATATGTCCCCTCTTCTAACTCCATTCATTCAAACTGTATATTCCTACTTCTTATCCATTTGTTTTTACATGCATCTATAAATAAACATCTCCAAAAACACTTAGAAGTTTATTTATTTGCATCAATGAATAAAATTCTTAAGTCCATCCCTGCAACCTATCATAAACAAAAGGTCAGAATTTTTATATTGCCCACTTAAAACGACAAAACTCAGGATCTTATATTTTAGGACAGGCTATACCCTTGGCAAACGATTTGATGTGATCAAAATGTTCATTTTCTTTTTTTTGTTTCATTAAAATAATAAAAAAAAAAACGTTACATCAATGTCTGTGTATGGTCTTTTCAAACATTTTCCAAAAAGAACATTAAAATTGGATAGTAAATGACGAAAAAGTTTGGTTTTTTTCTAATCCGTGAATTGCATTCTTCAGGTAAATCCGTCTTAAAATGTGCTTTCTACTATATTTTTTGTAAGTTCATAAAAATTTAAATATTGAACCAACAATAAGGTTTATCTTATTTAAAAAAAACCGGTCAAGTGCAAGTTGAACTTGCACAATTAGTGTTCCGTACGTTGATTGTTTTTAAAATAAAATTTTTTGTTAGGGTGGTATAAAATGATCAGTGACTTCACAAAACACACCCCAAATGAGTTTTCAACAAAGTGTGTTTCTAATCTTTACTGAAAACTGGTGACCTTGAAATTTTGTTTTTTTTATATACCAAATAATTTATTAAAGGTGATAATTTTCATTCAATCTATACCCGTGGAGAATATTCCAGAATTTTTTAAAAATTTTTTGATCAGTCCTTTTCGAGATAAGGTAGGGGACAGCGATTTTTTAAAAGTAATACGAAGAAAAGTGTGCGCAAGTATTACATTATATATATATATATATATATATATATATATATATATATATATATATATATATATATATATATATATATATATATATATTTTTTTTTTTTTTTACTCGTGTTTTCACAAGCTTTCATTAGACACCACACTCGATGACCTAGTAAAAAAAAATTTTTTCACTTCCGATTTCACCCCTCAAAACGAACCCCGTAAGTCAAAATTTATGTTACGGTGGTATAAAATGATCAGTGACTTCACAAAAACATCCCAAACGAGTTTTCACCAAAGTTTGTTTCCAATCTTTACTGAAATCTGATGACCTTGAAATTTTTGTTTCTTTTATATACCATATAAATTATTAAAGGTAATGCACTCGTGATAATTTTCGTTCAATCTACACCCCGTGGAGAATATTCCAGAATTTTTTTTCGAAATTTTTTGATAAGTACTTTTCGAGATAAGGCCCGGGACAGCGATTTTTCGCGAATTTTTAAAAATAATACAAAGAAAAGTGCGCGCAAGTATAATATTATATATATATTTTTTACTCGTGTTTTCACAATCTTTCATTTGACACCACACTCGATGACCTAGTAAAAAATTTTTTTTTTCACTTCCGACTTCATCCCCCAAAACTAACCCCTTAAGTCAAAATTTAATTCTCAAGACTACATGGCTCTGATGAGGCCATCAAGATTCCTATATTATTACCAAATTTCACCTTTCTATGTCAAATAGTTTCGGAGAAAATCGGGTGTGACAGACAGACAGACAGACAGACAGACACCGAAGTGATCTTATAAGTGTTCCGTACGGAACACTAAAAATAACTGTAATTTTCAGGAATCAACTGACGTGTGGCTGTAGCTGTAGCTTTTACTATATGCTTTTCTAAACATTTAATTACACCAAAATATAAAACCCTTAGAGATATCATCTATAATATATATAAAATGCAACGTCTCTCTGTCTGTCTGTCTGTCCGTTAGTGCGCTTATCACTGGAGAACCACTTATCCGATTTACTTACTTTTTTTTTTTAAACATACATATGTTCTCTGGCCAGGTTATAGGCTATATTTTATTACGATAGGTGACATAAGGAATAAGCAGTGACGATAATAGTGAATGAAGTCGCAAAAAAGTTTGCCGCTAGCGCGTTTCCTGGCAATACACAGCCTAAACCATTAAATATGGAACAATATTATGTAGAAGAGAATATCTATAATCTATAATATATATATATATATATATATATATATATATATATATATATATATATATATATATAAAATGCAATGTCTCTCTGTCTGTCCATTAGTGCGTTTATCATGCGAGAACCACTTATCCGATTTACGTATCTTTTTTTAAATTCATACATATATTCTTTGGCCAGGTTATATAATAATGAATGAAGTCGGAAAAAAGTTTATTGCTAGCGCGTTCTCTTGCAATACACAGCCTAAACCATTAAATTTGGAACAATATTATGTAGCAGAGAATATCTATAATCTATAATATATATAAGATGCAATGTCTCTCTGTCTGTCTGTCTGTCCATTAGTGCGTTCACGCGAGAACCACTTACATGATTTACGTGTTTTTTTTTTTAATTCATACATTTGTTCTCTAGCCAGTTTATCTATAATCTTCTATCTATAATATATATAAAATGCAACGTCTCTCTGTCTGCCTGTCTCTCTGCCTGTCTGTCTGTTTGTTCGTTGATGCGCTTATCACTGGAGAACCCCTTATCCGATTTACGTCCTTTTTTTTTTTTTTTAAACATACATATGTTCTCTGGCCAGGTTATCTATCTATAATATATAAAATGCAACGTCTCTCTGTCTGTCTGTTCGTTAGTGCGTTACGTGCTTTTTTTTTAAACATTCATATGTTCTCTGGCTAGGTTATAGGATATATTTTATTGCGTTACGGAACATAAAGTATAAGCAATAACGATAATAGTGAATCAAGTCGGAAAAAAGGTTACCGTTAGCGCGTTCTCTTGCAACACACTGCCTTAACCATTAAATACGGAACAATATCATGTTGCAAAGAATATAATATATATAAAATGCAACGTCTCTCTGTCTGTCTGTCTGTCCGTTATTCGATTTACGTGTTTTTATAAATTTATACATATGTTCTATATAATTCGATATAAGCCTAGATAATGGGAGATAAGGTGAGATAATGGGAAATAAGCATAAATAATGGGAGACATGGAGAAATGATGGGAGATAAGCAGAGATTAGTCTAGATAATGGGAGCTATGGTAAGATAATGGGAGATAAGGGGAAATAATGGGAGATAAGGAGAAATATTGCGAGTTAAGTCGAGATAAGTCGAGATAAGCCTAGATAATGGGAGATAAGGTGAGATAATGTGAGATAAGGGGAAATAATGGGAGATAAGGAGAAATAATGGGGGAGATGAGTAGAGATAAGCCTTGATAATGGAAATTATTTAGAGATAATGGGAGATAAGGAGAAAATAATGGGAGATAAGGGGAAATAATGGCAGATATTTTATTAGGTTATGTAACATAAGGAATAAGCAGTGACGATGGTAGTGAATCAAGTCCACGCGAGCGGAGCCGCGGGCACAGCTAGTTAAAATATATAATTCAGTGAAAAGAACCGTGCATGTGTAGACTTCTTAAGTAAAATATATCAGTTTTCAATTAATATTGTAAAAAGCTTAGAACAAGCTGATGTTTTATTTATTTAGGAAAGAGCAATGTATAAAAACCGAGTCATTAGACTAGTTTTTTGATAAATGTATATAACATTGTGTAAACATGGTAAAGCGTATCAGAAAATGATAGAAGTACCAATTAATTAGTTAAAACAAAAAGTAATAATGTGTATAGAAAACTTTATAATACTGTCTTTTTATGTCTAATTAAACCAGAATACTACTCAGTATTTTTCTTGTAATCACGTAGTTCTGAAATAAATACTTAATTAAGCTTTTTTAGACTACTTACAACTTGATACTAATTGAGATTTTGTTATTAATATGCTGCGGTATTAATCACAAGGAGGAGTTGGGCGGAAATACCTTAAAAATATTTACAACTGAAACTCCTGTGTATTTCTTTTTATAAGTTCTCCTTCTCTCCATAAGATCCAATATTATCGTTGTCTGGTATCTCTTTCTGGTTCCAAATGAATTTTTGTTAGTGCAGTAAGTTAACATACCATACACACAGAATATGTAGCAAGAATAGTGGCAAAGGGAACAAAAAAAACAACAGAATTAAAACCATAGGGAGGAAAAAGAAAGTCAGGATGATCCATACTAAAATTATATGTTAATATCGGTGATATTAGCTAGCGACTTTACTTTTATACCAGCTAGTCCTTCTAAAAAATAAATCGTATTTTTCTACATACAAACATATCAAGGATTTTCTACAACTGACGCTGTCTTCCTTCTCTCAGCCTTTGATTCCATCCGTTTCTATCCTCCCAGTCTCCATCTGTTAGACTCCTGTCCTCCATAGCCTTGTCCACATCATCTCTCCACGATCGTCTGGGTCTTCCTCTTTTTCTTCTCCCTATAGGGCTCCACTCCGTTATTTTCTTTATCCACCTATTATCTTCGCTCCGACTTATGTGTCCATACTATTTTAATCGTTTTTCTTCAATGGTGTTTATTGCGTTCTCTTTGATGTTCATTCTGCTTCTTATTTCTTCATTTGTTATTCTCTCCATACGACATCTTCTCCAATACTCCATCTCTACCGCGTTAATTTTAGATTTATTTCTTTTGTTGTTCGTCCATGTTTCTGACCCGTATGTCATTATGCTTTGTATTACTGATTTGTATATGCGTGTTTTGTTTCTCTTTGTAATGTGCTTGTCCCACAGGATCGAATTTAATTGTCTTATGCATGTCCGCGTTTGTCCTAATCTAGCTTTAATCTCTTCTTCTGATGTCGCGTTTTTTGAAATGATGGTTCCTAAATATTTAAATCTATCGGTTTCTTTGATTATTGTTTCGTTATCGACTTCTAGATTCTCCACGTTTCCCTCCTTTGTTATTAGATATTCCGGTTTATCAAAGTTTATTGCTAATCCTGCTTTAGTGTATTCTTTCAGTTTTCTTACCATATAACTGAGGTCTTCCTCATCTTGCGCTATGATTACTTGGTCGTCTGCGAAACTTAGAGTATATAAGTAATCTTCTCGTATTGGGACTCCCATTCCACTACATTTTTGCTTCCATTTTTTTTAATGTTTGTTCGAGGTATATTTTGAATAGTGTTGGGGATGTAGAGCATCTTTGTAATACGTCTTTTGATGTTTGGAGTCTCTTGCCTATTTTATGCCCTATTTTTATGTTCACTGAGATGTTTTCGTAGAGAGCTTTTACTGCGTAGTTTGTGCCTATTTCTTTCATTGCGTTCCATAATCTTTGTCTTGGTACTGAGTCATAGGCCTTTCTTATGTGTATAAAGGCTAGATGAACTTCTCTATTCTTTGCCAGTTTTTTTTCATTGTTTGTTTTATAGTGTATATGTGGTCTATACATGATTTCCCGGCCGTTACGCCTTCTTGGTCTTCTTCAATTTTTCCTTTTATATTT
Source organism: Pachyrhynchus sulphureomaculatus (assembly GCA_019049505.1). Taxonomy (NCBI): domain Eukaryota; kingdom Metazoa; phylum Arthropoda; class Insecta; order Coleoptera; family Curculionidae; genus Pachyrhynchus; species Pachyrhynchus sulphureomaculatus. Next base: position 2,484,167 of record CM032453.1, on the reverse strand, counting down.
TCCTCCATGATATTTTTAATAATTTTTTCCATACAAATGTCCCACACTCGATATTATGCTTAGGCCTCTATAGTTTGTGCATTTTCTGCGGTCTCCCTTTTTAAATATAGATACTATATAAGCTTTTGACCATTCCTCTGGTATTTTTTCTTCATTTATCGCTCTGTGGAACATGTTTCTCAGTATTCGCTGTAATTTATTAGACCCGTACTTAATCATTTCATTTACCATACCCCAGGCCCTGCAGATTTATTATTTTTGAGTGTTTTTATTGTCTTCTTTACTTCTTCATAGCTTAGCTCTATCTCTTTTATTTCCTTATTCTGTTCTTTTTCAGGGTTCTTTTCTTGAAATTCTTGTCTGTCTTCTGTTAGCAGCTTCTTATAATATTCTTCCCACTCGCTTTCTGGGATGTACTCTATATACGTCTTCTCTCTATTGTTAGTCTTTAATGCTTTAATTATTCTCCATGACTCTGTGCTTCTAGTTCCTCCTATATACTGTTCTACATGTTCGCACGATTTTCCCCATCTCTCGTTCTTTTCTTTGTTTATCATCCTCCTCGTTTCTGCATTTTTCTCTTTATATTTCTGTAGATCTTCTTCTGATTTTGTATTCAGCCATTTTTCGTATAGTCTTTTTTTCTCCTTTGTAGATTCTTTGGTTTTTTCACAGATTCTAATTTTATGTTTCTCATTCTCGTTGTCTTCTTTACCTAATGCTTCTAGGGCCGCCTGTTTGATCCAGTCTTTTATGTGGTCATACATCTGTTGGAGGTTGTCGTAGTTAAATTCATTTAATTTTTGATCTAATTGTCGTCTATATAGGTGTCTTATCGTTTCGTCTTGCAGTAAGTGTATTTTGTATTTTATTTCTTTGTCTGCTTTTTCTGCTATCTCATTAGTATTTCTGTTTTCTTTATCTATTGTTCCTTTTTGCTTTATTGTCTTGTACCACGGTACTTTTATATTTGCTATTAATAGTCTGTGGTCTGTTCCACATTCTGCCCCTCTCCTTACTCTTACGTCTTTTATTTTAATAGTGGTCTCGTTTTTAATTATAATGTAGTCTATTATTGATTTTAAATTTCGTGTTTCTTGCATCCAAGTATATTTGTAGATGTCTTTGTGTTTGTAGAATCCGTTTGTTATTTTGAGGCCGTTTAGTTCGCACAGCTCTATTAGTCTCTCTCCGTTGTCGTTAGTAATGTCTTCTTCGAATGGTCCTACGGTATTGTTCTTTGTTTTCCTTCCTGTTCTCCCATTCAGATCTCCCATATTATTTTTCTAATTGTACTAATTAAAATGTAAAAGAAACACTTATCTATAAACTGATATATATGCAAAAAATGTGTTTCTTTCTCGCCTTGATTATATGCAATATCGGGATAAAAGTAACATCTAATATTGAAAGTGTTCATAATTTATAGTCACAAGGTTCTTAACTCAGTGTCTTTTACCTGAATCGACTAACAAATTTTATTCTCTAGACCTCTCTTATCGAAGCAATGTTTTTACAGGCGTCTCCAGATTTATGAAAAGAAGTAACAATCTAAAGTTGCATTAATAAATCACAACCTAATGTTGTCCTTAAAAAGAATAAGTCTATAGAAAGTGTATAATAACCATCATTAATTACGTATAAATTTAAATATCCGATTCGCATGTGTGGGTTTCTTATTAATGATTTCTCTGGGCACGGTTTCTAATTAATCGTTTTCAACATTTACAAGGTATATATTTATAGAATTTTTATTTTAATAGTTAATTATTGTCATGAATGAAGCATTCAAGACATTCTATATAGAAGAATTGGACAAAGAAGAGCCTTATAATACATTGACTATGCCTCTATTCCCTAAGGAACTTAAATAAATCTTTATATATGTATAATTCAATATCTGTCTGTATATATATATATATATATATATATATATATATATATATATATATATATATATATATATATATATATATACAGTCCCTGGCCAAATTATTAGACGCACTGCAAGATTTCATGTAAAATATTAATTACCGAGTGATATTGTACCTTTAGCCGCTATCAAAGCTTTAATTCTGCGCGGCATGCTATCAATGCAAGATTGTACTGTCTCCTGCATTTGAGGATGATGATTTCACACATGAATAATCTTTTCTAGGAGCTGGGTTTTGTTGGTAATCACATCTTTAGCCACTTCTCTTTTCATCAGCTCCCACACATTTTCAATGGGGTTCATATCAGGGGCAATCCAACAGAGGGATATTTTTTTCTGCCAAAAAAGCTTTAACAGACCGAGCAGTGTGGCAGGGAGCTCCATCTTGCATGAAAGTGAATGGTTTTTTCCATTTGGAAACCATTCTTTGAGCTGCGGAATCAACCGATTTTGTAATACTTCTTTGTACTGATCTTGCCTCATTATTCCTTTGACGACGTACAGACGTCCAGTGCCCTTGCCGCTGATGACTGACCAAATCATCACTTTGGTGGGATGTTTAACCGTCGGGACGACACAATCAGGATGAAACTTTTCTCCATGACTACGACGCACATACTGAGCTTTATTCTGCAAAATTTCGAATGTGCTTTCGACACTGAAGCAGACCTGTCAAAAATAGGAAAAATATATAAACTTCCATGTTTATTTGCTTTATTTAACTGAAAATGATAATAATATATCAATTATTGATTAAATTGCTATATCTTACCGATCTCCAGAAGTCCACATCTTTGTCTTGCCATTGTTTGGCCCACTTCAGGCGCTTTGCTTTCATTGCAGCTGTTAACTTGGGCTTCCTGTTTCTTCAAACATCTCTCTGACCGTGGAGTGAAAATTGGTTTTCTACCGCATCTTTTCTTTCTTTTCGGGCTTAATTCCTTCCCTGACTCAATTTTGTTTTTTATGCGTCGTACACTAGCTTCAGAAACCTCCAATCTTCGTGATATTTCTCGGTTTGTAAATGTTTTCGCAATTACAAGGGCCTTCACTTCAGCCTTTTCTACCCATAATGAAAATAGTCGAATTACTTTTTTAAAACACTGCATACAAAATAAACTAATAACTGAGTAGTATAAAACTGTTAAACAAACAATCACAGTCCATAAAGCCACAGAAACACGTCCGTACCTGACTCGATTCCGATCGCGACTGATACAGGTTTGTACTTATTTACGTTCATGTATCACTTTGTCAACACAGTGTTGCCATATGTTAAAAATAAATACAAATATGTAGTCTACAACAATTCTTTTAAATAAAAATCAATAATATTGTAGTTTAAATATACCATTATTGCATAAAAACTCTTAAGAAACATAAAATTACTAAAAAAAATACAGTGCGTCTAATAATTTGGCCAGGGACTGTATATATATATATATATATATATATATATATATATATATATATATATATATATATATATATATATTTACAGTAGAATCTCAATTATCCGAAATAACATGGACCAAAGTGATTTCAGATAAACGAAATTTCGGTTAATCCGAATTTTTTTATAAAATAGAAGTTTAGAATGAATACAACATTGCAGATTACGATATGCTATGACGTACATAGGTATTTATTAAAACAAAGAATGGAACAATTAGTTTACTTATTTTATGTATATGTATGGAAAATTGAAAATAAAATAGTTTTATTTTTAACTTTAATGTCGTAAATGAGGTAATTTTTAACTGCACTAATTTTGCGTTAGTTCTGTTTTTGGCTGCAATGTCTCTCCAACGTTTGATAAGCAAAACGTCCGCGGCGGTTGCATTTTCTTGTTGTTCTACATAAGTCAACGCTTTTTCTAGGGACACTAGTCCTTCTGTATGTGACATTTTTACTGGAATATTGTCAGTGGCTTCTACTTCGTTATCATCATCGTCATCACTGTCTATTTTATTAAAATTTTTGCATACACTTTTAATTAATTCTTGGTCAGTCATTTCATCTTCCACACTATCACTGTTTAACCATTCACAAACATCGGTTTACGTAACACTTTCACATCCTGACATTCTTGTAATAATTTGATGTAAACTTTCAATATCTTCTGTTTCTGCCTCTGAGTAATGTCTCTCCTCTTGTGGAATTAATTTTGACCAAGATTTTTCCAGAGTACTACTCTTTAGGTTTAGGTTAGGATTCTAGGCTAAAGCTATCCAATATATAACATTTTTCAAATTTATTGTTTTAGACAATCAGTAAGATTGTCACCTTTATCTACTTCTTCTAAAATATGCCCCAATAACAAACTCCTGTAATTGCGTTTTAAATTTTCCAGGACACCCTGATCCATAGGCTGAATGAGAGAAGTTACAGCAGGAGGCAAAAACATTACTTTTATTTCCCTACTTTGAAGTTGCTCCGCACTTGGGTGAGTGGGGGCGTTATCTAGTAGCAGAATACATTTTCTAGGATATCCATGTTCTTTTAAAAAAAGTTCCAAATTGCGGTCGCCGTTTGTTATAGGTCGGCGATACTGTATCGTTTGTTACGGCACCATCAATCAAATTAGCACAAAAACTCATCCCTTTACTACGACAACATTGCAAATTAAACCGAAATATAATATATCCAACACCTGTGAACTAATTGATAAAATTAAAATATTAACTTACCGGAAAATTCTTGAATTATCTCATTTGACGAACAAAACTTATTTCCTAGTATCCCACCATATGAAGACATAGAATTAGTAGATAAGCTCTTAATCAAGAATAAAGTAAACGAAATTATTAAACGTGACATTTTAGATTTACTTACGACGTGCTTGGATCAAAACTATTTTGAATTCAACGATAACTTTTATACATCTAAAGGAGATCTAATAATGGGTAATCCTTTAAGCCCTTTACTAGCGGAAATTTTCATTGATCATTTAGAACTAAAAATTCATCAAAACGCGGTAAGCAAAAATATTGTTTACTGATATAGATATGTTGACGATATCATTTCCTGTTTCACGGGAACAGATAGACAACTAACAATCCTCCTTAACTTCCTAAATAATTTGCATTCTAATATTAAATTTACCATAGAATTAGAAACCAATACCTCTATAAATTTCTTAGACGTATCTATATCAAAAGTGAACAATAAACACGATTTCTCGATTTTTCACAAACCTTCACATACTGACACAATCATACACAATAGTTCATCCTAGCCTTATCCTCACAAAATGGCAGCTTTTAACTCCTTCATACATAGATTATTACATATCCCTATGACTAAAACTAATTTTAACAAAGAATTCAACATAATCAAACAAATAGCAATTAATAATGGATATGACCCCAACATTACAGATAATATCTTGAATAAAAAATCCTTTAAACAAGCAATCTCTCTAATTTATCCCACAATAAATGACAAAAAACCGGTCAAGTGCAAGTTGAACTTGCACAATTAGTGTTCCGTACGTTGATTGTTTTTAAAATAAAAATTTTTGTTAGGGTGGTATAAAATGATCAGTGACTTCACAAAACACACCCCAAATGAGTTTTCAACAAAGTTTCTTTCCAATCTTTACTGAAAACTGGTGACCTTGAAATTTTTTTTTTTTTTTTATATACCAAATAAATTATTAAAGGTAATGCACTCGTGATAATTTTCGTTCAATCTATACTCCGTGGAGAATATTCCAGAATTTTTTGATCAGTACTTTTCGAGATAAGGTAGGGAACAGCGATTTTTTAAAAGTAATACGATGAAAATTGTGCGCAAGTATTACATTATATATATATATATATATATATATATATATATATATATATATATATATATATTACTCCTGTTTTCACAAGCTTTTATTTGATACCACACTCGATGACCTAGTAAAAAAAAATTTTTTTTCACTTCCGATTTCACCCTCAAAACGAACCCCTTAAGTCAAAATTTATGTTACGGTGGTATAAAATGATTAGTGACTTCACAAAACACACCCCAAATGAGTTTTCAACAAAGTTTGTTTCCAATCTTTACTGAAATCTGATGACCTTGAAATTTTTGTTTTTTTTTATATACCATATAAATTATTAAAGGTAATGCACTCGTAATAATTTGCGTTCAATCTACACCCCGTGGAGAATATTTTCAGAATTTTTTCGAAATTTTTTGATAAGTACTTTTCGAGATAAGGCCCGGGACAGCGAGTTTTCGCGAATTTTTAAAAATAATACAAAGAAAAGTGCGCGCAAGTATAATATTATATATATATTTTTTAGTCATGTTTTCACAAGCTTTCATTTGACACCACACTGGATGACCTAGTAAAAAATTTTTTTTTTTTCACTTCCGACTTCACCCCCCAAAACTAACCCCTTAAGTCAAAATTTAATTCTCAAAACTACATGGCTCTGATGAGGCCATCAATTCCTATATTATTCCCAAATTTCACCTTTCTATATCAAATAGTTTCGGAGAAAATCGGGTGTGACAGACAGACAGACAGACAGACAGACATACAGACAGACACCGAAGTGATCTTATAAGTGTTCCGTACGGAACACTAAAAAGGAAAATTTAGTATACTCACATATACAGGAAAATAACTAGAACAATTTCCAAACATTTAATAAAAAAACCGGTCAAGTGCAAGTTGAACTTGCACAATTAGTGTTCCGTACGTTGATTGTTTTTAAAATAAAAATTTTTGTTAGGGTGGTATAAAATGATCAGTGACTTCACAAAACACACCCCAAATGAGTTTTCAACAAAGTTTGTTTCCAATCTTTACTGAAAACTGGTGACCTTGAAAGTTTTTTTTTTTATATATACGAAATAAATTATTAAAGGTAATGCACTCGTGATAATTTTCGTTCAATCTATACCCCGTGGAGAATATTCCAGAATTTTTTTAAAATTTTTTGATCAGTACTTTTCGAGATAAGGTAGGTGACAGCGATTTTTTAAAAGTAATACGAAGAAAAGTGTGTGCAAGTATTACATTATATATATATTTTTTACTCGTGTTTTCACAAGCTTTCATTTGACACCACACTCGACCTAGTAAAAAAAAATTTTTTTCACTTCCGATTTCACCCCTCAAAACGAACCCTTTAAGTCAAAATTTAAGTTTCGGTGGTATAAAATGATTTGTGAATTCAAAAAACACACCCCAAATGAGTTTTCAACAAAATTTGTTTCCAATCTTTACTGAAATCTGATGACCTTGAAATTTTTTTTTTTTTTTTTTATATACCATATAAATTATTAAAGGTAATGCACTCGTGATAATTTTCGTTCAATCTATACCCCGTGGAGAATATTTCAGAATTTTTTCGAAATTTTTTGATAAGTACTTTTCGAGATAAGGCCGGGACAGCGATTTTTAGCGAATTTTTAAAAATAATACAAGGAAAAGTGTGCGCAAGTATAATATAATAACACATGGGCTGAAAAGTCCCGGGCCTAACACATAGATGGCGCTAGTTTTATTGCAGTCACCTTTTTTTCAGTTAATACTAACCTTCAAAAGACAGCTGTTAAAATTTCATGATATTCTATTCATTAGTTTGTGAGTTATTGTGCTAAGAGTGACGCTACTTTTGTTATTTTCAAAACAATGGATCAAAAACAATTTCGTGTTTTAATTTTACACTGCTTCTTGATGGGAAAAAATACCGTTCAAGCGAAGCAATGGCTTGAAAAGTGTTATGGGGACTCCGCTCCATCAGAAACAACAATAAAACGTTGGTTTGCTGACTTCAAACGTGGTCGTAGAGACACCGATGATGCAGAACGCAGTGGACGTCCAAATGAGGTGGTAACACCAGAAAACATCAAAAAAATCCATAAAATCGTTTTGAATGATCGAAAAGTGAAGTTGCGTGAGTTAGCTGACATCGTAAAGATATCAAAAGAACGTGTTGGCTTTATATTGCATGAGCATTTGACTATGAGAAAGCTCTGTTCAAAGTGGGTGCCGCGTTTGCTCACTGTTGATCAAAAACAAGAACGTGTTGATGATTCTGAGCAGTGTTTGGCCATGTTTAAACGTAACAAACCGGAATTTTTGCGTCGATATGTGACAATGGATGAAACATGGATCCATCACTTCACTCCGGAATCAAAACGATCGTCATCTGAGTGGACAGCAACTGGTGAACCTCGTCCAAAGCGCCCGAAAGCACAACAATCGGCTGGAAAGGTTATGGCCTCGGTATTTTGGGATGTGCGTGGTGTAATATTCATCGACTATCTTGAGAAAGGAAATACCATCAACAGTGAATATTATATAGCGTTATTGGAGCGTTTTGAAGGCCGAAATTGCAAAGAAACGACCGCATATGGCAAAGAAAAAAATTTTGTTTCATCAAGACAACGCACCGTGTCACAAGTCAATCAAAACAATGGCAAAAACTACATGAATTGAACTTCGAATTGCTCCCACATCCACCGTATTCGCCAGATTTGGCTCCCAGCGACTACTGGCTGTTCGCAGACCTGAAAAAAATGCTCGCCGGTAAGAAATTTCGCACGAATGAAGAGGTTATCGCTGAAACTGAGGCCTATTTTGAGGCAAAAGATAAATCGCTCTACAAAAGTGGTATTGAAATGTTAGAGCTGCGCTGGAATGATTGCGTTGCTCTTGATGGAGATTACGTTGATGAATAAAGCTAATTTTGAACCAAAAAAACCGTGTTTTCTTTGTTAGGCCCGGGACTTTTCAGCCCGAGATAGGGCGGGGGACAGCGATTTTTCGCGATTTTTTAAAAATAATACAAAAAAAAAGTGCGCGCAAGTATTACATTATGTATATATTTTTTACTCGTGTTTTCACAAGCTTTCATTTGACACCACACTCGATGACCTAGTAAAAAAATTTTTTTTTTCACTTCCGACTTCACCCCCTAAAACTAACCCCTTAAGTCAAAATTTAATTCTCAAAACTACATGGTTCTGATGAGGCCATCAATTCCTCTATTATAACCAAATTTCACCTTTCTATGTCAAATAGTTTCGGAGAAATCGGGTGTGTGACAGACAGACAGACAGACAGACAGACAGACAGACAGACAGACAGACAGACACCGAAGTGATCTTTATAAGTGTTCCGAACGGAACACTAAAAAGAACAATAAAATAGCATTCAAAACCAGTAATTCCTTAGGGAGTATAATTTTGAATAACAAAACCAAATCTAAGAAATCCTTAAAATCAGGAGTTTATCTATTAAATTGTGGATCTTGTACTAAAACCTACGTTGGACAAACTGGTAAATCTTTTAAAACTTGCATTAAAGAACATAAACATAGTTATTTAAAAAATAAGAATAATTCACATTACGCAACCCATATAATAAACGAATCCCATAATTTTGATGATACGCTAAAAATCCTACATGTAGAAAATAAATCTAAAAAGTTAAATTTGCTTGAAGGTCTTGAAATTAATAAACGGAAAAACTCCAATCAATTATTAAACGAACAGGTAGACTTAAACCATTCACCCTTACTTAATCTTTATTAGTTCTCGGAAATAGTTCCACAGATTTGCATTCTTAAAATAATTCTGTCTGTAAATAATATAATAAAATGATTAGCATAATCTTAGGTAATTAAGGATAGTTTTAAGCACTATATAACCAGGATTACTACCAAATATTTTTCTTTCTTATTTACTTCTGAAGAAGCCATTGTATGGTGAAACAATTGTCAAGTGACTTTAAATATATTGGAAATTAAATAATGTTGTTAGTGTTCCGTACGGAACACTTATAAGATCACTTCGGTGTCTGTCCGTCTGTCTGTCCGTCTGTCCGTCTGTCCGTCTGTCCGTCTGTCCGTCTGTCACACCCGATTTTTCTCCGAAACTATTTGTCGTAGAAAGTTGAAATTTGGTAGTAATATAGGAATTGATGGCCTCATCAGAGCCATGTAGTTTTGAAAGTTAAATTTTGTCTTAAGGGGTTAGTTTTGGGGGGTGAAATCGGAAGTGAGAAAAAAAAAATTTTTTACTAGGTAATCAAGTGTGGTGTCAAATGAAAGCTTGTGAAAACACGAGTAAAAAATATATATATATTGTAATACTTGCGCACACTTTTCTTAGTATTATTTTTAAAAAATCACGAAAAATCGCTGTCCACCCGCCTTATCTCGGAAAGTACTTATCAAAAAATTTTGAAAAAATACTGGAATATTCTCCACGGGGTGTAGATTGAATGAAATGCATTACCTGTAATAATTTATCTGGTATATAAAAAAACAGAAATTTCAAGGTCATCAATTTTTAGTAAAGATTGGAAATAAACTTTGTTGAAAACTTATTTGGGGTGTGTTTTGTGAAGTCACTGATCATTTTATATCACCGTAACATAAATTTTGACTTAAGGGATTCGTTTTGAGGGGTGAAATCGGAAGTGATAAAAAAATTTTTTTACTAGGTCATCGAGTGTGGTGTCAAATGAAAGCTTGTGAAAACACGAGTAAAAAATATATATATAATGTAATACTTGCGCACACTTTTCTTCGTATTACTTTTAAAAAATCGTGAAAAATCGCTGTCCCCTACCTTATCTCGGAAAGTACTGATCAAAAAATTTTGAAAAAATCCTAGAATATTCTCCACGGGGTATAGATTGAACGAAAATTATCATTACCTTTAATAATTTATCTGGTATAGAAAAAAAACCAAATTTTCCAGGTCACCAGTTTTCAGTAAAGATTGGAAACAAACTTCGTTGAAAACTCATTTGGGGTGTGTTTTGTGAAGTCTCTGATCATTTTATACCACCCTAACAAAATTTTTTATTTTAAAAACAATCAACGTACGGAACACTAATTGTGCAAGTTCAACTTGCACTTGACCGGTTTTTATTTTTTTTTTTATATATAATTTTATTATGAATTTCCAACAAGTATCGGCTAACACAATCAAAGATTTTTCTATCTTATAGGAATGTAAAAATCATTACAAGTTAATTGAGGATATTTTTTTTATTATTTTAGTGCTATTTTTCTCAACCTAGATGTTTCTAAACCCAATTTTACATTAAAAAATATTCCTGTGTGTATCATAAATACCCATTTTTATTATTAAATGTTGTAATAAAGTTTTTTTAATGAATATTTTCTGACAATTATTTAAAGTTATTAAATATAATTAAAACTCCTGGCACCCACTCGTGCAAGTAATTTATTTAAATATATTTAAAATGGGTGTTTACAGGTATCACATAATTTTAAAATGCTAATTTACAAATCTGGTCAATTTCGTAATAACATATTTTTTTAATGCTGTAAGTAGTTATTAAAATTTTCAAATCTTAGGTTATCTTGGTGGGTCTAGTGGAAGACTAACTTCTTCTTCTCTAATATGTATAGAGTGATCATTTCTAGACGCCCGTTGAATATTTATTTTTTTTAAATGTAGAATGGTATAGTGCATGTCAAGGGGTATACTGACGTATTTGATATTTTGTAGTGAAAACGACGCTCTTATTAGCTTCTGGTTAAAGTGGTTTTTCAAGCTGAAAAACTAGATATGATTCTTATTTATGGAGAATGATATAGTGCATGTCAAGGAGTGTACTGACGTATTTGATATTTGGTAGTGAAAACGACGCTGTTATTAGTTTCTGGTTAAAGTGGTTTTCCACGCTGAAAAACTAGATATGATTCTTATTTATGGAGAAGCAAGAAGAAATTCTCGGGAAGCCGTTAGACTGTATCGAGAATGTTACCTCGATAGGTATATCTCGAATCACACTATGTTTTGTCGATTAGAATCAAATTTGAGGAGCAATATGGATGCATTTTCTGAACAGAAAGATATTTCTAAACGAAAAATTGTTTTAACAGATGAAAAAGTAGCCAAAATTATACAATATTTTCAAAACTATCCATATAATTGAATCAGGAAAGCAAGCAGGCAATTGAATATATCTTATGGGGCTATTCAGAAATCACTTAAAGTTAACAAATGCCATGACTATAAAATGCATAATCTTCAGTTATTTACACAATTTGATTCGGAACGATGACTAAGTTTTCTAGCAGAAATGACGATTAAATGTAACGAAGAACGTTATTTTCTGAATCATATATTACACTGGTTTACAGCCAAAAAATACCAAGAACGCCACATGCCTAGATAAGTTAATTGGGACCTCCTGAACACGAAAAACGCTATAATTTTTACCGTTTTTTAAATAACGGTACTTTTGTGTTTTTCGGTGTATGGTCCCACTCAAACCCTTATGGAGCCCAACCGAAAAGTCCGATCGAGATAAATGTCATACCGTTGGAAAGGCAACTAAATGCCTTTTCCGGCGGTATACTATAAATTTCTATGTGACAAGAAGTGGCTGAGTTATAACACCTCCAAGTTCAAAATTTGCCTATTTTTTTTACGTTTTTTTTCAAAATTTTTTTTTCATTTTTATTTGGTTTTTTTTCTACGTTATTGTAAAGATCTGGAATGTTTTATTTTTTTACCAAGTAGTTTATTTAATAACCAACATTTTAAACGTAATTTGAAAAAAAAAGGATGAAAAATAAAGTTTTTATTAAGGATTTTGTGGAACGACAATATTTTCATTTTCATTGCTCACACGCTATATTCGGCGTAAATTAAAAAAATTTAAATTAAAATGACGAGTGACTTGAATTTTTCCGTTTTTTTTTTCGGATGTATCTTCGCGAATGAGGAACCAACAATAGTCTGCCATCATTTGTTCATCCCACCAGCCCTTGTAACGTCTCTCGATTTCTTGCATTTCCTGGTGAAATCTTTCACCCTGCTCATCACTTTCGGATCCCAAGTTCATGGGGAAAATATCCAAATGACTGAATAAAAAGTGTAGTTTAGGTGTCATATTTGAACCTAAAAGTTAAAAAGAATAAATTTCAAATAATTTTCAAATGATAACGGCCTTTTTGATATACATGCTTTCACTCAACGCTTACCAATGGCATTGAATTTTTGCAGTAATGTATCGATCTTCTCAGCGTAATCAGGACTTCTGTAGTTTCCCAAAAAGTTGTAAACGATGTCCTGGAATGCTTCCTATGCCTCCAAATGAGCTGGACCTAAACACTCATTAAATGCTTGGTCACCGTACAGAGCCCGAATTTGAGGTCCATCAAATATACCAGCTTCAATTTTGCTCGCTGTGGCTCTCGGAAATTTTTGTTTAAGGTAATTCATGGCAAGACTGTCTTTTGGCAACGTTTTCACAATATTTGTAAATAACCCAAGCTTAATATGTAGTGGAGGAAGTATTATCTTCTCCTGAGGAATGAGTGGGTCATTTTTAATATTGTACTCTCCGTGCGTACGCCCACTTCGTTCGGGTCAAACTTTTCGGATGTAGTGATTCTGACGGTCACGGCTGTCCCATAGACATAGAAAAACAGGGAAACTTCGTATTGCCCCCTTGCAATCCAGATAGTATGGCAACTAATTTAAAATCAGAGCAAACTTTCCATTGATGTTGGTCATATTGTATGAGAGCGAGAAGTTCTTTCATTGCTTCATATGTTTCCTTTATGTATTTTCCATATCCGATTGGAATTGATGGTTTCGTATTCCCTTTATGAAGCAAGACTGCCTTCAAACTATCCTTGCCTCCATCCAGAAAAAGACGCCATTCCGCTGGGTCATAACTTTGTTGGAGAGCATTGAAAAGACCACGTATGTTGGCACAAAAACAAAAGTTTCCCGTTTTTGCGAAAAAAACTGCAAGTTGTTTGCTACGATCACGGTAATATGTAACACGTGTCTCAGGAGCACAATATCCCCACTGTTGCAATCGCGATGCAAGTAATTCAGATTTCGATTTCGGCAAATACAAATCTCGGCACAAATCATTAAGCTCGGCCTGAGTAAGTAAATGGGGTTTCTTATTTGATTGCATTTCTGATTCACTGCACTCATCTGATGAATCACTTATTGTTGTTCTTTTTCGTATTTTTGTGGGCTCTGCTACAATCAGCTGCGGTTTGGGGCACGATACTGAGTGCGGCACTGGCAGCGTCACCGAGCTAATAACTGGATAAACTGGTTCAATTCTACGTCCGACAGCCTTTTCCGTTAAACAGAAATAACAATCTGTTGTATGACTGATCGGGTTTCTCCATTGCATTGGCTTTCCAAATGTGAAGAAACACTCTTGACCCTTACCAATTTTATTTAATATTGTTCGGCAGTTGTTACATGCATTATTCGGTGTCCACGGTTTGTCCAGAGACGCAGGTCGAAAGCCGAAATACTTCTTATACGCTTCAGATAAATTTTTCGTATTCATTTTTCGTATCAAATGCTGTGATTTCTTTTTCACAAGAACTCCACAAACATAACAAAATTCGTTGGGATCGATTGAACACATTTTATTTTTTGCACGTACAAAGCCAAACTGTTTACTGTGATCAGATTCAAATTCTGATGGACGCCGAATATAGCGTGTGTCAAGGCTACCAACGTATACAGTGATTCAAATTCTGATGGACGCCGAATATAGCGTGTGTCAGGGCTACCAACGTATACAGTGATTCAAATTCTGATGGACGCCGAATATAGCGTGTGTCAGGGCTACCAACGTATAAAGTGATTCAAATTCTGATGGACGCCGAATATAGCGTGTGAGCAATGAAAATGAAAATATTGTCGTTCCACAAAATCCTTAATAAAAACTTTATTTTTCATCCTTTTTTTTTCAAATTACGTTTAAAATGTTGGTTATTAAATAAACTACTTGGTAAAAAAATAAAACATTCCAGATCTTTACAATAACGTAGAAAAAAATTTTGAACTTTGAAGTGTTATAACTCAGCCACTTCTTGTCACATAGAAATTTATAGTATACCGCCGGAAAAGGCATTTAGTTGCCTTTCCAACGGTATGACATTTATCTCGATCGGACTTTTCGGTTGGGCTCCATAAGGGTTTGAGTGGGACCATACACCGAAAAACACAAAAATACCGTTATCTAAAAAACGGTACTTAAAAAAAAAATTATAGCGTTTTTCGTGTTCAGGAGGTCCCAATTAACTTATCTAGGCATGTGGCGTTCTTGGTATTTTTCTAAATTAAAAATTTGTAAACCTGTGTTATGGACAGATGAAAGTCATTTTGTCATTAAGAGCAAACCTAACAGAAAAAATTATCACTACAGGGCTGACGAGAATCCATACAACGTTAATCAAATTCACAATCAAGGCCATTATGGCGTGAATGTATGGTGTGGGGTAATTGAGAGATATTTGGTTGGACCATACTTTTTTGAGGGAACACTAACTGGAAATAGATACCTTAATTTCTTGGTTAGTACTTTACCTGTTTTATTAGAAAATGCCCCCTTTATTAAAAAGAAGACTAATTGGAAAACCTATAAAGAAAAGTGTTCATATTGATCTTGAATCGAGGCAAATTGTATTTGGTGGAAAACACAATAGTAGGCAATTCATTTCAAAGGGATGAAATTCCTCATATAAAATAATTTTTGAAACGAATTATACGAGGAGATACAAGTTAATTGTTATACGGCTGTGATGTGAGCGACGAGTATTTCTAATATGCACAGGGAGAACTTAGGAAATACCACTATTCAATTAAATAACGTGCCTTCTTATATAATTATTTTTATTTCATTTTTAGTGTAAATTTTACAATCGCCAGAAGATAAAATATATGTTATTAAAAGGGCATAAGCGACACCCTGCGAACCACACAGATGACAGGAGGGCTCTGGCAGGATCAGAATGGCGCGGGATTATTTTTCATCGTTTTCCTGCAAATCTTACTGTCACTGGGGAACAAATATATTAAAGAAGAATAAGAAATTGGGGGTGAGTTTTGTTAGCATGGGAGATAGGTTTGTACAGGATGAATCAATAATAAATCTGGAAGGCAATTTACCTTTCTTATTTATTGCATACTTTGGTAGTAAAAATGAGCTGAAACTAGCGTGAAAACAACGGCGTTGAGAAAGGAACAATGTGGTTTGTTTGTTTTTGATAGCCAATTTGTGCTTTTCTAGTCTGGCCAATATTCTCTTGTTCGTTTGTCCAACGTATGGTTTGTCGCAAATTCTACGTGACACGCTGTAAACAACGTGGTTTCTCAATTGGGGCTTCTTATAATTTCCTATTTTTCATAGTGATTTATATACACCTGATTTATTTTGTTCTCCTAGAAAGGTCCAATCCTGTCGTTACTTACTTAAATTTTTGGTGAATGGGTTTTGTTCTGTTGTCCGAATCTTCGTTAGTCAACAGAAGCCATGAAACAATGATTAAGAGAGTGGAAGCAACTACTACCAATCAGAGGCATTAGAACCTCCGGCGTAGGTATACAACTCCCAGCAGCAAAGTAATGTAATGTATAAATGCATAGGTGTGGTCAGCTAGGTGGGGTGGCAACTTGTCAAAACTTAAAATTTCGATATTGGAGAAAAAAAATTATAATTTTTTAGGCACTCGGGGATTTAGGGCGAGCAGCTGCCTTCCCTTATATATATATATATATATATATATATATATATATATATATATATATATATACATATATATATATATATATATATATATATATATATATATATATATATATATATATATAAAGGATTGTTAAAAAAGTATTGAGTTTTTTAAAAATCAAAATTGACTTACATTTTCACAGAACTTTATGGAATCGAAATTTTCAGAATTAGAACTTAACCATCTTTTGGCTGTTGCTTTTGGTAACGTAATCATAAACAGCACAAATTTCTTCATCACGTCTATGGACATGTCTGAAATGCCTCTCTGAATTGTGTTACTGGACAAGAATAAATTAAGCATTTCAATCTCACGCGCTTCTCCAAGAATTAGTATAATCGACTTTAATAAACGGGGTTTGGTGAGGCTTTCTACAATCGTATGGGGTTTTTTATTTTTATAATTTCCGGAACAATTTTATATGATGCTGAAACTACAGCTTGGCTTTGTTGTTGAAACGTTCCAGTAAAACGCAACTTGTTTTTTCAAAGACAGCCTCATAATCTCATGTCGTTTACAAAAGTCTTTTGTAATATGTTCGGAATGCTTTGTTTCTAAGTGACGTTTGAGCTTTAAGGGTTTCATAGATTCAGCACTAAGCACAGCACAGCATTGCATAAAACACACTGTGGCTTCTCTATGCCGTTATTAATAACAAATGAAAATCCAAATTTTAAATAGTACTCCAAATATTTTCTTTTTTCTCCATGACGTTGATGTCTGAAAAATAAAATACCTCAAAATAATGGAAAAAAATATTTCAAATTTTTTAATTAACATTATTTAATGTGCAATATTTGTACTTTTATCGAAATAGGGTTGTAGTAAACTTTTGCATCACTTCTCTTCAAGACGCTTAAATTAAGTCTGAATAAATGAATTCCAATTTTGCACGTCTACTGTTAAATATCAACTTCCAATTAACCCTAGATATGGTCCAATGCGATTTATACTACCTGAGATATGTGAGACTATAATTATGTAACGAGAAAAAGGCTTAATAATTTAAGAACCCTATATATATATATATATATATATATATATATATATATATATATATATATATAAAGACAGAACCAATTAAAAAACCCAAGGCTCCAAAACCAAAAACTGACAAATCTACAGCTTTATTGACAAAAACAAAAAAAGCCGCTTTTCCAAAAAAAAAGTAAATATGTTTCTGACAAGGAAGCTATTACATATACGAGGCTGGTTTGAAAAGTCCGTGCAAAGTCCGAGAGATGGCACCACCGGCGCGTATCGAGGTCATGTTTAGTTAGTAGCATCTATTGAATGAACGCACACCAAGTTTCAGCCATATTGGTCTATTTCTTTGTGTTTGGCATTCGTGTGAATCAAGGAAGTCGAGTGATTTTCAAGAAATAGACGAAAAAGAATTTCGTGTGGTGATTAAACATTACTTTATGAAAGGCAAAACGCCTCAGGAGACTAAAGAGAAGCTTGATAAACATTATGGTGACTGCACCTTCGATTAGAACAGTTTATAAGTGGTTTTAAAATTTTCGGACTGGCCATATGGGCACAAGTGACGCTGAACGTTCTGGACGGCCTGTGGAGGTTACGACTCCAGAAATCATTGATCGAATCCATGATATGGTAATGGATGACAGAAGAGTTAAGGTGCGTGAGATTGCTAGTGCTGTGGGCATCTCGACTGAACGGGTACATAATATTTTGCATAAACATTTGGACATGAGAAAGCTATCCGCAAGATGGGTGGGGGGATAATTTAACTTTCAAAACTACATGGCTCTGATGAGGCCATCAATTCCTATGTTATTACCAAATTTCAACTTTCTGTGACAAGTAGTTTCGGAGAGAAAATCGGGTGTGACAGACGGACAGACAGGCGGACAGACGGACAGACACCGAAGTGATCTTATAAGTGTTCCGTACGGAACACTAAAAATGAGTAACATTGTAGTATGGTGATAAAATTCTATAAAATAATAAAATAGAGTATTAATAACGTCCGGCCGATGACGAGGGACAATTTTAAAAATAACTATACGGTGGTTTTATTCACTATCACGAGCATTCAAATAGGTATACCGTATTTTTGACGATAAGTGGCTTATCATTATCATATAATAAGCCAATATTTTCAAGTAACTCTGTAGGCACAAGAAAATGAGATAAGGGAACAAGGGACCGAAGTGGCATCGTATATAGTTTCCGTGGAAATTGAAAGAGCGAAAACGAACACACACAAATTTAAAATCCAAAAACGAGGGAGAGATAAGGACGACTCATTCGTCAGAGGCTCTATAGGGCGATTGTAATTTTAACGAACAGTGGCATACTGTAAACTTTTTTATTGATATTCTGTAGTAAAAATGTATAGCAATTTTCGATTATTTTTAGTCTGGGCGATATTAATTTGAAATTATTAAGTAACATTGGTAATAATTTTGTTTACAGAATATTGTATCAAGCTAGAAAACCTGCAGAGGAAGAGAGAGAGAAAGAAAGATAAGTAGGAGTAAAGATGTGTATATACTCCTGTGTTAAAAAATTAACAGACTAATTTGTTTAAGAAGACGGGCATTAATAATATCTATTAAAGTATTTGTTTTTGTTTTCGTTGCTAAAGGAAAGTATGTATATATATATATATATATATATATATATATATATATATATATATATATATATATATATATATATATATATATCATCTAGCCACACATCACAAAAAAGGTTTATTTTTATTTACATATCAAGAAGTTTTCTTGGCATACCTGGCAATTTTTAGTGTTCCGTACGGAACACTTATAAGATCACTTCGGTGTCTATCTGTCTGTCACACCCGATTTTCTCCGAAACTATTTGACATAGAAAGGTGAAATTTGGTAATAATATAGGAATTGATGGCCTCATCAAAGTCATGTAGTTTTGAGAATTAAATTTTGACTCAAGGGGGTGAAGTCGGAAGTGAAAAAAAATTTTTTTTACTAGGTCATCGAGTGTGGTGTCAAATGAAATCTTGTGAAAACACGAGTAAAAAATGTATATATAATATTATACTTGCGCGCACTTTTCTTTGTATTATTTTTAAAAATTCGCGAAAAATCGCTGTCCCGGGCCTTATCTCGAAAAGTACTTATCAAAAAATTTCGAAAAAATTCTAGAATATTCTCCACGGGGTGTAGATTGAACGAAAATTATCACGAGTGTATTACCTTTAATAATTTATATGGTACATAAAAAAAACAAAAATTTCAAGGTCATCAGATTTCAGTAAAGATTGGAAACAAACTTTGTTGAAAACTCATTTAGGGTGTGTTTTGTGAAGTCACTGATCATTTTATACCACCGTAACATAAATTTTGACTTAAGGGGTTCGTTTTGAGGGGTGAAATCGGAAGTGAAAAATTTTTTTTTTTTACTAGGTCATCGAGTGTGGTGTCAAATGAAAGCTTGTGAAAACACGAGTAAAATATATATATATATATATATATATATATATATATATATATGTATATATATATACATATATATATATATATATATATATATATATATATATATATATATATATATATATATATATATAATGTAATACTTGCGCACACTTTTCTTCGTATTACTTTTAAAAAATCGCTGTCCCCTACCTTATCTCGAAAAGTACTGATAAAAAAATTTTGAAAAAATTCTGGAATATTCTCCACGGGGTATAGATTGAACGAAAATTATCACGAGTGCATTACCTTTAATAATTTATTTGGTATTTAAAAAAAAAAAACAAAATTTCAAGGTCACCAGTTTTCAGTAAAGATTGGAAAAAAACTTTCTTGAAAACTCATTTGGGGTGTGTTTTGTGAAGTCACTGATCATTTTATACCACCCTAACAAAAATTTTTATTTTAAAAACAATCTACGTACGGAACACTAATTGTGCAAGTTCAACTTGCACTTGACCGGTTTTTTTTTTAAACATACATATATTCTCTGGCCGGGTTATAGGCTATATTTTATTACGATAGGTAGTATAACGAATGAGCAGTGACGGTAATAGTAAATGGAGTCGGAAAAAAGTTTGCCGCTAGCGCGTTCCTTTGCAATACACAGCCTAAACTATTAAATATGGAACAATATTATATAGCAGAGAATATCTATAATCTATAATATATATAAAATGCAATGTCTCTCTGTCTGTCTGTCTGTCCATTAGTGCGTTTATCACGCGAGAGCCACTTATCCGATTTACGCGTCTTTTTTTTAATTCTTACCTGCCAGGTTATATAATAATAATAATCTATATCTATAATATATATAAAATGCAACGTCTGTCTGTCTGTCTGACCGTTAGTGCGCTTATCCCTCGAGAACCACTTATCCGATATACTTAATTTTTTAAATTCATACATGTTCTCTGACCAGGTTATTTCATCTGTATTATCCACATTTGAATTTAATTCTTTAATGTAACCCATTTTACCAATTTTTTAGATTGGTAACATCTGACAAAAAATTTAATGGCATTTGTCTTCATTAGGTTAGAATTAAAAGCGCCAACATGAATCGCTTTTTTTTCACACGCTTCAGTTCTGTAGAGCTCTAAGGATTTCTCTGCAGTGCGTGTTCCATGTCCATAAACAATTAATTTAAGTAGATTAACACTTCGTGTTTTATTAGTCCGCTTAGTTTTTGAACACAGTAATCTATACATTCGACGCTACTGTTTCAAATACCTTTTCGCCATTTTTAGCTCAGAAAATACATAAATAATTAAAAAAGGTCGAGGATATCAAATCGTAACCGAAGCACAGATGCGAGCAGCTTTATTATTCTTTGAGTGTGGGAGGGTGAAGCGTAATTTGGGGTCGAAATGAAAAATTCCTACCCAGATATTATTATTTGTATCAGTATATGTCTTTCTGTTCCACTCGAGCATTCGTAACTTTGTCGTAATAAAAAAATGTAATAAAACAAAAATTTAATTTTGTATTAGATTACTATTGGCCCACGACACAGATCGTTTGGACTACAGAATTTGCATCACTAAACTAATAAAGGACGTAAAAAATGCCAGAAATCTTATTATTTACTACTAATTTTTAAAGCCTTGTCCAAAAGTATTTGCCACAAACAAAAACTTAAAATCCTAAAACTGTGGAACAGAACGAAATAATATACCTACATGCATTAAATTAAACTTCTATATTTATTATAAAAATAAATATTTAGTACAATTTTGTTTGGCTTTTATTACCGGTGCAATTATTTTTAATAATGAAGAAATTAACTTCATGCATTCTTCTTGGGAAATAGCGTTTCTCTCTTCGAATACGACTTTAAAGTGAAAACAACAGGAATGGAAGTTCCTCCGGACTTACAAGGAAACATATTGTTCATCCGGAATATGTTTTCCTTCTTTCCCCGCTTCTGTTTAATCTGTACTCTAAGCACATATTCCAGAAGGCCTTAGAGAATGCCACAGACTGTATCAAAGTTAATGGTAAAATCATTAGCAACCTAAGGTACGCTGATGATACCGTTATTATAGCAGATACAGCTGATAGACTTCAGCGTCTTATGAACAATATATCTAGGGAAGGCTATGTTTTAGGCATGAAAGTAAACGTTAATAAAACGAAAGTAATGGTCATTTTAAGAACACCCGGGTTAAAACAGATATTCGTGTTTACGATCAATTGATAGAACAAGTAAACAAATTTAAATACCTAGGGTGTTGGGTAACTAATGATTTGAATCCTGAAGTTGAGGTACGAAATGAATGGCTAGAGCGGCTTTTCTCAAAATGAGACACCTCCTCACAGAATCGACCCTTTCTTTGGATACTCGTTATCGTTTTGTAAAGGTCTATATATATATATATATATATATATATATATATATATATATATATATATATATATATATATATATCCAGTGCTTATATATGGAGTTTAGGCCTGGACCTTGGGAGTACGATCAATGAATCGTTTGGAGTTTTTCGGGTCAAGCGCAGAATATTGAAGATCTCTAGGACAAAGCGTGTTGCTAATGAGGATGTACTTCGTCGAATGGGTAGAGAAAGAGAACTACGGTCATTTATTAAAAGACAAAAAACTCGTTACTTGGATCATATTTATAGGGGTCCATGTTACTCACTGCTCCGGTTGTTGATGGAAGGGAAAATTGTTATGTAGTATCATATATGCTTGTAAAGTTCTTATTTCTTTGCATTTCTGGAATCTGGATATCAAAATGTAACTTTAAAAAAAGATTATTTAAATAGTTATCTTTGTAGCTAATGTGTAAAATTATAATTTAATGGTTGGGAGTGATATTGCATCCCATGTGCATTACAAAATGTAAACCACAGGGAGAAATGATAAATAATGAGAAGCCGATAATAAAAACCGACCTAGATTTCTTATAACCAACTTTAGTTTTATTTATAAATACGAATGTAAAATATTAACTTAAGTTTGTATTAGATAGCTCCAAAAATTTAATTAAACGACCGTTGGAGGGTACCCTTAGATGTGACTGTGTTCGTTGATTCTCCTCTTGAGAATCGACCACACATGTTCTAAGGGATTGAGATCTGGTGACTGTGGGGATCAATCCAGTGCATTTCTCAAATTTGCATCATCACCGTGCAATTTACAAAATGCAGTATTTAGAACTTCTATGTATTTTTGTGAATTCATTTGACCTTCGCGGGTATTCAGTTATACTCTTCTCCTAAACGGCGCCTTATGAACGTAGCCCCAGCAGTACCAAAAAAAAGTGAAAAAAATACTAACATCAGGGAAAAATAAAAAAAAGTTTTCGGGTTATTTCCTCACTAGAATAAACGATTTCAACATTATCGAGACTAAAAAACAATACATACCCCGAAGTTAGACTCGTCATACCATACGATATTTGACCAGAGCTTTTCGTTGAAAGATTTATGTTTTTGGGCCCATGCTAAGAGCATTTTTTATTGTTTTCCGGTAGCCAGGGTTTTTTTCAAGCTTCACAGCTTTTGAGTCCAGCATTTTTAAGCCTTCTGCACACTGATCGAGCAGAAATTTTCTTTTCAATGGCCCAGAAGACGTCTTTTTCTGATTTTTTAAAGAAGTATAAATCGGCTGCTAGTCTTCTCTCGCATTTATAATGCGTTTTCGATAACCTTTAT
This sequence comes from Pachyrhynchus sulphureomaculatus, assembly GCA_019049505.1. Classification (NCBI taxonomy): domain Eukaryota; kingdom Metazoa; phylum Arthropoda; class Insecta; order Coleoptera; family Curculionidae; genus Pachyrhynchus; species Pachyrhynchus sulphureomaculatus. Next base: position 2,460,526 of record CM032453.1, on the reverse strand, counting down.
TTAAGTTTTTGTGCATTTTTGTCTTTTTAACACGATATATATATATATATATATATATATATATATATATATATATATATATATATATATATATATATATATATATATACATATATCTCACCCAACAGTATTGTTGCACTTTTAAAAATAAACTCCAGTTTCATACGTTTTTCTAAACGCAATTCATACTTTTTGGCATTTTACATAAAAATACACTGAACCTTTGGTGAAAACAACTAAAATTAACAGATTATTAACGATATGCACACTACGAGATCTCGACGAAACAAGAATAAAGCAAGTCAGCCTTTCAAGAATTTGCTCTTTTGGTATATCAATGGGAGTCGTTGTTTTGGTCACTTTATTTGAAGTGTCAGTTCAGAGAAATAAACAAAACATATATATATATATATATATATATATATATATATATATATATATATATATATATATATACAATCGACACTCTATATAGTGTGACCGAAATTTCACTATAGAAAGTTTTTCACTATATAAAGAAAAATCCGTATATATTGCTATGTATGTACAGGGCTAAATACATACATAAAGTCCGTACGTTATATCTTTACGTGTGCGTCATAGTTTTCAGGCCATATAACAGACGACTATTATATTATTTGTCTCTTTTCACCAATAAATCGTAGGTATTGTTAAAAAGAGACAAAAAATATAATAGTCGTCTGGGATATTGCCTGAAAACTATGACGCACGTGTAAAGATATAACGTACGGACTTTATGTATGTATGTACTACATACGAAATAAAAAGAATAATACAAAATCTGTTAAAACATATGTACATACTACGTACATACGTACTAGGAAATATAATCAGTTATTTTCTTTTGAACATTACTTTTGAAAAATAATTGTTGCTCAACAAAATTCTCGCATTTATTCAAATGCATAAAGATTTGATCAGGTACACTTTCCTGGCCCCTGAGAGTAGTTCGCACAATGTCAAATGCATTTCTTATTTCACTTTCACTAAATTTGGCAGGACATTCCCCGGTTTCAGTTTCTTCTTCATGATCTTCTATACTTTTTGTATCGTCAATTATGTCTTGGTCAGTTGGGAGATCTGTCGTGCCAACATCATTGTCGATTTCTAAGAAATCTTCAAGTAAAAAATCTGCGTCGACGGTAGCAGTTTTTTGTAGAATACCCCATTGCCTTTTTAAGGTAGCGAGATCCATTTCGTCTTCTTCTTCCCATTCGTCAATTTTTTCAGTAAAACCTGCTTTAGAAAAGCAGTTTTTGATAGTTTTCTGAGAAACATTTTCACTCTATACTTTAGCGACTTCGGTTATACACTCTTTAAGGGTAATCAATTTTTGGACTGGAAGGTTGTTATCAATCACATTAACAATTTTGTGAACAATTCTGTTTCGGTAATGATGTTTTATGTTTTTTAAAATACCCTGGTCCATAGGTTGCAATTTGGAGGTCATGTTTGGTGGAAAAAAGATCAATTCAATATTCCTTAATTTTTTACTTACAGTAACTGGATGTGCAGGACAATTGTCTATAAACATCACAATCTTTCGCTTTTGGCTTTTCATTTTCGTGTCCAGTTCTTTGATCCATCTTTCGAAAATCTCAGAAGTCATCCATGCCTTTTTATTATTGGCGTAATCTAACTCCAGAGATTTAACTCCTTTTAAACAACGGGGATTTTTCCTTTTACCTATGAGCAATAATTTTAGTTTTTCTGAGATATCCATGTTTGCTCCAACCATAAGTGTCACCCTTTCTTTACTTGTTTTAACACCAAAACATTTATCACTTTTAAAAGCAAAAGTTTTATTTGGCAAACATTTAAAAAACAAACCGGTTTCATCACAATTGAAAACGTTTTTTGGCTCGTACTTTTTCAATGCACTTTTTAAAACAGTTGCAGTCCAAATGTCGCTCTCACCAGACACCGTCTTGAAAACAATTGAATTGCGAGTCTTCCAGGCACTCAACCACCCTTCACTAGCTTGAAAATTAACGCAGTTAAATTCTTTAGCAAATTGTAGAGCCTTTTGCTTTATTAAATTTCCCGATATTGGTACGTTTTGATGCGTACGAGCCACTTGAAACCATCGTAAAACTGCTTCATTTACATCCTCGTAAGTACTCACCCGTACTCGTTTTCGACTGCTTGGAACACTAGGTTTCTTGATGATACTGTCGCGACTTTTTATTATCAGAAAGACGCAACTTGGAGAAACACCAAATTTTGCAGCAACATCAATTTTTTTGCAGCCTTTATCAGCTTCCTCCAAAACTTTAATTTTCTCAGCTAAACTTAAACACACTCACTTGGACATCTTACTTGATTCTTAAACAAAAAGAAACTGAACGTGAATTTGCGAATTACTAGGCCTCGACTATAAAATGGGTTTTTCCCCGGGTTTCTATAAAATGGGTTATTCCCCGGGTTTCTCACAGAAATCTACCTGATTTATTGCCAACCATTAGGCGTTATAAACACGTTAAGAACCTTTTCAAAAGAATGCGTCATAAAAACGGAATTCGTGCTAATGTTAGATAAAAATGGGAAACCCGAAATGGCCAAGATCTCAATAAATGCATAAAAATTTATACATAAAATTCCGGTAAAAATTTTATTATAGAGAGTGTTACTATTTTACAGATTCACTATATGCAGGCTTTTTACATGAAATTTCATTAAAATTTTCTAGGTCTTGAAAGAATTGCACTATAAAGAGTTTTTCACTATATAGAGTTTCACTATAAACAGTGTCGACTATATATATATATATATATATATATATATATATATATATATATATATATATATATATATATATAGAGAGAGAGAGAGAGAGAGAGAGTTTATTCGTAGCCGAATAGTCGGAAAAGAGGATAGTTTCGTAGGCTGCAGTCAAAAAATACAAAAATGATTTGTTAACTCTTTAATGCGATAGTCTAGCTTTCGAGAAATATGTTCTTATCTTTAAGACTCACTAAAAAGAGAGAGAGAGAGAGAGAGAGAGAGAGAGAGAGAGTTTATTCGTAGCCGAATAGTCGGAAAAGAGGATAGTTTCGTAGGCTGCAGTCAAAAAATACAAAAATGATTTGTTAACTCTTTAATGCGATAGTCTAGCTTTCGAGAAATATGTTCTTATCTTTAAGACTCACTAAAAATTACAATAAAAAGGGGGGCCTTAATAAACAGGTATTTTGTAGTCCTACGTGAGACCAAGAAATGGCAGTAAATTTAATTTTCGTAAAACGGTATTTTGTCTGGAAAATAAGAGGGCACGTGTTAATTTTGTTTCTTTCTTTCTATGGTTTAAGTAATCCAAGTCTTAAGATTTTGCAAATCTAAGAATAGACAGTCAACATTATAATACTTATTTCGTATAAAAAATGTTATCGTTCCCTGTTAACGTGCTGAAAAAACATAATATTTTAGGATCCATATTCTCAGTATTTATAGAGGAGTATTGTCGGATACAGAAATTGACTGTTTTCACTGTATTACACGGTTTTTGTAATACCTTCTATATATGTATAGAATCGGCACTGATTTAGTACTCTTAATACCGACTGTATATTACGTTAGTCTTCCTTGTAGCAGACTCCTCATAAATAATATCTACCATATTTAACAACTTATTTAGCGTACCGGACTTGATAAAACAGTTAGTAACTTAATTACTTTTCTTGTAAATTATGTATTTTAATCAGACGCACTTAAGAAGAATAATTGACCAACTTGTAAATGATACATTAATCCAAAACGATTCAGTGCAGCCTACAATTTATTTTAAATTAAGAACAATCTATTAGTAATTTTCACCTGTGTTAAAATGTAAAAATCTCATTGCTCAGCGATGTTTTTTCGACATCGATGTTTTTTTAAAAACATCGATACGATGTTTGCATCCTTACTTTGACGGCTGGGTTAATAGAAGAACTATCTAATTCACTTTACCAATATTTTCTGCATAAAAATTAATAACACCCATCGCTTATAAGAACAAATATTTTCATTAGACAGCAAACGTTACCTTCTTAATGTTGCTCGAAATGATCTTTAAATATAACTATAATAGCATACTTATTACTAAAAAAATTATATAGTGATACCAATTTTCGAACACTTTTCGCTTCTCTTGCAGACACCATCGATCATTTACAAATTAACTATCCAAGTGCCGAAATTGCCATCCTGGGCCACTTTAATGTCCACAATATCAACTGGCTTAAATATTCAAATACTACTGACGAACAAGGTCGTGAAGCTGAATCATTCTCAATCAGTTATGGCTTAACTCAGCTTATTGACGAACCAACACGGATCCCCGATCGAGACGGGGAGTTCGCCAGTCTTCTTGATCTGTTTTTAACCACCAATCCGGAGGTTTACACGGTCACCGTAAATCCGCCGTTGGGTTCTTCCGACCATAAACTGGTTTCGACATCGAGTATCCTGCCAATCAGTGACAGAGAGGCGCCTAGGCCGCGCAAGATTTGGCACTACAAATCTGCTAAATGGGAAGATCTCATGGAATATTTTCGAACTTTCCCTTGGATGGACGTTTGTTTCCGATCCGATAACCCAACTGACTGCGCCAGGGAGGTCTCCGATGTTATTTTGGCTGGTATGGAAGCTTACATCCCTTTTTCGAAGAAATGCTCCTCCAACGGCAAGCCTTGGTTCGACCGAAAATGCAAAGAAGCTGTTGCTTCTAAACATATTGCCTACCGACAATGGCGTGAAAATCCTAACACCGTAAATCGTAACATCTTTGTTCATGCCCGGAACAGATGCAAGGGAATTATCGACGAAACCATGGAGGCACACAATCAACGAATTAGAAACAAACTTTTCGCTTGTCCCAACAATTCCAGGTCCTTTTGGGCAGTCGCTAGGGCAGTTAGTCAAAATTTTACCAAATCCACCATACCACCAATCACACGGCCAGATAATTCCATTGCAACCACACCTGTTGAGAGAGCGAACTTGTTGGCTGAACTATTTGCTTCACATTCTACTGTCGATTTCCAAGGAAAAACACCACCTACTATTCCCATAATGCAGTCAAGGATGCCCAATGTTGTCTTCAGACAGCGCATCATAAAGCGTATTTTAATGAAGCTAGACACCAAGAAGGCTTCTGGCGCTGACGGAATACCTGCCATAGTTCTCAAAAACTGTGCAAGGGAACTAACACCAGTTTTCTGTAGACTTTTTAACCTATCTTACAGAAAGGGACTATTTCCGTCCTGCTGGAAATGTGCCACGGTTCAGCCGATACCTAAAAAAGGCAAGGAGACCTTGCCAAATAACTACCGACCAGTTGCACTGCTTTCAATAATATCGAAAGTCATGGAAAAGGTTATCAATGAGCATCTTCTAAAATATCTTGAACGATTCAATATTATTAGCGATCACCAATATGGTTTTCGTAAACATAGATCAACAGGAGATCTTCTGATTTATGTAACACATGTTTGGAACAACGCAATTGAACACTTTGGAGAATCTCGAGCGGTTGCTCTTGCCATATCCAAGGCATTCGACCGTGTCTGGCACGATGGACTGTTGGCTAAGTTACGCTCTTATGGTATGTCTGAAAGGTTCTGTTTGTGGCTCTCATGTTTCCTCAGAGAGCGTTCTTTACGAGTGGCGATCGACGGATTTCTTTCTAACACCCTCACTATCAACGCCGGTGTGCCCCAGGGCTCCATACTGTCTCCTACTCTCTTTCTCATTTACATTAACGATCTGCTGGGAAAGACCGGGAATCCAATCTACAGCTTTGCAGATGACAGTACGCTTGTCTCTTCATTCACCTTGAACGCTCGGACATCGGGCGAATATCCGCAGACAGCAGGAGGTCGTTCAACGTAACAAAGACCTGGAAGAAATTCTATCTTGGGGTGACAGTAACCAAGTGGAATTTAACGCTACAAAAACCCAGGCGGCAGTTTTTTCTAAAAAAGTTAACGTTGCTGAACCCGACATAGTTATGTCGGGGCACTCCATTCCCCTAGCATCGTCGCTCAATTTGTTGGGCGTTAGTTTGGGAGCAAATATGTCCTGGCATGAACATGTTGCAGGCATAGCAAGGAGAGCTTCTCAAAAGTTAGGAATATTATTTAGAACCAGAAAGCTTTACACCCCACAACAACTGTTAATTCTTTACAAAGCCCAAATTCGAGCAACTATGGAATACTGCTCCCACGTTTGAGGCTCCGCTCCCAATCATACACTGCATTTGTTGGATTCTGTTCAGAGAAGAGCGGTCCGTCTGATTGGGGATCCGGAATTGACCGGCGGCCTTGATTCGCTGAAACATCGAAGAACGGTTTGCGACTTGAGTCTGTTCTACAAGTATTTTCATGGAAAGTGTTCGAAGGATGTTGCCCGCTTAATTCCTCCCAAAGCAGTGCATGTTAGAAATACACGTCGCGCTGGTGCTTCACATCCGTATGAGGTTCAGCTTGTTACTCCGCGTACAACGCTTTTCAAGCAATCTTTTATATGGAGAACGTCATCCCTTTGGAATAATTTACCCAGCGCTGTGTTTCCCACCGAGTACAATTTACAGCGATTCAAGAACAACGTGAATCGCTTTTTCTGCACTCGTGCCGCTCCTGGAGCGCTTTAGGGACTTCCCTGCAGCACGTGTGCTAGACCCATAAAAATAAAATAAAAAAAAATATAAAAACAACACTATATTTTTCCAATATATTTAAAGTCACTTGACAATTGTTTCACCAAACAATGGCTTTTTCAGAAGTAAATAAGAAAGAAAAATATTTGGTAGTAATCCTGGTTATATATTGCTTAAAACTATCCTTAATTACCTAAGATTATGCTAATCATTTTATTATATTATTTACAGACAGAATTATTTTAAGAATGCAAATCTGTGGTACTATTTCCGAGAACTAATAAAGATTAAGTAAGGGTGAATGATTTAAGTCTACCTGTTCGTTTAATAATTGCTTGGAGTTTTTCCGTTTGTTAATTTCAAGACATTCAAGCAAATTTAATTTTTTAGATTTATTTTCTACATGTAGGATTTTTAACGTATCATCAAAATTATGGGACTCATTTATTATACGGGTTGCGTAATGTGAATTGTTCTTATTTTTTTAAATAACTATGTTTATGTTCTTTAATGCGAGTTTCAAAAGATCTACCAGTTTGTCCTACGTAAGTTTTAGTACAAGATCCACAATTTATTAAATAAACTCCGGGTTTTAAGGATTTCTTAGATTTGGTTTTGTTATTCAAAATTACACTCCCTAAGGAATTACTGGTTTTGAATGCTATTTTATTGTTCTTTTTTATTAAATGTTTGGAAATTTTTTCTAGTTATTTTCCCTGTGTATGTGAGTGTACTAAATTTTCCTTTTTTGCCATTAATTGTGGGATAAATTAGAGAGATTGCTTGTTTAAAGGATTTTTTATTCAAGATATTATCTATAATGTTGGGGTCATATCCATTACTAATTGCTATTTGTTTGATTATGTTGAATTCTTTGTTAAAATTAGTTTTAGTCATAGGGCTATGTAACAATCTATGTATGAAAGATTTAAAAGCTGCCATTTGCGCTTTGATGAGTTTTTAGTTCTAAATGATCCATGAAAATGCGGTAAGCAAAAATATTGTTTACTGGTATAGATATGTTGACGATATCATTTCCTGTTTCACGGGAACAGATAGACAACTAACAATCCTCCTTAACTTCCTAAATAATTTTGCATCCTAATATTAAATTTACCATAGAATTAGAAACCAATAGCTCTATAAATTTCTTAGACATATCTATATCAAAATTGAACAATAAACACGATTTCTCGATTTTTCACAAACTTTCACATACTGACACAGTCATACACAATAGTTCAACCCACCCTTATCCTCACAAAATGGCAGCTTTTAACTCTTTCATACATAGATTATTACATATCCCTATGACTAAAACTAATTTTAACAAAGAATTCAACATAATCAAATAAATAGCAATTAATAATGGATATGACCCCAACATTATAGATAATATCTTGAATAAAAAATCCTTTAAACAAACAATCTCTCTAATTTATCCCACAATTAATGACAAAAAAGGAAAATTTAGTACACTCACATACACAGGGAAAATAACTAGAACAATTTCCAAACATTTAATAAAAAATAACAATAAAATAGTAATAAACAATAAAACTACTTAATTACTCTGTTAACTGTCACTAAATATATTTGTAAGGATTTTACAATTGCGTTATCGCGATTTTGTATTAAAGGATGATTCATTTAGAGGTACTTTTTGTGATGGGGATTTAATTGCAGATTGCGCATGCGTCGTGTTAACTAAAGTGGCATTCCTGTTCAGTAGTGTTTGACAATTCATAATGGAAAGACTTAGCCCGGCACAGCGTCTACAAATTGTTCAACTTTATTACGAAAATGGGCGTTCTACGAGGAATGTGTATCGGGCGCTTAGAGCAACTTATGGTCCACATAATCGGCCTACCGAACGCACAATTCGCTCTACCATCAATAAGTTTGAGACCCAATTTTCATTATTGGATAATGCTCGACCGAATAGACCACATCCAGCAGGTAGTGAAGAAAATATAGGGGCGGTAGCGGAGAGTGTACGCGAAGACCGTGAAGTGTCGATTCGTCGCCGTTCTCAACAGCTTGGCCTGTCATATTCAACAACTTGGCGTATTTTACGTAAAGATCTTTCTTTAAAAGCATACAAAATTCAACTAGTGCAACAACTGAAGCCGACCGACCTTCCGAATCGTTTCCGTTTTAGTCGTTGGGCTCTTGACAAGCTTGCAGAAGATCCACTGTTTTCGAGAAAAATTTTGTTCACCGATGAGGCCCATTTTTGGCTTAATGGGTTCGTGAATAAACAAAATGCCCGTATTTGGGGTGATGAACAACCTGAAGAGGTTCAAGAGCTGCCATTAAATCCAGAAAAAACAACTGTTTGGTGTGGTTTATGGGCCGGTGGAATAATCGGTCCATATTTCTTCAAAACAGAGGCCGGCCGGAATGTTACTGTGAATGGTGACCGTTATCGCGCCATGATAACAGACTATTTGATGCCAGAAATTGAAGCCCGTGGTCTCGACGAAATTTGGTTCCAACAAGATGGCGCCACTTGCCATACAGCCCGTGAAACCATGGCTTTACTGCGAGAGCAATTCGGCGAACAGATCATTTCACGCTTTGGACCAGTGAATTGGCCGGCTAGATCATGTGACATCACACCTCTTGACTTTTTCCTTTGGGGCTATGTAAAGTCCAAAGTCTACATGGATAAGCCAGCTACGATTGAGGTATTGGAGGCCAATATTACTCGAGTCATTGGCCAAATACCACTCGAAATACTCACATGCGTCATTGAAAATTGGAACTTCAGAATGGACGTTGTTAACCGTAGTCGCGGACAACATTTGAAAGAAATTATCTTTAAGAAAAAATTGTAAAGAATGGTTCTTTTATATGATAATAAAGATTATAAAATAAAATTGTTTTTATTCATTTTTTTTATTTAAAAAAAAGTACCTCTAAATGAATCACCCTTTACAACTATGTACATTGTCAAACGCTTAACTAAGTCTTAGTTAGTACATACAATTAACAACTTATTCGCTACGTATATTAACGAACATGCCTTGCACTCATAGTTTCGTAAATGTTTCTTTAGGCGTACACCAGTTAATTACGGTAAATGTCAATTTCCTGTGAGGCGGGAGTTTTCCAGCCCCCGTACATAAACGACGAACTCTTGATAGATACATTTACATACTGACGGAATTGGATGACCGTTGCGCAGTGGTTACGAAACGATAAAAGTAGAGCCAAAATGAATACAGTACGTTACAGGAAAGAATAGGTTAGCTACGATATTTAAAATATAATTTAAAAGGGCTTCTTTATACTATGCTCAAGTCTCGGGTTTTTTTTCATACAAGAGGGGACATTTATAGTCGTAATACGCATTGTTTATTAAAAAAATGTATTTATTTAAAGGCTTTTTACATCATTCGACAGTAAAGAATTGTAATTGAAATGCTAGTGATTCGGTAGTTCGTCCAGTCCCTATCAGCGTCGATGATCGCCTGGCATCTACTGGGTATAGTTTCAACAAGATTTTCGGCGTATTCTTGGGGCAAAGATTTCCAAATGGCTCAAATTTGCCGTCACAGCTGCTTCACTGTGTACACCCTTTTCCTATGAAGCTTCTGCTTGATGTATGCCCACACGTTCTCGATTGGGTTTGCCTTGCGCGACTAGGGTCGCCAATCTAGTGTGACGATGCCGGATTCTTCTTTCAACTGGCTACATATTTTACTTCGATGTTTGGGATCGTTAGCTTCTTGAAAAATTCACTCTTCGACAAATCACCGTTTAGCAGTCGGTTCTAATGTTCTCTTGTACATCTGGAGAATTTTTTTAGCGTTTAAATTGTAGGTAAAGATGAGTGAGTAGTCTTCTAAAACCTTCTTCCAAAATACGTCCCCAAACATGTATCTTCATAGGATGTTTCACGGTGTGCTGAACCAATCGGTTAGTGGGAATTTATTAGGCTCGTGGGGTGATAACATAACTCCAAAATGAAGCTTTGTTCCAGTCTCGAACTATGTTTTCCTCTACTCACGCGAGTCGTGTCCCTCCGTGTTATTCTCTCAGCACTGGTTTCATCTTTGTATTCATCCACTTCAGTTCGTTAGCCCGGAGATGAATGCAATGGTTTCATACAATATATTCTAATTTTCTGCTTTCATTTTTACACCCCTTTGCGTTAATTGAGGATTCCGGACAACATGTTAATAATCACTTTTTCGTCCTTGTCCGACTCTTTTCGTCTCGAACCACGTTCTGGTACATCATCAACCTTTTTAGTGTTCCGTACGGAACACTTATAAGATCACTTCGGTGTCTGTCTGTCTGTCCGTCTATCTGTCTGTCTGTCCGTCCGTCCGTTTGTCTGTCCGTCTGTCTATCCGTCTGTCACACCCGATTTTCTCCGAAACTATTTGTCATAGAAGGTTAAAATTTGGTAATAATATAGGAATTGATGGCCTCATCAGAGCTATGTAGCTTTAAAAGTTAAATTTTGACTTAAGGGGTTAGTTTTGGGGTGTGAAATCGGAAGTGAAAAAAATTTTTTTTACTAGGTAATCAAGTGTGGTGTCAAATGAAAGCTTGTGAAAACACGAGTAATATATATATATATATATATATATATATATATATATATATATATATATATATAATGTAATACTTGCGCGCACTTTTCTTTGCATTATTTTTAAAAAATCGCGAAAAATCGCTGTCCACCCGCCTTATCTCGAAAAGTACTTATCAAAAAATTTTGAAAAAAATTCTGGAATATTCTTCACGGAGTGTAGATTGAACGAAAATTATCACGAGTGCATTACCTGTAATAATTTATCTGGTATATAAAAAAAAAACAGAAATTTCAAAGTCGTCAATTTTCAGTAAAGATTGGAAATAAACTTTGTTGAAAACTCATTTGGGGTGTGTTTTGTGAAGTTACTGATCATTTTATACTTTCGTTACAACATTTTTTATTTTAAAAGCAATCAACGTACGGAACACTAATTTCGCAAGTTCAACTTGCACTTGACCAGTTTTTTAATTAAGAATATCATGTCACCCACTTGCTAACGAATGCCCGCAACTTGCCCATATACTTAGCAGCCACTGTAGGCATCATTTTCGAACCTTTTGGATAAATACATAGGAACACAGACTCGAAGTGCTAAGCTTATGCAGGATTCTTCTTCAATAATGTACTATTTAACCATAAATAAGGCTAGAAATGAATCTCTTTTCAGAAAGAATTGTTTGCAGAGGTGCCAACAATCAAATGAAATAAAAAGAAATTTCTTTTACGGACTACTAGTTATAGGCGATACGTCCTTGCTTAGCTGAATGCATCTTGTTACACAAAACTACTAGTATAGGATCAAAGATTTTAATAGAGACGAACCAGCGACACCAAAAATTAAAACTAAGTAACAATACTTGGTCTATATGCAATATGCAACGATAAAGTGACAACAATAGTAAGTTGATCGTTAAGCAAATAATGAATACTGAATATGAAGAAAAAATCTAAAATTGGTAGATATGTAATAAAATAACCAATTGATATTAACTAGTTGCTTCTGTAATTATAAGGGCATTTATACTTATATATTAATACAGCGCATTATAAACCTAAAATTCATTTTTGACTATGTTTCATTAAAACTAAACACTACTTTACAAGTTAACTGGTGTAAGAGCCATAGGGACAAATGACATGCGCCTCAAATCAATACAGGGCTAAAGCAAGAATTAAAATCCGAAATAATAGATAGAGAGTTTTGCTAATTCAAGAATCTGAAGCAACAGAATTAATATTAGCCAAACATTACAAGCCTGACATGAATATAACATACGGAAAATCATTGTAGGGATTCCACGACAATGCCAAAAAAGTCTATAAATGCCGCCAAGCCCGCAATAGGAATAAAAAATTAAAATTTCATCAAAAAACTCGGGTTGAATAATAAAACAAAAAAGTAACTCTTATATGAATATATTGTGAGCTCTGGTTTGTGTTTTACCTTTTTTTAATTACCTGTTCTAGATAAAAGACATCCGTACATATCGGCACGGAACCCAGATTGCTTTTCTTCCTCTTGCCCCTTCTTAAATATACATAATTTAGATGAAGAATTATTTTTCTCTGCTTCAAGCGCAATTACGTCGATCATCTTTGGACCCAATATGAGCTAGGTACTCATTTGGGTGGCAGTATCCTACGAGAATTTTTGTTACCATTTTTTCTGCTCAATTTCAGCAGTGTGTTTGGGGTTAGGCTCTCTTAAAAGATTCTGTGACAGTTTTATTACTGGTAATTCAATTTTGTCTCTAACAAATTTGTTGATTAGAAGATCCGTAGTCGATACACTATTTAAGTGTTGATTCATGCATCGTGTTAGCCTTTAACGTAGTTTTGTTACGCTACATTGGATTAGTTGCTCAGGAATTTCATCTGAATCTGCAACTCGTCTATTTTTAAATTGTACTATATTACTGTTCTTCTATACTCGAAAGTAGATTGCGCAATCTGAACTTGAATATCCGAAATTGAATTTACTGTGTCCTCGGCTATTAGTTTTTCATATGATTGAAGGCAATTTTTCATGGGCTGCATGCTATGGCATAGTCCTGGGGTGCATGTGACCTTTCGTCTTTATGGATGAAGAAAATAACGCTCCCTTAGAAACAGGGTCTCTTTTATTGCATTTCTTTTTGTGAAATACCTTAACCGCCGGTAACGACTGTTAATTGAATTTTAAGTTGTTTTTTTTTTAAATTTCCCTGTATGAAAAGGTTATTTTTTATAAAAAAACTTCCTTCCCACGGTCATCGATTTTTAAATTGGCTGTAAGTTTTTAGAACTTCATTGTAAGAGTATTTTTTTGTGAAAAATATCTGCAGTTCTAGGTTTTTTAATTATTTTTTTTTATGGGTCTAGCATACGTGCTGCAGGGAAGTCCCTAAAGCGCTTCAGGGGCGGCATGTGTGCGGAAAAAGCGATTCACGTTGTTCTTGAATCGCTGTAATTTGTACTCGGTGGGAAACACAGCGCTGGGCAAATCATTCCAAAGGGATGATGTTCCCCATATAAAAGACTGCTTGAAAAGCGTTGTACACGAAGTAACAAGCTGAACCTCATACGGATGTGAAGCACCAGCGCGACGTGTATTTGTAACATGTACCGCTTTGGGAGGAATTAAGCGGGCTACATCCTTCGAACACTTTCCATGAAAATACTTCTAGAACAGACCCAAGTCGCCAACCGTTCTTCGATGTTCCAGCGAATCAAGGCCACCGGTCAGTTCCGGGTCTCCAATCAGACGAACAGCTCTTCTCTGAACAGAATCCAACAAATGTAGTGTATGTTTGGGAGCGGAGCCCCAAACATGGGAGCAGTATTCCATAGTTGGTCGAATTTGAGCTTTGTAAAGAATTAACAGTTGTTGTGGAGTGTAAAGCTTTCTGGTTCGAAATATTAGTTCGATTCGAATTATTAGTTTACTATGCTGGAAAGGGCCTAAGCTTTTAGAGAGTTTTCGTTTCTATTTCTCTTTACGCTTGTATTCTTCTATATCTTTTGGTTGTTCGTAATATTGCGAGTTATTTCTTAGCTTGACCATTTGAAACAAAACTGTATTTGCTAGATTACTAATGTTCCTAATTCAATGTTCCACCACGGTTTTCTTGCAGTAATTTTTATTTTTTTATCAGCTTGATTCCGCCTCTGTTTTTACTGGGCAAATCATGCTATTTTCCTTAAAAAGGCTTAAAGTTCTAAGAACTTCAAAAATAAACAATATCTATTTTTACTTTTGAAAAGATGCTTTTCAATATAAAATATACACTCCTGGACAAAATTAACGCAACAATATATTAAATCATACAAATCTCTATAATGAATTAATTTTAATAATTTTTTATGAACATTGGTTACACTGAAAGTTAGAAAAAACTTATTCGGATACTTTAAAAGTGAATTAGCTACCAAATTTCTCTATAAGATTCGAATTAAAATTATTCTTAAGACCTAATAACAAAACCGTTGAAATTATGTAATAATGAAAAAAATAAACTGGGACACTAGTAGCAAAATTAATGGTGTAACTGGGACACTAGTAGCGTGTGTTGCCTCCTCTACTTCGGATCACAGCGTTTATGCGCCTAGGCATACTTCTAATTAAATTTTGGATAAAATCTTGAGGAATTTGCTCCCATTCTGTGATAACTGCATTTTCAAGTTCTCTCAGGTTTCTAGGTGCAGTTATATGACGTTTTCACATTTTTCTTAAGGTGATCCCATACATGTTCTATCGGATTCAGATCCGGGCTTTTTGGTGGCCACTGCATAATCGGTATATCAACTTGATTAAGATAATCGAGTACCTCCCTAGCCACGTGAGGTCGAGCGTTGTCTTGCATAAACAGAAAATTGGGCCCCGCAAAATGACCGAAAGGCATCACATGTTCTATTACAATATTCTCAAGATAGTAGTCAGCATTCGTGGATCTCGTACGGACAGGAACTAACTCTGTGCGAGCATCAAAGCAGATGCCACCCCAGAACATAACAGAGCCACCGCCGAATAGAATCCTTGCAGAGATATTGCAAGGAGCAAACCTCTCTCCTGGTCCTCGCCATACTCGCTCACGACCATCTGGATGTTTTAGACTAACCCTAGTTTCGTCTGTGAAGAAAACTTGTTTCCAATTATCCACAGATCAGTTTTCGTTATTTCGAGCAAAACGTAACCTGGCAACTCTGTTCTCTCTAGTAAGCAAGGGCGCAGTGGCTGGTCTCCTACTGTTTAATCCAGCTTCATTTAACCGTTTTCTAACTGTTTTAGAAGAAATTGTGACATTGCGAACAGCTTCGAGTTCGTTTTCTTATTATAGAACTAGTGACAGTCCTGTTTCTTAAAGCATATTGTCTTATAAAACGTTCATCTAGGTCGCTAGTGCAACGTTTTCGCCTTTGCTCTAGCCTTCTAGAATAAGTTCCTACTTCATTCAAGCGTCTTACCATACGACTTATTGTGGAACGATGTTTGCCTAACAAATTGGCAACATAACTCTGACAATATCCCTCGTCCAATAAAACTGAGGCTCGCACTACCTCGTGTTCAGTTAAATTCGTTGTTCGATTCATTTTTTTAATTCTTCGGGGTCAAAAATAAAACAGTCTACCACAAAAACGTATTACTTTGAAAAAGGGAACAATTTATAAGCTTACTTTTAAAGAAAATCTATCGCATTATTACAGAAAATTGTTTATCTTCTAAAAAATTCTTTAAAACTGTAAATCTAAACGAATTGTTTTGATTTCTGTCATGAACAACGAAACAAAATATGCATAGCCTACTATTCAAATACTCGATAAACTTTAAAACTGACATAAGAAAAGGATAAATTAATTTTCAGATTGTTACGTTAATTTTGTCCAGGAGTTTATATTTCTCATTGACGACCACTGTGTAGTGACGCAGCGGTCAACTGGTGGACACCTGCTTTACCGCTCAGCAGATGATCGTATTCATAGGTTTAATTTTATAGTCAGAGCATTCGAGTTAAGTGATCATTATCATTACTTCGAAGGATGTAAACAAAAATGTACACAACATGCGATATTCATGTTAATTATTTTTTTATTTCTTCGGTAAGGGACGTAAAGAAGAACTGACGTATTTATTGGTTGTCTTTCGTGAAAATACACCTGATAATTCTTGGGAATAAGAGAAATTACATTTGGTCAAGTAAGAATGTGTTGTCTATAGCTTGTAGTCGGTAAAAGAAATTCCTTTTACTTTAAGTTATTGCTGGCACCTCTGTAAACAATGCTTTGTAGAAAGAAATTCATTTCTAACCTTATTTATTGTTAAATAGTATAACCTGTCCCAAAATATAAGATCCTGACTTTTGCCGTTTTAAGTGGGCAATATAAAAATTCCGACCTTTTGTTTATGATACGTTGCAGAGATGGACTTAAAAATTTTATTCATTAAAGCAAATAAATAAACTTATAAGTATTTTTGGAGATGTTTATTTATAGATGTATGTAAAAACAAATGGATAAGAAGTACAAATATACAGTTTGAATGAATGGAGTTTACAAGAGGGGACATATTATATTAATAAAAATATATTTTAACTTAAGCCTAATTCGGTTTTAACACATGGGCTGAAAAGTCCCGGGCCTAACACATAGATGGCGCTAGTTTTATTGCAGTCACCTTTTTTTCAGTTAATACTAACCTTCAAAAGACAGCTGTTAAAATTTCATGATATTCTATTCATTAGTTTGTGAGTTATTGTGCTAAGAGTGACGCTACTTTTGTTATTTTCAAAACAATGGATCAAAAACAATTTCGTGTTTTAATTTTACACTGCTTCTTGATGGGAAAAAATACCGTTCAAGCGAAGCAATGGCTTGAAAAGTGTTATGGGGACTCCGCTCCATCAGAAACAACAATAAAACGTTGGTTTGCTGACTTCAAACGTGGTCGTAGAGACACCGATGATGCAGAACGCAGTGGACGTCCAAATGAGGCGGTAACACCAGAAAACAACAAAAAAAAATCCATAAAATCGTTTTGAATGATCGAAAAGTGAAGTTGCGTGAGTTAGCTGACATCGTAAAGATATCAAAAGAACGTGTTGGCTTTATATTGCATGAGCATTTGACTATGAGAAAGCTCTGTTCAAAGTGGGTGCCGCGTTTGCTCACTGTTGATCAAAAACAAGAACGTGTTGATGATTCTGAGCAGCGTTTGGCCATGTTTAAACGTAACAAACCGGAATTTTTGCGTCGATATATGACAATGGATGAAACATGGATCCATCACTTCACTCCGGAATCAAAACGATCGTCATCTGAGTGGACAGCAACTGGTGAACCTCGTCCAAAGCGCCCGAAAGCACAACAATCGGCTGGAAAGGTTATGGCCTCGGTATTTTGGGATGTGCGTGGTGTAATATTCATCGACTATCTTGAGAAAGGAAATACCATCAACAGTGAATATTATATAGCGTTATTGGAGCGTTTGAAGGCCGAAATTGCAAAGAAACGACCGCATATGACAAAGAAAAAAATTTTGTTTCATCAAGACAACGCACCGTGTCACAAGTCAATCAAAACAATGGCAAAACTACATGAATTGAACTTCGAATTGCTCCCACATCCACCGTATTCGCCAGATTTGGCTCCCAGCGACTACTGGCTGTTCGCAGACCTGAAAAAAAAATGCTCGCCGGTAAGAAATTTCGCACGAATGAAGAGGTTATCGCTGAAACTGAGGCCTATTTTGAGGCAAAAGATAAATCGTTCTACAAAAGTGGTATTGAAATGTTAGAGCGGCGCTGGAATGATTGCGTTGCTCTTGATGGAGATTACGTTGATGAATAAAGCTAATTTTGAACCAAAAAAAACCGTGTTTTCTTTGTTAGGCCCGGACTTTTCAGCCCATGTGTTACTATCACTGTCATCAGCCCAGGGATTTATGAGCGGTTTTATATTATTTACATAAATATATTATAAAAAACGATTAAATATCAGAACACGAAACAATATTATTCAAAATACCGATTGTGAAAAAGTACAAAATGAGATTAACGAAAAAAATTATTTCCTGGGAAAACTGTAACTGTGATAAAATTATCGAAATGTTACGAATGATAAATTTCGGTGATATGTTAAACGATGATATAGTTTTTAAGGTGTTTTTCATAGGCCACGCATTGAAGGATATTATGTTATCGGTAACTGAAGAAAAAACCGTAAATATAAAGTTGATGAACAAATGGTATGATTGGGAACTGACAGAAATACATAGAATTAAGTATGAAAAATACCAAATAGCGAGAATAACTAATGATTGGGAAGATTACAAGACAGTGAAAAAATTATATAAAAATATGATTAAACAGAAGAAAGTGCAATATGTACAGAATAAAATTGAAAATAATCAAAGAAACAGCAGATAAATGTGGAGAGTTTTAAAAGAAGAAATTTGTATGTCAAAAAGTACCAGTGCAATAAACAGAATCGTTATGAATGGTAAAATAATTGAAAATGAAAAAGAAATTGTTGAACTTTTAAATAAATTCTTTGTTCAGAGTGTCATTGACATTAAAAATGGTATAGACGTTGTGCAGAATACTATGGGAAATACAAATATAATTAATCACCAATTTAAATTTCAAACAGTAGATAGTAACGAAATAATTGAAATAGTTAAAAAATTTAAAAATAAAATTGGCGGTAAGAATATTTTATCTGAAGGTGTAATTAAACATTCTATAACGTACACGGTTTTTTTTTATGCCAATATCATCAATAATAGCAAGCTATTCCAGAGCAATCGGGTTTTAGAAGCAAACACTCATGTGAAACTGCAAGTAATTATGTTATAAGTGAATGGCGTAAAGATTTGATGAATAAAAAATACATTGTATCAACTGTTATAGATTTAAAAAGAGCATTTGAAACTATAGACAGAAAATTATTGCTTATGAAACTACACAAAATTGGAGTGCGTAATATAGAATTAAAATGATTTGAAGATTATCTATCGAATAGAAAGCGACAAACAAAAATTGGAAACACGACATCATCAGCGATACTAGTGAATATTGGTCTACCGCAAGGCTTTGTCCTTGCGCCGGTACTGTTTCTCATATACATAAATGACATTAAAGACGGTTTAAAGTACGGGGATGTTAGACTATTTGCAGACGATGCACTGATTGCAATTAGTGATGTTAGTTTGGATGTGGCTATTAATAAAATGCAGTCTGATATGGATATTCTTTACAGGTGGATGTGTATAAATATGTTAAAACTAAATACAGATAAAACTAAATATATGATAATATCACACAATAACTATAATAATAATCATAAATTATACATAAATAATCGTGAAATAGAAAAAGTAAACGAAATTAAATACTTGGGTATAATAATAGATTGTAAACTTAAATTTGATGCACACTTTCAATATTTAGTGAATAAAATAAACCAAAAACTTTATCTCATGTATAGAACTTGCCACATCATAAGTGAATACCATAAAATATTAATATATAGAAGCATAATTGAGCCACATTTTATTTATTGTCCTTCGGTAAGGATACACAAATAGAACTACTGCAAAAACTTTAAAACAAGGCAATGAGATTTATATTGCGGAAGCCTAGAGATACGCACATAAAAGATATGTTTAGATCGATTAAATTAGCTGAGTGTAAAGCAGAGCTTATTTTATTACGCAATGAAATTCATCTATAATATAAAGATAAAAAATTGTCTCACATATTTGACCGAGAAAATTAGATACGTCAATCAGATACACAACTACAACACCAGAGGACGAAATGATTTCCGAGTAGTGGGAATAACAGATGAAGCTGATCGAGCAAACCTTTATTATAAAGGACTTAAACATTTTAATGACCTACCAAATAATATTAAAAATTGTGAAACCATAAATAAGTTTAAGCAACTATTATATCGACATTGTAAGAGTATGCCTATCCGATAGTTAAATTAGGTTCTAATGAACCGTAAATAAATAAATAAATAAATAAATAAATAAATAAATAAATAAATAAATAAATAAATAAATAAATAAATAAATAAATAAAATAAATAAATAAATAAATAAATAAATAAATAAATAAATAAATAAATAAATAAATAAATAAATAAATAAATAAATAAATAAATAAATAAATAAATAAATAAATAAATAAATAAATAAATAAATAAATAAATAAATAAATAAATAAATAAATAAATAAATAAATAAATAAATAAATAAATAAATAAATAAATAAATAAATAAAATAAATAAATAAATAAATAAATAAATAAATAAATAAATAAATAAATAAATAAATAAATAAATAAATAAATAAATAAATAAATAAATAAATAAATAAATAAATAAATAAATAAATAAATAAATAAATAAATAAATAAATAAATAAATATATGAATCTTCAACTTTAACAACGTACTGCTTTCACAATTTATAACTTTTTCTACTAATTCAACCACTGACACGCTTAAAGTAGGAGAAACATTTTGTGCCCTCATTTTTGATTTAACTTGATGTCAAATATGTTCAATTGGATTAAATACACAATAATACCGAGGACGCCGCAAAACGATGTGTCCCATTTTCTCAGCCATATTATCACAAACATATTTTTTTTTCAATTTATAGTCTTTCAAAACTTATAAAAGATCACGTTTTTTATAACTAAAGTCAAAATAAATGTCATTTCTAACATATATTCCTGTATTTCCGATTTGGTGTTGGTTGCATTAGGAACCTTATTTAGTAGGCGACTATGGTAACTTACATTGTCCATAACTATAACACTCTATTCGGGAACATTTGGCAAAAGGGAATTTTGAAACCAATTTTCAAAAAGTTCTGCGGTCGTGTCTTCGTGATAGTCCAAATTAGAATCTTTTATGTTTTTTGCAGATAATAGTAGACAATTTGAAACCCAGCCTTTTTCAGATCCAGCATGCAAAATGGTTATTTGTTTACCTTTATTTGAAGGTGCGTTAGTCTGACATTTTGTACTGCTGTCAACCCACCCTTTTTGCACAGTATCATGAGTATCGAACCATGTTTCGTCAAGGTAAATTATTGGCCAATCCTCTGATCGATATTTTTTAATTTCTTGTAAATATGTCGCAAGATTCTGAATCTTTGGGACTCCATCACTACTTGCCTTTTGTTGATTTTTCGGAACGTGAATCCCATTCTTAATGTATATTGGTCCCGTTCTACACCAGTCTTAATTTTATTTTGTTTAGTGTCGGCACCAACTGCTCTTCCATACATATAATATATTTTTCTCCTGATGACATCTTTTTCACAGTGGTCTACATGCATTTGAAAATCTTTCCGTTTCCGTTACTGAGTGATGGTGTTTCCGTTACTGAGTGATGGTTTTCCTACAATACCCTTAATCGTAGAAATTGGGGTTTTTGTTAGTTCATTGGTTTCTTGCAAAGCACTTTGTTTATTCCAATTTCTTTTTACCAAACAGTCGTAAACACTTTTCACTATTTGTTTAGCGTCAAGTGATAAATGTTTTCTCTTGCGATAGCCACTATTGCAATTTTCCCCCGAGCCAAAACAAAAATGTAGGCATTGTCAAATTTTGACATGTCTATTAAGCAAGTAAAAATAGTTTAATTTGTTGTAGTAAGTGACGTATAAAGGTAATAGTTATGGATTTTCCTAAAAATGAATTAATTGATATGGTTTATATACTGGACGAGGCGGGAAAAAATTGTCTTTTGGCAGTAAGGCTTTACAGAGCTTCTCGAAGAAGTTGATAACTTTGAAAGGGAACAAATGTGGATCCAACAAGACGGAGCTCCTGCTCATTACCACCAGGAAGTTTGAGAATTTTTAAACGATCGTTACCCATAGAAATGGTTCGGGAGGAATGGATTCATTCAGTGGCCTCCTCGATCATGTGACTTAACACCTTTAGATTTCTTTTTGTGGGGCTACATTAAAGATCATGTTTATGTGAATCCCTCTATAATACCAGTAGATATGGAAAATAGGATACGGGATGCGTGCAGGACAATAATGTCCTTTATGCTAAGGAAAGTGAAGGAAAATATAGTAAAGCGACTAAACATGTATATTCAAGTAGACGGGCATATTTTTGAGCATTTATTATGTCATAATAATTAAACATTAGATAAGTTAAACTGTATTAAAATTTGTATTAACTATTTGTTTATGTTTTCACAATAGCGTAAGTGTATTAAAAACAAGGGTAAAAATTGAAAAATTTAAAATAAATCCAAAACTATTAGAAATAGGTATTTGACATTCTTAATAAAAGTTGGAGAGTTTTGTAAAATCTATCAGAAAAAATAATAATATACCTGGTGTGCATTTAAAAAAATTGAGATTCCTCAATTTAAAATAGTCGAAATGTATAAATTTATTTTGAACACCCTGTAGCATCTAACTCAAATTTCTTTACATATATATATTTTTTTATCTCTATAGAACGCTCGTACCAGTTATGAGTATTCCACCTTCAGAAACAATGGCGCTACTGGCAATTTTTTTACAAAACTGAAAACTAGTATTTTTTAAAAAAATTGAAATATTAGAAAAACTACTAGGTTTGGGTATACAACATTATTAATAAAAAAGTTATAACATTTTACGCAGAATTTAAAAATAAATTAGAAAATAGAATGCACTTTTTTGAAGTAGACTGTATACTCAAAAATAATTTTAAACTGTGCACCTTAACATTCCCTAAAACTATTGTATTTAACATTTTTTTCGTCATTCCCGAAACAAATGAGATAATGAACTTTACTCTATCGTTGATTTCTCTGTACAGTGAAGCAGCTCTCACGGCAAATTCGGACATTTTGGAAATCGGGCATGAAGCAGAAGCTTCATATTACAAAGGTGCTCATAGTGAAGCAACTGTACAATTAAATTCGGACATTTTGGAAATCTTTGCCTCAAGATTACGCGGAAAATCTCATCGAAATTGCCAGGCGATCGTCGACGCTGTTGGCTGCCGGACGACCTACTGAATAATTAGCATTTTAATGACACTTCTTTACTGTCGAATGTTGTAAAAAACTTTTAGATAAGTACATTATTTGATGAACAATGTACGGCACGTTGTTACTTGACCGACTGTAATGCTAAAGGTACGTAAAATAAATAAACCAACTTCTTAATTTAAAAAGTAAAAAAATATATTTTAACAGAAAAAACTGTAA
Organism: Pachyrhynchus sulphureomaculatus; assembly: GCA_019049505.1. NCBI lineage: Eukaryota > Metazoa > Arthropoda > Insecta > Coleoptera > Curculionidae > Pachyrhynchus > Pachyrhynchus sulphureomaculatus. Next base: position 2,437,103 of record CM032453.1, on the reverse strand, counting down.
AAAAGCGAAAAACTACCAGGTGTACAAGTATGAAATGCGGATTTCAGGCAACAGATGGTGCACCAATGCAGTTTGTGCTATAAAGCTTTGACACTGCGCCATTTTGTTGTGTCATCAACAAGTGTCAGAGGTGCACGAGTGATAAATTGGAAAAGTGTGTGCATAGTGTTCTGTTGTTTTATTCAATATGTCGAAATTTATACCGAACAAAGAGCATTCGCGGACAGCATTAATTTTTTGTTTTCATTTGAAGAAAACTGCTGTTGAATCATACCGATTACTTCGAGAAGCTTATGGTGAACATCCTCCATCGCAAGATACGTGTGAACGATAGTTTTCGGCGTTTCAAAAAGTGGTGATTTCAATATTGCAGACAACCGCCAAAAAATACGAAGATGTGGAATTGCAAGCACTCTTGGACGAAGATGATTCGCAAACACAAAAACAATTGGGCGTTAGTCAACAAGCTGTTTCCATTCGGCTACGAGAGATGGGAAAGATTCAGAAGACCGGTAGATGGGTACCACATGAGTTGAACCGCAGGCAAATGGAAAAGCGCAAAAACACGTGTGACATTTTGCTCGCTCGGTACAAAAGGAAGTCGTTTTTGCATCGTATAGTTACAGGGGATGAAAAGTGGATTTATTTTGAGAATCCCAAGCGCAAAAAATTATGAGTAGACCCAGGCGCACCATCCACAACGACCGCGATACTGAATCGCTTGGGCAGAAAGACGCTGCTCATAACACAGGTTTACAAATTTTTAATTTGGAAAAATACCAAGAACGCCACATGCCTAGATAAGTTAATTGGGACCTCCTGAAACACGAAAAATGCTATAATTTTTTTTTTTTAAGTACCGTTTTTTAGATAACGGTACTTTTGTGTTTTTCGGTGTATGGTCCCACTCAAACCCTTATGGAGCCCAACCGAAAAGTCCGATCGAGATAAATGTCATACCGTTGGAAAGGCAACTAAATGCCTTTTCCGGCGGTATACTATAAATTTCTATGTGACGAGAAGTGGCTGAGTTATAACACCTCAAAGTTCAAAATTTGCCTATTTTTTACGTTTTTTTTTCAAATTTTTCATTTTTATTTGGTTTTTTTTCTACGTTATTGTAAAGATCTGGAAATGTTTTATTTTTTTACCAAGTAGTTTATTTAATAACCAACATTTTAAACGTAATTTGAAAAAAAAAAAAAAAGGATGAAAAATAAAGTTTTTATTAAGGATTTTGTGGAACGACAATATTTTCATTTTCATTGCTCACACGCTATATTCGGCGTCCATCAGAATTTGAATCACTGTATACGTTGGTAGCCCTGACACACGCTATATTCGGCGTCCATAAGAATTTGAATCACTGTATACGTTGGTAGCCCTGGCACACGCTATATTCGGCGTCCATCAGAATTTGAATCTGATCACAGTAAACAGTTTGGCTTTGTACGTGCAAAAAATAAAATGTGTTCAATCGATCCCAACGAATTTTGTTATGTTTGTGGAGTTCTTGTGAAAAGAAATCACAGCATTTGATGCGAAAAATGAATACGAAAAATTTATCTGAAGCGTATAAGAAGTATTTCGGCTTTCGACCTGCGTCTCTGGACAAACCGTGGACACCGAATAATGCATGTAACAACTGCCGAACAATATTAAATAAAATTGGTAAGGGTCAAGAGTGTTTCTTCACATTTGGAAAGCCAATGCAATGGAGAAACCCGATCAGTCATACAACAGATTGTTATTTCTGTTTAACGGAAAAGGCTGTCGGACGTAGAATTGAACCAGTTTTATCCAGTTGTTAGCTCGGTGACGCTGCCAGTGCCGCACTCAGTATCGTGCCCCAAACCGCAGCTGATTGTAGCAGAGCCCACAAAAATACGAAAAAGAACAACAATAAGTGATTCATCAGATGAGTGCAGTGAATCAGAAATGCAATCAAATAAGAAACCCCATTTACTTACTCAGGCCGAGCTTAATGATTTGTGCCGAGATTTGTATTTGCCGAAATCGAAATCTGAATTACTTGCATCGCGATTGCAACAGTGGGGATATTGTGCTCCTGAGACACGTGTTACATATTACCGTGATCGTAGCAAACAACTTGCAGTTTTTTTCGCAAAAACGGGAAACTTTTGTTTTTGTGCCAACATACGTGGTCTTTTCAATGCTCTCCAACAAAGTTATGACCCAGTGGAATGGCGTCTTTTTCTGGATGGAGGCAAGGATAGTTTGAAGGCAGTCTTGCTTCATAAAGGGAATACGAAACCATCAATTCCAATCGGATATGGAAAATACATAAAGGAAACATATGAAGCAATGAAAGAACTTCTCGCTCTCATACAATATGACCAATATCAATGGAAAGTTTGCTCTGATTTTAAATTAGTTGCCATACTATCTGGATTGCAAGGGGGCAATACGAAGTTTCCCTGTTTTCTATGTCTATGGGACAGCCGTGACCGTCAGAATCACTACATCCGAAAAGTTTGGCCCGAACGAAGTGGGCGTACGCACGGAGAGTACAATATTAAAAATGACCCACTCATTCCTCAGGAGAAGATAATACTTCCTCCACTACATATTAAGCTTGGGTTATTTACAAATATTGTGAAAACGTTGCCAAAAGACAGTCTTGCCATGAATTACCTTAAACAAAAATTTCCGAGAGCCACAGCGAGCAAAATTGAAGCTGGTATATTTGATGGACCTCAAATTCGGGCTCTGTACGATGACCAAGCATTTAATGAGTGTTTAGGTCCAGCTCATTTGGAGGCATGGGAAGCATTCCAGGACATCGTTTACAACTTTTTGGGAAACTACAGAAGTCCTGATTACGCTGAGAAGATCGATACATTACTGCAAAAATTCAATGCCATTGGTAAGCGTTGAGTGAAAGCATGTATATCAAAAAGGCCGTTATCATTTGAAAATTATTTGAAATTTATTCTTTTTAACTTTTAGGTTCAAATATGACACCTAAACTACACTTTTTATTCAGTCATTTGGATTTTTTTTTCCCCATGAACTTGGGATCTGAAAGTGATGAGCAGGGTGAAAGATTTCACCAGGAAATGCAAGAAATCGAGAGACGTTACAAGGGCTGGTGGGATGAACAAATGATGGCAGACTATTGTTGGTTCCTCATTCGCGAAGATACATCCGAAAAAAAACGGAAAAATTCAAGTCACTCGTCATTTTAATTTAAATTTTTTTTAATTTACGCCGAATATAGCGTGTGAGCAATGAAAATGAAAATATTGTCGTTCCACAAAATCCTTAATAAAAACTTTATTTGTCATCCTTTTTTTTTCAAATTACGTTTAAAATGTTGGTTATTAAATAAACTACTTGGTAAAAAAATAAAACATTCCAGATCTTTACAATAACGTAGAAAAAAAAACCAAATAAAAATGAAAAATTTTGAAAAAAAAACGTAAAAAATAGGCAAATTTTGAACTTTGAGGTGTTATAACTCAGCCACTTCTTGTCACATAGAAATTTATAGTATACCGCCGGAAAAGGCATTTAGTTGCCTTTCCAACGGTATGACATTTATCTCGATCGGACTTTTCGGTTGGGCTCCATAAGGGTTTGAGTGGGACCATACACCGAAAAACACAAAAGTACCGTTATCTAAAAAACGGTACTTAAAAAAAAAAAACTATAGCGTTTTTCGTGTTCAGGAGGTCCCAATTAACTTATCTAGGCATGTGGCGTTCTTGGTATTTTTTGGCTGTAAACCAGTGTAATAGACCACGCCCCTCTGTGTTTGGTGGGACCAGAGGGGCGTGGTCTATTATGAGCTGTTAAATCTTCGGAAAACGGTTAATACTAAACGTTACCAACAACAATTGACCGATTTTAACCATTCGCTGCTTGAATAAAGCCCAGAATACCGAAAGAGGCAACACAAAGTCATTTTTCTTCATGACAATGCTCCATCACATACGCCAAAACCAGTTCGCGACACGTTGGAATCACTCAACTGGGAAGTTCTACCCTATGCGGCTTACTCACCAGACTTGGCTCGTTCCGATTACCACTTGTTTGCATCGATGGGTCACGCACTTGCTGAGCAGTGCTTTGGTTCGTACGAAGAAGTGAAAAAATGACTCGATGAATGGTTCGCAGCAAAAGGGGAAGATTTTTACCGGCGTGGTATTCATAAATTGCCCGAAAGGTGGGAAAAATGTATAACAAGCGATGGAGCATACTTTGAATAAAGCACTTTTTATCGTTTTTTTTTCCGAATTTAACATGTTTTTTTAGAAAAAAAAATCCGCATTTCATACTTGTACACACCCGGTATACTGTTAAGTCGTAAAAATATAGGTAATAAAAGTGCACTTCACATAACTCATCTTAACCTGATATATAGTAAAATATACCTCTAAATATTCAAATTACATCAAACAAAATCATACGACCCTCAGGAAAAAAACCATTTTCTTGATTAGATGATACGAAACTCGATGAAAACTCAGAAAAAGCATCCTGCTAAATATGCCTGATAATGACAGAATGAAAAATGGTTTCGCAGTCACAATGGCGGACGACACATTTGATAATCACGATTGATGACGTGCCTGCGGAATGTAAGCTAGCTGGGGATTGTGCGGTATTCGGTTTCACGGGGCTGCTGGGGAGATAAGAAAAATCTAAAAAACCTATAGGAACGGTTTAATATTGCTGCTTCTTGAGAATATTCAAAAAGCTATTTTGTTTCAGTACAGTGTTCGCCCATTAATATAAAAAGAGTGTACCGGCGCACTCTGGGAAAAATAAAGCATTTTTTGGACAAAAATCGACACGTGGCTTACGTTTTGACCACATACATTTTTTTTTTTTTAAATACTCGTGAACACTTCTAATTTACTCTCCAACTGCAAAATTTTAAATAAATTAACTTATAACTCAATCACTGTGCCGGACCGAATGGCGCAGTGGGTTAAGGCGCCAGTCTTGCCTGCTGTTGTTCGAGAGGTTCGATTCCGTGTGTCGGTTGGGTGTTTGTGATTTGTCCCATGTGTGAATGTGTAAATTTGTGTGTCCTAACAAAGAGAGAAGCTGGCTAATTGGTATATGCCAGGCCATAAAACACAGTAAAAAAAAACTCAATTACTGTAAGACAGCAAAAATAAGAAGTAATAACGAATTAACAAAGGAAATCAATATATATATATATATATATATATATATATATATATATATATATATATATATATATATATATATATATAAAGGATTTTCTACAGCTGACGCTTCCCTCTCTCAGCCCTTGATTCCATTCTATCTTCCCAATCTCCATCTGTTAGACCCCTGTCCTCCATAGCCTCGTCCATATCGTCTCTCCACGATCGTCTGGGTCTTCCTCTTTTTCTTCTCCCTATAGGGCTCCACCCCGTTATTTTCTTTATCCACCTATTATCTTCGCTCCGTCTTATATGTCCATACCATTTTAATCGTTCTTCTTCAATGGTGTTTATTGCGTTCTCTTTGATGTTCAGTCTGCTTCTTATTTCTTCATTTGTTATTCTCTCCATACGTGTCACTCTACAATATCTTCTCCAATACACCATCTCTACCGCGTTAATTTTAGATTTATTTCTTTCGTTGATCGTCCATGTTTCTGAGTATGTCATTATGCTTTGTATTATTGATTTGTATATGCGTGTTTTGTTTCTTTTTGTAATGTGTTTGTCCCACAGGATCGAATTTACTTGTCTTATGCATGTCCGCGTTTGTCCTAATCTAGCTTTAATCTCTTCTTCTGATGTTGCGTTTTTTGAAATGATGGCTCCTAAATATTTAAATCTATCGGTTCCTTTGATTATTGTTTCGTTATCGACTTCTAGAGTCTCCACGTTTCCTCCCTTTGTTGTTAGATATTTTGTTTTATCAAAGTTTATTGCTCATCCCGCTTTAGTGTATTCTTCTTTCAGTTTTCTTACCATATAACTGAGGTCTTCCTCATCTTGCGCTATGATTACTTGGTCGTCTGCGAAACTTAGAGTATATAAGTAATCTTCTCGTATTGTGAGACTCCCATTCCACTACATTCTTGCTTTCATTTTTTTAATGTTTGTTCGAGGTATATTTTTGAATAGTGTTGGGGATATAGAGCATCCTTGTAATAGGCCTTTTAATGTTTGGAGTCTCTTCCCTATTTTATGTCCTATTTTTATGTTCACTGTGTTGTTTTCGTAGAGAGCTTTTACTGCGTATATTATGTCTTTGTCAAACCGAAGGACAATAAATAAAATGTGGCTCAATTATGCTTCTATATATTAATATTTTATGGTATTCACTTATGATGTGGCAAGTTCTATACATGAGATAAAGTTTTTGGTTTATTTTATTCACTAAATATTGAAAGTGTGCATCAAATTTAAGTTTACAATCTAACATTATACCCAAGTATTTAATTTCGTTTACTTTTTCTATTTCACGATTATTTATGTATTATTTATGATTATTATTATAGTTATTGGGTGATATTATCATGTATTTAGTTTTATCTGTATTTAGTTTTAACATATTTATACACATCCACCTGTAAAGAATATTCATATCAGACTGCATTTCCACTCGTTCATAACTCGACCTATTAGACTATGTTAGGTTTAAACTTACCATACGTAGCTTTCTGTTCGCCTATCAGTCAATCTACATATAAAAAGCTATTATATTTTAGATACTTTCATGAACTATATAAAAGAAATGCTATACTTATAACCAAGAATAATGATGTTTTTAAGCCTTTTTGAGCTTAGAAAGTTATTTACAGAGACAATTTTGATTTCAGTCCTTTATCAGCTAGATCAAAATGCACAGTTATCATATTCGGACAGATTTCTGCAGTGAAGAACTGTTCCATTCTTAAGTTTGCAACCGGAAGCTATTTTTTGAGATTAGAGTATCACACACACACTTATAAGATCACTTCGGTGTCTGTCCGTCTGTCTGTCCGTCTGTCATATCCGATTTTCTCCGAAACTATTTGTCATAGAAAGTTGAAATTTGGTAATAATATAGGAATTGATGGCCTCATCAGAGCCATGTAGTTTTGAAAGTTAAATTTTGACTTAAGGGGATAGTTTTGGGGGGTGAAATCGGTAGTAAAATAAAAAAAATTTTACTAGGTAATCGAGTGTGATGTCAAATGAAAGCTTGTGAAAACACGAGTAAAAAATATATATATAATGTAATACTTGCGCGCACTTTTCTTTGTATTATTTTTAAAAAAACGCGAAAAATCGCTGTCCACCCGTCTTATCTCGAAAAGTACTTATCAAAAAATTTTGAAAAAATTCTGGAATATTCTCAACGGGGTGTAGATTGAACGAAAATTATCACGAGTGCATTACCTCTAATAATTTATCTGGTATACAAAAAAAAACAGAAATTTCAAGGTCATCAATTTTCAGTAAAGATTGGAAATAAACTTTGTTGAAAACTCATTTGGGGTGTGTTTCGTGAAGTCACTGATCATTTTATACTTCCGTTACAACATTTTTTGATTTTAAAAGCAATCAACGTACGGAACACTAATTGCGCAAGTTCAACTTGCACTTGACCGGTTTTTTTTAAAATATTTTCGAATTCGAATTGAGTAGGTTAATATATCTAAGTACATACGTTAAAATACCGAATTTTATCGAATTTTATACTATTCCTAATATGAAGTAAATATGTATTTTTTGTATAACCGATATATGATCAGATATAATCATAATAAGTCAATTTATTTAAAATTCTGCAGTTGGCGAGTAAACTGGAAGTGTTCACGAGTATTTAAAAAAATATATATTCAAATTAGTTAAAACGTAAGCCAGGTGTCGATTTTTGTCCAAAAAATGCCTTATTTTTCCCAGAGTGCGGCGGCTCACAAAATAAGGAGAACTAATTGGGTCGCGACCATATGTTATACAAAATATCGAGAAGACGAAATATGTTATATTACTCCATTTAAGAGTATAAAGAGCCAGACAAAAAGATGTAGAATTAAATGCTAGGAAAAGACATGGTAATATTGGGAGTATACGGCCCAACAGAAGACAGTACTATAAGAGAAGAAGAACACTAGAAATAGAAACACAAAAAGTAAAGAAAAACCAAGAATTAATAATAATGGGAGATCTGAATGGGAGAACAGGAAGGAAAACAAAGGACAATACCGTATGACCATTCGGAGAAGACATTACTAACGACAACGGAGAGAGACTAATAGAGCTGTGTGAACTAAACGGCCTCAAAATAACAAACGGATTCTACAAACACAAGGACATCCACAAATATACTTGGCCGCAAGAAACACGAAACTTAAAATCAATAATGGACTACATTATAATTAAAAACGATACCACTATCAAAATAAAAGACGTAAGAGTAAAGAGAGGGACAGAATGTGGAACAGACCATAGACTATTAATAGCAAATATAAAAGTACCGTGGTACAAGATATTAAAGCAAAAAGAAACAATACATAAAGAAAACAGAAATACTAATGAGATAACAGAAAAAAGCAGACAAAGAAATAAAATACAAAATACACTTACTGCAAGACGAAACGATAAGAGATCTATATAGACGACGATTAGATCAAAAATTAAATGAATTTAACTACGACAACCTCCAACAGATGTATGACCACATAAAAGAATGCATCAAACAGGCGTCCCTAGAAGCACTAGGTAAGGAAGACAACGAGAATGAGAAACATAAAATTAGAATCTGTGAAAAAACTAAAGAATCTATAAAAGAGAAAAAAAAGACTATACGAAAAATGGCTGAATACAAAATCAGAAGAAGATCTACAGAAATATAAAGAGAAAAATGCAGAAACGAGGAGAATGATAAACAAAGAGAAGAACGAGAGATGGGAAAAATCGTGCGAACATGTAGAACAGTATATAGGAGGAACTAGAAGTACAGAGTCATGGAGAATAATTAAAGCATTAAGGACTAACAATAGAGAGAAGACTTATATAGAGTACAACCCAGAAAGCGAGTGGGAAGAATATTATAAGAAGCTGCTAACAGAAGATAGACAAGAATTCCAAGAAGAGAACCCTGAAGAAGAACAGAATAAGGAAATAAAAGAGATAGAACTAAGCTATGAAGAAGTAAAGAAGACAATAAAAACACTCAAAAATAATAAATCTGCAGGGCCTGGGGATGTGGTAAATGAAATGATTAAGTACGGGTCTAATAAATTACATCGAATGCTGTGAAACATGTTCCACAGAGCGATAACTGGAGAAAAAATACGTATAAATATCTATATTTAAAAAGGGAGACTGCAGAAAATGCACAAACTATAGAGGCCTAAGCATAATATCGAGTATGGAACGTTTGTATGGAAAAATTATTAAAAATATCATGGAGGAAAATATAAAAGGAAAAATTGGAGAAGACCAAGCAGGCTTTACGGCCGGAAAATCATGTATAGACCACATATATACTATAACACAAACAATGGAAAAAAAACTGGCAAATAATAGAGAAATTCATCTACCCTTCATAGACATAAGGAAGGCCTATGACTCAGTACCAAGACAAAGATTATGGAACGCAATAAAAGAAATAGGCATTGACAAAGAACTAATATACGCAGTAAAAGCTCTCTACGAAAACAGCACAGTGAACATAAAAATAGAACATAAAATAGGGAAGAGACTCCAAACATCAAAAGGCCTATTACAAGGATGCTCTACATCCCCAACACTATTTAAAATATACCTCGACCAAACATTAAAAAAATGGAAGCAAAAATGTAGTGGAATGGGAGTCCCAATACGAGAATATTACTTATATACTCTAAGTTTCGCAGACGACCAAGTAATCATAGCGCAAGATGAGTAAGACCTCAGTTATATGGTAAGAAAACTGAAAGAAGAATACACTAAAGCAAGATTAGCAATAAACTTTGATAAAATGGAATATCTAACAACAAAGGAGGGAAACGTGGAGAATCTAGAAGTAGATAACGAAACAATAATCAAAGGAACCGATAGATTTAAATATCTAGGAACCATCATTTCAAAAAACGCAACATCAGAAGAAGAGATTAAAGCTAGATTAGGACAAACGCGAACATTCATAAGACAATTAAATTCGATCCTGTGTGACAAGCACATTACAAAGAGAAACAAAACACGCATATACAAATCAATAATACAAAGCATAATGACATACGGGTCAGAAACATGGACGATCAACAAAAGAAATAAATCTAAAATTAACGCGGTAGAGATGAAGTATTGGAGAAGATGTTGTAGAGTGACACGTATGGAGAGAATAACAAATGAAGAAATAAGAAGCAGAATGAACATCAAAGAGAACGCAATCAACACCATTGAAGAAAAACGATTAAAATGGTATGGACACATAAGACGAAGCGAAGTTAATAGGTGGATAAAGAAAATAACGGAGTGGAGCCCTATAGGGAGAAGAAAAAGAGGAAGACCCAGACGATCGTGGAGAGACGATGTGGACGAGGCTATGGAGGACAGGGGTCTAACAGATGGAGACTGGGAAGATAGAAACGGATGGAATCAAAGGCTGAGAGAAGGAAGACAGCGTCAGCTGTAGAAAATCCTTATATATATATATATATATATATATATATATATATATATATATATATATATATATATATATATATATAGAAGTAGCCGCCTCCTGTTCCCTCATATGATAGGCGATTGTTACTATACATTAAATATTTAGGAGTGATCTGCGATACCCCGAAGGAACAAATTCATTCGAGCTCGACCAGCTTTATTTTTAAAAATTTTTAAAGTAAATTTTACACACCCAGCAGAAATACGACAAACGAAACAACCATAAATTTTCCAAGCCTGAATAAATTTCTGCGTCGTCGACTGCACATTGCATAATTTTACTTTTGAGATCGGAAGGCCGTCCGTTCGTTCACGGATATCTTTTTAAAAACACCAGATTACTACAACAGCTACTTGCTATAAATTCGAGATTTTTCCGCGTTAGAGTTCGGAATAAATTGAAAACATTATAAATGTCTCAGCAGGAAATGATATATATCACTGTGTCCGTGATACTATGATAATAGGGCCTTTCAGAGTTGAAGATTAATGAAATCTAATATGTGAAGCAAAATAACTTCTGTATAATTTTGCCGTTCTTAATTTATAGACTAGACAGGAAGCGACTGTACTATATAAATTTTCTTTTTTTTTTCTTCACAGAATTCCTTTTTTTCCGCAGTCGATTACGGCACGATAACACTTGATAACACTAGAACGAAAAAAAACCGGTCAAGTGTAAGTTGAACTTGCACAATTAGTGTTCCGTACGTTGATTGTTTTTAAAATAAAAATTTTTGTTAGGGTGGTATAAAAAGATCAGTGACTTCACAAAACACACCCCAAATGAATTTTCAACAAAGTTTGTTTCCAATCTTTACTGAAAACCGGTGACCTCGAAATTTTTTTTTTTTATATACCAAATAAATTATTAAAGGTAATGCACTCGTGATAATTTTCGTTCAATCTATACACCGTGGAGAATATTCCAGAATTTTTTCAAAATTTTTTGATCAGTACTTTTCGAGATAAGGTAGGGGACAGCGATTTTTTAAAAGTAATACGAAGAAAAGTGTGCGCAAGTATTACATTATATATATTTTACTCGTGTTTTCACAAGCTTTCATTTGACACCACATTCGATGACCTAGTAAAAAAAAAATTTTTTTCACTTCCGATTTCACCCCTCAAAACGAACCCCTTAAGTCAAAATTTATGTTTTTTTTTTTTTTTTTTTTTTTTTTTTTTTTTATGGGTCTAGCACACGTGCTACAGGGAAGTCCCTAAAGCGCTACAGGAGCGATACGTGTGCGGAGAAAACGATTCACGTTGTTCCTGAATCGCTGTAGATTGTACTCGATGGGAAACACAGTCCTGGGTAAACCATTCCAAAGGTATGATGTTCTCCATATAAAAGACTGCTTGAAAAGCGTTGTACGAGGAGTAACAAGCTGAACCTCATACGGATGTGAAGCATTAGCGCGACGTGTACTTCTAATATGCACCGCTCTGGGAGGAATTAAACGGGCCACATCTTTCGAACACTTTCCATGAAAGTACTTGTAGAATAGGCTCAAGTCGCCAACCGTTCTTCGATGTTCCAGCGAATCAAGGCCGTCGGTCAATTCCGGGTGTCCAATCAGACGAACAGCTCTTCTCTGGATAGAATCCAACAAATGCAGTGTATGTTTGGGAGCGGAGCTCCAAACATGGGAGCAGTATTCCATAGTTGGTCGAATTTGAGCTTTGTAAAGAATTAACAGTTGTTGTGGAGTGTAAAGCTTTCTGGTTCGAAACAATATTCCCAACTTTTGAGAAGCTCTTCTTGCTATGCCTGCAACATGTTCATGCCAGGACATATTTGCTCCCAAATTAACGCCTAACAGATTGAGTGACGATGTTAGAGGGATGGAGTGCCCCGACATAACTATGTCGGGTTCTGCAACGTTAACTTTTTTAGAAAAAACTGCCGCCTGGGTTTTTGTAGCGTTAAATTCCACTTGGTTACTGTCACCCCAAGATAGAATTTCTTCCAGGTCTTTGTTAAGTTGAATGACTTCCTGCTGTCTGCGGATATTCGTCTGAGTAGCCGATGTCCGAGCGTTCAAAGTGAATGAAGAGATAAGTGTACTGTCATCTGCAAAGCTGTAGATTGGATTCTCGGTCTTTTCCAGCAGATCGTTAATATAAATGAGGAAGAGAGTAGGAGACAGTATGGAACCTTGGGGCACACCGGCGTTGATAGCGAAGGCGTTAGAAAGAAATCCGTCAACTGCCACTCGTAAAGAATGCTCTCTGAGGAAACATGAGAGCCACAAACAGAACTTTTCAGACATACCATAAGAACGTAGCTTAGCCAACAGCCCATCGTGCCAAATACGGTCAAATGCCTTGGATATGTCAAGAGCAACCGCTCGAGATTCTCCAAAGTGTTCAATTGCGTTGTTCCAAACATGTGTTACATAAGTCAGAAGATCTCCTGTTGATCTATTTTTACGAAAGCCATATTGGTGATCACTAATAATGTTGAATCCTTCAAGATATTTTAGAAGATGCTGATTGATAGCCTTTTCCATGACTTTCGATATTATTGAGAGTAGTGCGATTGGTCGGTAGTTATTTGGCAAGGTCTTCTTGCCTTTTTTAGGTATCGGCTGAACTGTGGCACATTTCCAGCAGGAAGGAAATATTCCCTTTCTGTAGGATAGGTTGAAAAGTCTACAAAAAACTGGTGTTAGTTCCCTCGCACAGTTCTTGAGAACTATGGCAGGTATTCCGTCAGCGCCTGAAGCCTTTTTGGTGTCTAGCTTCATCAAAATACGTTTTATGATACGCTGTCTGAAGACAATATCGGGCATCCTTGACTGCACTATGGGAATAGTAGGTGGTGTTTTTCCTTGGAAATCGACAGTAGAATGTGAAGCAAAGAGTTCGGCCAACAAGTTCGCTTTCTCAACAGGTGTCGTTGCAATAGAATTATCTGGCCGTGTGAGTGGTGGTATGGTGGATTTGGTGAAATTTTGACTAACTGTCTTAGCGACTGACCAAAAAGACCTGGAATTGCCGGGACAAGCGAGAAGTTTGTTTCTAATCCGTTGATTGTGTACCTCCTTGGTTTCGTCGATAATTTCTTTGCATCTGTTCCTGGCACGAACAAAGATGTTACGATTTATGGTGTTAGGATCTTCACGCCACTGTCGGTATGCAAGATGTTTAGAAGTAACAGCTTCTTTGCATTTTAGGTCAAACCAAGGCTTGCCGTTGGAAGGGCATTTCTTCGAAAAAGGGATGTAAGCATCCATACCGGCCAAAATAACATCGGAAACCTCCCTGGCGCAGTCAGATGGGTCGTCGGATCGAAAACAAACGTCCAACCAAGGGAAAGTTCGAAAATATTCCATGAGATCTTCCCATTTAGCAGATTTGTAGTGCCAAATCTTGCGCGGTTTGGGCGCCTCTCTGTCACTGATTGGTAGAATACTCGATGTCGAAAGTAGTTTATGGTCGGAAGAACCTAACAGTGGATTTACGCTGACCGTGTAAATCTCCGGATTAGTGGTTAAAAACAGATCAAGAAGACTGGCGAACTCTCCGTCTCGATCAGGGATCCGTGTTGGTTCATCAATAAGCTGAGTCAAGCCACAACTGATTGAAAATGATTCAGCTTCACGACCTTGTTCGTCGGTAGTATTTGAATATTTAAGCCAGTTGATGTTGTGGACATTAAAGTCGCCCAGGATGGCAATTTCGGCATTTGGATAGTTAATTTGTAAATGATCTACGGTGGTATAAAATGATCAGTGACTTCACAAAACACACCCCAAATGTGTTTCCAACAAAGTTAGGTTCCAATCTTTACTGAAATCTGATGACCTTGAAATTTTTGTTTTTTTATATACCATATAAGTTATTAAAGGTAATGCACTCGCGATAATTTTCGTTCAATCTACACCCCGTGGAGAATATTCCAGAATTTTTTCGAAATTTTTTGATAAGTACTTTTCGAGATAAGGCCCCGGACAGCGATTTTTCGCGAATTTTTAAAAATAATACATAGAAAAGTGCGCGCAAGAATAATATTATATATATATTTTTTTACTCGTGTTTTCACAAGCTTTCATTTGACACCACACTCGATGACCTAGTAAAAAAATTTTTTTTTCACTTCCGACTTCACCCCCCAAAACTAACCCCTTAAGTCAAAATTTAATTCACAAAACTACATGGCTCTGATGAGGCCATCAATTCCTATATTATTACCAAATTTCACCTTTCTATGTCAAATAGTTTCGGAGAAAATCGGGTGTGACAGACAGACAGACAGACAGACACCGAAGTGATCTTAAAAGTGTTCCGTACGGAACACTAAAAAGAGATATCAATGGGAAGATCTCATGGAATATTTTCGAACTTCCCCTTGGATGGACGTTTGTTTTCGATCTGACAACCCATCTGACTGCGCCAGGGAGGTCTCCGATGTTATTTTGACTGGTATGGAAGCTTACATCCCTTTTTCGAAGAAATGCCCCTCGAACGGCAAGCCTTGGTTTGATCGAAAATGCAAAGAAGCTGTTGCTTCTAAACATATTGCCTACCGACAATGGCGTGAAAATCCTAACACCTTAAATCGTAACACCTTTGTTCGTGCCCGGAACAGATGCAAGGGAATTATCGACGAAACCAAGGAGGCACACAATCAACGAATTAGAAACAAACTTCTCGCTTGTCCCAACAATTTCAGGTCCTTTTGGGCAGTCGCTAAGGCAGTTAGTCAAAATTTCACCAAATCCACCATACCACCACTCACACGGCCAGATAATTCCATTGCAACGACACCTGTTGAGAGAGCGAACTATTATATAACAACAACTTAGAAGAAGAAATAAAAGAACAAATAGTAACAGCCAACAGAATAGCAGGATGCTTGAATGACACTATTTGGAAAAATAAATACTTGAGAACAGAAGTAAAATCTCGTATATATAAATCTGTAGTTCGACCAGTTATGACCTACACAGCAGAGACAGGACCAGAAACACGCAAAATTAAGAGATACTTACAAATAAGTGAAATAAAAACATTAAGAAGAATTGCAGAAAGAGGGGATAGAGAAACAAATGACAACATAAGGCATATATGTGAAGTAGAGGACATTAACACGTGGATAAGAAACAGAAAACAAGAATGGAACCAACACATAAATAGAATGTCCGAACGACGATTAGTGAAAACAGCTCGAAATAAATCACCGATGGGCCGAAGGTGTTTAGGACGCCTACGAAAAAGATGGAAGGATGACTTGTAGCGACGATACATTAAAGAAGAAGAATAAGAAGAAGAAGAAGGAAGAGAACAACAAGATTTAACTAACGATAAAATGGTGCAAAAAGTAGGTTCACTTCATTTCTAAGTTCAGAAGAAAGACGATCTCATCTTAAAATGTTAATTATAATTATTTTCAATTTCTCCAGATTATTGGAATTCGCTGAAATATGCAGCAGAGATATGTTTTCAAAATGAACAGTTTTTTCCACCGGAAAATATCTGTAATTGAGAGTTATAACACAGGGGAACAGCTGTTTTGGTGTCGAGGTTTTTTGAGCTGATTCTATATCAATTTGATGTCCTGAATTCAAATAACGTATTCATTTGTACCTAGGAGCTCAAATTTTTAAGATATACAATTTTAGAGAAATATAAGTTACATTATTGTAACTCAAATCCGTAAGTGTAGTAAACAAAAGTAGACACGAAAATTTTTATTTTAGTTATACAAAATACAATATTATGTCGTACTTACAAACAAAAAAAAAACATTGAAGAAATGAAATAGTCACTCAACACTTGGAAAGCTTCTTTTCCGCGACATTCTTGAATGTTTTTTTAAACAGTCCCTTTTTAAACTCCAGCAGTAATCTGCCATCATGTGCATGTCCCATCTTCCTTGGTAGCGGTCCTCCATAACTTTAATATCTTGATGAAATCTTTCACCTTGTTCCTCACTCATGTCTCCTAAATTTTCTGGAAAACGGTCTAAGTGGCTATGTAAATAGTGTATTTTAATACTCATATTGCACCCTAAGGATTTGAAACTATTAAGCATCTTGTTAACCATTTCAACATAGTTTTGAGCTTTATGTTTGCCTAGAAAATTTTCTACAACTGCAACAAATGACGTCCAAGCTTCTCGTTCAACTTGATTCATTGAATTTTATGAAGGATCCCTAATTAATTGTCTTATTTTGTGGGCTGTCAAATATCCCTGCTTTGAGTTTTTCTGTGCTCAACTGATGCATTTTTACCCCTATATATGCAAAACAAGACCCATTCTTATCAAGAGCCTTTACACATTGCTTCATTAAGCCCAACTTTATATGTAACGGAGGAAGTATGATTTTTTCTCTTTCAACCAAAGCGTCGTTAATGACATTCTTTTCCCCAACGTCCATGTTTTCTCTCTGAGGCCAATCTTTTCTAACCCAGTGGTGTGTTTTGTCCCTACTATCCCAGAGGCACAAGAAACACGGATATTTCGTGTAACCACTTTGCTGCCCAAGAAGAAAGTTTACCATTTTTAAGTCTACACAAATCATCCATTGATGTTCGTAATACTTTATCTTCTGCAAGACCAAAGCTATGGTATTATATTCTTCTTTCAGTTTCGTTAAGTGAGCTAGTGGTATTGAACCATATTTATTCCCATTATGTAGAAGGACACATTTTAAACTTCGCTTTGAACTGTCAATAAATAGGCGCCAATCATCTGGAATATATTCAGAAAGTCCCATTTCTTTCATGAGTCCCCCTAATTTGATGACAAAATACAAGATTGTCTTCTTGAGAAAAGAATGGTAGCAGATCTTTTTCTCTTGTACGGTAAAAGGTAATTTTGGTTCCTTGTTCCAGTAAATTTTTGTCGTTCAACCTAGAAGCCAGTACTTCAGAAGCTTTTTTCGATAAATTGAGATCCCTGGTGAGATCATTTAATTCATTTTGATTGAAGCGTTGAGGAATTGATGACGTCCCCTCATAGTCACTGTTAGTTTCATTAGCATCAGAACTTTTATTAGCATCAGAAGAGCGATCAGAGGGAAAATATTCGTCATCAGAGATATGTGGTAGCTGATGAAATGTTGGAATCGGTATTTCATCTGAGTGCGGGATAGGGCGTATTGCCGAGTCTAAATTGGGATAAGTCCACTTACTGTGGTTATTTCGATTGATTCCATTAGTATTTACTAAACAGAAATAACAATCATTGAAGTGGTTTTTTGGTTCTCTCCAAACCATTGGTACGCCGAATATTAGACATTTTCTTTTCCCGGTAGTCCACTGCCGTAAATGCTCTGTACAAGTTTTACATACGAGATGCGGGGCCCACGTTTTGTCCTGATCACCAAGCTTAACTCCAAAGTATCCAAGATACGCTCGCTTTACAAAGTCAGTCATAGTTTGTCTGTTTTGTTGAAACATGTATTCTCCGCATATATAGCAAAACACATCAGGTTGATTTACACAACTTCTTCTTGAACTGGAACCTGAACTCATTTTAATTCTGTTCAATAACACAAAAACACTCTTTTCTTAACATAAAATAACACGCCGAATTCGATCTACTCTCATTAGTAAGAACGCACAAACTGACGAGACTTACCCGAGTTAGGTGATTAAAAGGGTCAGTTCAGGTACCTGATAGGCAATGGTTCCACTATTTCTAGATTTACCTGGAATTTACTCAATTACAGACTGACAATAAAACCATTGTACCTACATTAATGAATATATAATAATTTTAGAACTCTCATAAATGAATATACTGAATAAAAACCACATTGGTAGATAAGTTGATGTATCTAAAAAAGTAGAGCTGATAGAGAAAAACGGATTGCATGTATAGATTTAGCGTCCCAAATGTAGTTAAAATCAGCTCTAAAATCCCAGGCACCAAAACAAAAATTTTTTTTGTTGCCCTGTGTAATCAACAATGAGATATTAAACGAATAACGTGCAAAAAAACGTTAGAGTCAAATGTATTTTTTCCTTGTATTTTTTGCCTTTTTCCTTGTTTTTTGTAAATCCGTTTTAATAAGAACTTGATAAAAATGTTCCTAAAAAAACTTTTCTCGTTTTTTTCTTTCTTTCAATCATCAAAATTCTACAAAATAGGATTTTTCATGAAAGAAGGAATTTGAATATTTCAAAAAATCGCGGGCATCATAGCAACAATATGGCGACAGGTCATGAGATCATTACAAACTGGAATCCCTTGAGATTAAAGATGCCGAGTCGGACTGTCCCTACTGTGTTTTATATTTATCGTGGTATTACTCGAGAGCCATAACCAAAACTTTCAGAAGTACCACAAAAGCGTAGCTTAGCCAACAATTCAACCACTCGAAATCCTCCAAAATGTTTTGCGTTGCGCTCTTCCAAACAGGTATTACATATGTTAGACGATGGTGATCGCTAATAACGTTAAAATCTTCTAGATATTTTAAAAAATGCTGATTTATATCCCTTTCCATAATTTTCGGTATTATTGAAGGCAATGCGTCTGGTCGATAGGTGTTTGCCAAGATCATTTTGCCTTTTTGGGTATCGACTGAACTGTAACTCATCTCCAGCAGAAAGGAAATATTCCATTTCTGTAAGATAGGTGGAAAAGTTTACAGAGAACTGGTGTTAGTTTGCTCGCGCAGTTTTTGGGTGCTATGGCAGGTATTCCATCAAAGTCAGAAACTTTTGTGGAATCTAGCTTTTTTAAAAAACATTTTACTGTAAATACAAAAAGCATCAACTATAAATAATTAAGTTTTAAGCTTTGTTCATTACTTTAATTAAACACCAGGAAAAATTGTCATAATTATATTGGAAATTTACAAAAATAAATTTTCAAACTCTCCGCCTCTGTCGTTTTTTTTTTTTTTTGACTTGATATTAAACGAACTAGCTGGGAACACAATCATCAGCAATCACAGCCATGTCGAATTTTTAATAAAAAAAAGCACCGCCGCTTTGAGCGTCGTAGTCGATTTGATCTGATTAAATCCTTCGTCAATCGGAAGGCGCCAAATGATTTTGCGTATTTCCTGATTTTCCTGCAAAGCAATTGCTGGTTCTGCCGTTTTTAAATCCTTTTTTGTCTGCAGCTTGTTAATCCAATTTTTAAACATCAGTTTACTGAAGCGAGTTAAAGTAGGAAATCTTTTGTTTTTGTTCTAACCGAAGATGAAATCGACTTTTAAAAATTATTATTTATTATAAATAAAGGAAAATGTAGATAAAAAAGGTACGAGGGTGTTTTCCACCTAGCAATGAAGGATAGCTCGCAGAGCTTAAAAAAAGAATTTTTTATTAAACTACGGTCTATACCAGTGATTCCCAAAGTGGTTCAGGTGGACCCCCTGGATCCACGGTAGACTCGACGGGGTCTACGTTTGCGTGAAAAAAAAATGGGGGTTTACAAGTCGTAAGTGGGGGTCCACGAAAATTTATCTGGTTTCGATAGTAAAGAACAAAAATATTGGCTTGGCTTTACCTATCAATGTAGGCAGATAATACACTACTCAAAAAAATTAAGGGAGCAAAAAAAATTTCAAATTTTTCGGTGATTTTTGACAGGCTGTATTTCGGTGAAAAAATGGTCGTATTGAGACTTAAAAAAAAAGCATTTCGAAGCTTTAAGATTTTAATTTTCAGGTTTTTTGGCTAAAATTTTTAGGAGCTACGGTTCTCATGCAATCCTAACAGATAGCGCGAAAAAATAATATTGCAAATATTTTGCTTTTTTTTGGTCCACGGGCTTGAAAAAATTTTTTTCAGTTAGGCCGGCATATGGATCAGATAGCCTGTTTATTTAGCATTAATTTCCTTGTTTTAAAACCTCCCTTAATTTTTTTTGAGTAGTGTATTTTAAGAAGGTCAGCGACTGTTACTTGTAAAAACTTGCATATTCGATATTCAGTACAACGCGCATCGAGACTTGAAAAGCGCCGCCCGCCCGCCCGCAACGCAACCCGTTCAGACGTGCAAAGGGACGAAATACGACTTGTGCTGTGCTTGCAATCTTGCATGAACTTGTTTGATTCTTCACCAATATAAATAGGAATGCCAAGGACAAACGTTACTCATTTGCTTCCGGAATTTTGAAAAGAAAAATGTGAGTGAATCGATGTCAGTGTTTGCCAGTGCCGGAAAAAGTAAGTACCTGCCTATTTGTTATTCATACTTTTATTTTATATTGTAATAATATTATATTTGTTATGTTTGCGTGTAGTAGGTACGTAATAAAAATTAAATACTGAACAGGGCCATTATTCGATACTTCTATAAAAGAACAGAAAGCGGAGAAAGATTGAACTTTTAGTACTTTTTATTATAAAATTATTTACTAAGTTGGGAATGTGGAATCTTTGTGACAATGATACTACTCAGTATATATCACCACTACACCAAACACTTTATTTTTGCACTCGACGCGCGTTTCGCTAACCATGTTAGCTTCATCAGGAGCGATGATTGACAGTCAATCATCGCTCCTGGCTCCTAGCGAAACGCGCGTCGAATGCAAAAATAAAGTGTTTGGTGTAGTGGTGATATATACTGAGTAATAAAAAATTATTTATTTACCCGACTGTAGTGATTCACTAAAGGAGAGATATATGATTGACCTGCAGGTTTGTACATATTTCAGTGCCCTCGTAGTTGCTAATGCTAAATGACTAAAAATAGTTTCATTCATTGTACGTGTCTTTATGTATCACTCGTAACGTACATCAAAGTAATAAATAAATCATTAAAATCGCGGAGTTTTGATGTCAAAATATTCTTTAAAAGTATTTTCTCTCGAATTTACAGAAATGTATCAAAATATAATTAATCAAAAAATATTTTATATTACATTAAAATAGGTTCAGCCGTTTTGTGAAAACCTCTATATGGGTCTTAGCAGTTTATTGCTTTTAATAATTAAAATCAGTTTTGCCGCCGGCATTTTGGATTTTTCATTGCAATAATTAATTAATCCTATTTTATTCTGTTAAAATAGCCATATCCTGTTAAAGTCGCCTTATGATTACTAAAACAAACATTTTTTTCTTTACAGGTAGGTAACTGATACGAAATATGGTTGAATCTAAGAAGAAATGTCGACAGTACAGTGTTGATTATTTGAAATTTGGTTTTCTTCCATCAAAGGCAGACAAATGATTGCCCATATGCCTTTTATGCAACAAAGTTTTGAGCAATGACTCTATGAAACCATCGAAGCTCGAAGATCATCTAAGAAGGTGTTATCTTGATAAAATAGGTAAAGATTTAAAATATTTTCAAACATTGAAGGAAAAATATGAAAAGAGACTCACCGTGCACAGTGTGTTCGCTTCAACGTCTCA
Source organism: Pachyrhynchus sulphureomaculatus (assembly GCA_019049505.1). NCBI lineage: Eukaryota > Metazoa > Arthropoda > Insecta > Coleoptera > Curculionidae > Pachyrhynchus > Pachyrhynchus sulphureomaculatus. The sequence goes on along the minus strand of CM032453.1, from coordinate 2,415,136 downwards.
AAGTAACGATGATGGCTTGCGGGCATCTTACAATGTCTCATTGCTTATAGCGAAATCTGGAAAACCGCACACCATCGGAGAACAGTTAATTTTACCCGCTGTTGAAGAGGTTTTAAAAACTGTTCTACACAAACCTCCATTTGACGTACTCAAAAGAAATCCTTTGAGTAACAACACTGTACAAAGACATATTGTTGAAATGAGCTCTGATATTGAAAGCTTATTGTGTAATTCTGCAAACAACTTATTTTTCTATTCAACTGGACGAGTCAACTTTACATGGTAATGAAGCATTATTATTCGCATGTTCGATTTGTTTATAACCTTTTATTGATTACATATGTACATATATAGGTATTTTACCTGATAATGAAGCATTATTATTGGCATATGTTCGATTTGTTATGGACGAAAAAATCCATGAAGAGCTGCTATTCGCGAAAACTTTGGAGACGGACACTAAAGGAGAATCAATATTTAATGTCCTGAGTGATTTTTTTAAGGAAAAATTGATTCCATTTACAAACATTTAATAAAAACAAAGGGTGTAATTTCGGCTTTTCTTGGAAAATTGAAATTTATGACGCAAAATATTAGTCGGCGCGAATTCTCCCATTTTCCAAACTTGTCACAGGCAGAATGTCTTGATGAGGATATTCATTCAGGACATATGTACCACATTTAAATGCCCTGCATGATGACTTCAAAAATAGATTTGAAGATATTCTGACGATGGAAATACCACCATGGATCATAAATCCATTGGAGCTTAGCACCAATGAGGAGCTGAAGGAGAATTTAAAAAAGGCTATCAAACATTTTGGCTGCAGGCAGAAATACCCGAAAAATATCCTGGGCTGTGAGAAATCGCGAGAAAACTTTTGATAGCGTTTCCCTCGTCATACCTTGTCGAAAAAAGTTTTAGTGTCATTATAAACCTATTAACAAAAAAAAAGGATCAGATTGAACATCACAGAACGGGGAGATTTGCGGTTATTCCTCACAAAACTGAAGCCAAATATTGGTAATTTGCTGTCAATCCATCAAGTACATCCCTCCCATTAAAATTATGACTATTTTTTTTTAAATGTTGATTCGCATTGTTGAAGTTACGGTACGTTATTAATGTTTAATTTTAATTCTATTAAGTCTGTAATCATATTATTTTAACAAATAGAACACAAGAAAATATATTATTTTTCCTTTTATTTTTACCACTCCGAATTTAGGGTTAGAACTCAGCCACGACGTAAATTTTCATCGTTAGATCTAATCTTCACCTTTTTTGACGAGTTTTGGGAATATGGTAGAAATGTAGCAGCAGGGGATCCACCGCAACCAGTAAAATTTTGAAAGTGGTCTACGAGAAAAAAAAGTTTGGGAACCTCTGGTCTATACCATGGGTGCCCAGTGGGGGCGGTATCTTCCTCTAGTGGGCGCTGGAGCCTTCGATGGGGGCGGTAGCGGGTTCAGAATGAAAGGGAGGAGGGGCGTTAAGAGGGTCAAGGGGGGCGGCCATCGCGTACTTACCTATTTAGGAAATTAATATAATAAAATACTTTGAAAATACCTACTGTTTTCATGAATAATTATTTTATCTAGTTATCTTAAATTTTTATCTTATTGTTATCGCGTAAATAAGCATTAAAAAATTTAAATTAGCATTGGGTACACGTATACCTAATTTGGTTTAGTATTGTCGGTGACAAGTCTTTGCAAGTTGGTAAGCAAAAACGTGATTTACGCAATCAAGAATTAAGTTCGGAATGTGGAATCTTTGGCACAATGACACTACTCAGTATATATCACCACTGCACCAAACACTTTATTTTTGCACTCTACGCGCGTTTCGCTAACCATGTTAGCTTCATCAGGAGCGATGATTGACTAAAGCTAAATTACAAATCTACCCTATTTATACTTAGCCTAACCCTAGTAACCAGTAGAGGGGACTATAAGGAATAGGCCCTCTGTCTTTATTTAAACTACTTTTACCTTTTATAATTTCCATACTTTCGTATGCGTTCAACAATCTCCTGTCAGATACATTTTTAATTAATCTTATATTATCTAATGTTACAATACGATCAGCTTCAAGGGCATGTTCGGCAATGCTAGACTTTTCTGTTCTACTGTATTTTAAGGGTGCTAAATGTTCTTTAAATCGTGTTTTAATTGACCTTTTAGTTTGCCCAACATATTTTTTGTCGCAATCATTACAACTAATTTCATAAATTCCTTTTTCTCACAATTAGGAACCTTATCTTTGGGATTTCCTAAGATATTCCTCAGGTTGTCTGATGACTTATAGACTAAGGTGAGGCCTATGTTATTATATTCCTTATTGAGTCCCCTGCTATATTTCGGATTATATGGTATGGAAACATACTTGAAGTTATTTTCTTCGCCTGTAAAAAGGTGGAATTCTGAATATTTAACCTGAATTTATGTCTATTTATTAACTTATTTACTAAGTCATCGTCATAACCAATAACTCTAGTTATATTTCTAATACGATTCCTTTCATTATTGAAGTTTATTCTATTGACGAAACGATGAACTAAAAAATGTAATGGGGCTAATTTATGTTGTGTGCAATGAAATGAATCATTAGGAATATATCTATCTGTTACTGTGTCTTTCCTATAGATATCAAATTCTAATCTATTATTATTTTTAATAATTAAAATATCTAGAAAAGGCAGTTGTCCTTTGTTCTTAACTTCGTAAGTGAATTTAATGGAATCATACCTGCTATTTAATTTGGAAACAAAATCATCAATATTTGCTTTCTTTGTGTCAAAAATCGCGAAAATATCATCCACATACCTATACCATACCCTTGGGAAATATTCAAATTCTTGACTGGCTTTGTTTACAAACTTACTCATGAATAAATTGGCTAAGCAATTAACCATAGCTGTTCCTTCTTTCTGAACATAAAATTGACTGTTATATTGAAAATAATTTTGTTCCATACAAAGTTTTGATAATGTTAAGTATTCATGAATAATTTCGTGTCATTGTGCCAAAGATATATATTTTTTTAAATTTATTTAGTAGTAGTATTCACAATACTTTTTAATTTACATTTAAAATAAATTTAACAAACAATTTCATACTCTGATTAAAAACTAATATTTTTTACAAAATTTATTGTTCCTTTTCTAAACGTATTTATATTTGTTTCACTCTTTATGTTGTTGGGCATCATAGTGTATAAGGTCAGGCCTTTTGAAAATAAAGATTTTTGCATTGCACTGGTATCTGCACGTTGCGGTCTGAAATCTAATGCGTTCCTCAGGCTGTACGGTTGAACATCCCCAACATATCTTATTTGTTCAATCAAGTATTCCGGTGCATTTCCCATTTTCATTTTCTGGATAAAACATATTGTATTTAGCTGCAGTCTTTGCTTTACATTTAGCCATTTCAGTGCATCTAGCATATATCTTATTGATGTGAAACGATTGCATTTCAAAATAGAGCGCATAGCCTTGTTCTGGAGTTTTTGTAGCCTTGTCTGTTGTTGGTCTGAACAGCATGTGAATAACATAGTTGATCCATATTCAAAATGAGGTTTTATCATGGTGTTGTATATATTTATTGCAGTTAATATTGTTACTTTTCTTCTTAAACGTTTGAAAAACCCGATTTTTTTTCCCTATTTTTTTACATATATATTCGACATGTTCTTTAAAGTTCAAATCCCTGTCTATGAGGAAACCCAGGTATTTTATAGTACTTACTTTTTCTATTATTACATTATTTATTTTGAATGCTCTGTCAGTGTTCATATCAATTTCCATTAATTTTGTCTTGTTTTCATTTAATTTTAACTTATTCATTTTTAACCATTCGTTAATGTTATCCATATCATTCTTTAAATTTTCATGACATATCTCCTCTGTTGCTGCTTCTGAGAAAATTAATGTATCATCTGCATATAATAGAATTTCACATTTTTTAATACATTTTCCATGTCATTTATATATATTACAAAGAGAAGAGCTCTCAAAATTGAGCCCTGTGGTACTCCAAAATCGTTTTCTATTGCATTTGATATTTGTGAATTGTTTACGATTTTTCAGATAGGATTGAAACCATTTTAGCTCTGTGTCTTGAATACCGTATCTAGTAAGTTTTTTCAATAGAATATCCCTATCTATAGTTTCAAATGCTCTTTTGAAGTCAAGGAAAATTGCTAATATTTTATTTTTTATCTTTGTACATTTCCATCTGTTTATAACATAATTGATTGCTGTTTCAAATGAATATTTCTTTCTAAATCCTGATTGAAACTTTGATAGTTGTCTGTGCTGTTCCATGTATTCTTCCAATCGATTTTTTACTATTTTTTCAATAACTTTTTCACATATTTTTAAAGTGTTAATTGGTCTTTATTCTTCACATTTTGATGTATGTTTTACTTTTTGGATAGGAATTATCATTGATTCCTTCCAGTTATTTGGAAACAACCCCGTCTCTAGTGACTTATTTATAATATTCAGTATAATATTTCCTGTTATGCCCCAATTATCTAAAATTATGTTACTTGATAGTTTTTTATAGTCTGTTTTTTTCTTAATATTCTTAAAAATAGTTTTCAGTTCTTGTAGATTTACTGCACGAAATTTGAATTTAGTGTCAATCTCAGGTATTTCATTTTCGTATTGTATATCTTCGATGGAGCATCTAATTTCATTTATACTATTTACAAAATATGTATTAAAATTTTCAGCTATTTGGAAACTGTCTTTATATTCTATTTGATTATATATCACAGTTTTTATCACACTTTTGGGTTTTCTTAAGACTAGTTCTTTAATTTTATTCCACATTTCTTTTTGGTTATTTGCATTGTTTATTTGATTATTAGTATAATTACTTTTTTCTTTTTCAATTTTGACTTTATACGTATTTCTTATTGTTTTATAACTGTTCCATGCCTCATTTGTATTTTCTAAGATTGCTCTTTGGTATTTAAGAACTTTTTTCTCGTTTTAATGCTCTGACCTCATTATTAAACCATTTGTTATAACTTTTTTTAGACATTTTTTTCTTAAAAGTAAACTTTTTTATTACGTTTTCGATACAATCATCAAAGTTGTGAACAGATTCATTTAAATCATTAATTTCATCACATCCTAATAATGCACTTAATTCATTTTTTAATCTGTTTTTGTTGTACTTAAAAAGGCTTATTTCTTTAATATGATAGTTTTGCTGCTTGGTATCACACTCGATTAAAATATCAATAGATTCATGATCAGCTATTTTATTATTTTATATTATTTTTTGCCGTAATTGTTTCTTTATTTGTTATTATATAGTCTATCAATGTTTTTGAGTTTATTGTTATTCTAGTATATTCGTTCATTACCTGCTTAAGACCGTTATCGTTAAGTATGCTTTCCAGTTTGGTGGCATAAAAATCATTATTCCAGTCAATGTTGAAATCTCCAGCAATTAAGATATCACAGTTTGTTTCGCATACTTCTTCTATAAAATCTTGAAATGTATCACAAAATTCTGATTTTGAAGCACTTGGTGATCTATATACTATAATTACTATTAATGTTGTTTTTTCATATATCGCCATGTATGCACTTATCCAATGTTTTGTATCCTTAATATCGTCTTTAATTTTATTTATTTTCCAATGCTTCCTAAAATAGGCCATTATACCACCAGTTCTAGACGTGTTCGACAATGTACTATAGGGATCATAGTGTTCTGTTTCAATTTCACCTTCATCTATTTCTTCAGTTTGGTGCGTTTCAGTTAGAATTATGAATTCAGGTTTTTCTGTTTCTGCTAATATTTCCAATTGACTAAAGTTATTAATCAACCCTTGAATATTTGTATAAATCCCATGCATCTGCTTTGGTTGCTATACTAACAATCCCATCCTTCTCTTTTTGTTATTTAATTTATTTTGATACACAGGACAATCCCGGTTATTGGTGAAGTGATTTTCATCAAGACCCAACTTTAGTCTTTTATTCTCTTTCATGCAGTTAACACATTTCATTATTGTTTCTTTATTGCATTCTTTACCTCTATGGTTTCCATGGCATTTGTAGCATATAATATCATTTTTTACATTCATACATTCCCAACTTAGATAACTAACCAACTTAGATTCCACATTCCCAACTTAGATAACTAAAGTATTTAAAAAAAAAGTTAGATAGATTACATCAGTTATATGACGTGAAGAGTTATTATTAATTGCTAATTGTTTAATTATATTAGGTTTCTTTAATAGTAGGCATTAATTCAAGTTACTGAAAAAAGTGCTTGAGATAATTGAATACTGTAAATTTAATTGAAAACCGATGATTACTTTTAAAAAAACTATTAAATTGATGTAAAATTCCAGTTTATTAGATGTTAAATAAATAAAAATAATTATTTATTAACAGATCTACGTAAGAAATTTTCCTCTTCGATTTTAATACCATAGTAAAACTAATTGATTGTTGAATATGATTACGTCTTAAAAGTAATTAATGGTATCTTCAGTGGTGCCAAATATGAAAAAACAATCATGGACGTACTTTTTATAGAACCTGAGTAAGCTCGTGATCATTAAGTAAACGTTTTTCAAGAGTATATATAAATATTTTTGCCAGTAAAGTTGGTCTGTTAGGTCTGATTACACAACCTCACAAAAAAAAACTGGGGTATACTTTTGATGCGATATATCAGATCCGTAGTATTTTTGCCCGCTGATCACGAATCTGACGTCAGAATATCGCCGTCACATCTCAATTTTTTTCTAACCTCAAAAAATAGGTAAAAATTAGTAAAATTAAGAAAAATATACTCCTAAAAAATTGATTCAAGCTTTTTCATGAATCCAAAGATGTATTAATATGTATTCGGACACGCTAAGCTAATATTCATCGATTGGATTAAGCTATACAGTTCTGTTTTCTTTCTAACCTCAATAAATCAGACAGATATAGTGCTTCTCGAATGCAAAAACGAATTCAAATTAAAATTCAACCGATTCTTACCAAATTTGGTACACGGGGGTTTTTTGGGTTGCTAATCATGAATCTGAGGTCGGATTTGCAAAATTCAAAATGGCGGATCCAAGATGGCGGACAAAATTTTTGAAAACCAACCGATTCCTACCAAATTTGGTATACAGTTGGGGAATCCTCAAACCTGATACTCTTAAACCCTAAACCCTGAAACCTTAGACTCCCACACCCTGTAACCTCAAAAAATAGACCTCGATAACCCTGTAACTTTAAAAATGAGACCAATAAACTCAAAACCAGGACTTTTAAACCATATACTCTCAAATAGTAGACCCTTAAGCCCTAGAATTGCGAAGGTTAGACCCGCGCCTAACTTTCCTTTTTTTGGCTGTATCTTGTTCTTTTTTCCGCGAATGACCTATTCAAAGGCTTTCTGCCCAAACGCTTTTGACGACTTGTTTCTCTTTTTAGCGACCAGCAATAGTCCGCTAGCATATGGTCATCCCATCGTCCTTGATACCGATTTTCTATGATTTTCAGATCTTGGTGAAAACGTTCCCCTTGCTCCTCACTGTAGTCACCAAGATTATCTGGGAAATCATCGATGTGGGAGTCCAGGAAATGTAATTTTAGATTCATTAAGCAACCTAATGTTTGAAAATTTTTTACCATTTTCTCGACTATTTCTTTGTACTTAGGACTTTTATTATTTCCCAAAAAGTTTGTTGCGACTTCTTTAAAACTAAGCCAAGCAGCTTTTTCAACTTTATTCATTTTAGTAACAAATAATGAATCTTGAAACAATTTTCTTATTTGTGGCCCGTCAAATACGCCTGCTTCAGAAAATTTTGGAAATTTTTTTATGCAAATATTTGAAACATGGGCCGTTTGTATCTAATGCTCTAGTGAATTGCTTCATAAGTCCAAGCTTAATGTGAAGCGGGGGAATAAGAACTTTTCCTGGATCTACCAATGGTGGAAACAATACATTATTTTCACCAGGAGTGAACGATTCTCTTGTTGGCCAAATTTTTTTCTTATAATGACGTTCCCTGTCTCTGCTATTCCACAGATATTTATAACAGGGATAAAGTGTAAACCCTGACTGTTGGCCAAGCAATATTGTTACAATTTTCAGATCTCCACAAATTTTCCAGTTATGATCGGCATATTTTATTTTTATCAAAAGCTGCTTCATTTTTTCATATTGCTCTTCCATAACTGTGGAATGAGCAATCGGAATGGGAGCGTAAACGTTGGTATTATGCAGCAAAACTGCCTTAATGCTCCGTTTAGAAGAATCAATGAACAGTCTCCATTCTTCAGGATCGTATGAGTTATTTTGAAATTCATCCATTAGACCTTTTACATCGGTACAATATGAAAGTGACAATTCCTCGTCCATTGTGAAATATTTTCGAAATCTCTGTTTCTATAATAAGAAATCGTAGCTTCTGGCTTAAGTAAATGTCTTTTCTTTAAAAAGGAAGCAAGATACTCTGAACCATCTTTGGATAAGCCTAAATCTCTGACTAGATCACTAAGTTCTGACTGTGATACGAGTATTGGTTCTAGTTTACGGTTGTATGGTAGAAATTCTTTATCTGTGTCACTAGTATATGATAGGTTGTCACTAGAACATTCATTAGTAACAGTGTTTTGAATCTTTTTCGACAGTCTCAATGTTTTCGGCATGAACTGATAAGGTGAAATCATTTGTTTCCATAACATCAGCATCAAGTGGTTCAGGAGGCGGAATTAGTTTAGTTGGTCTTGTTACTGTCGAAACATCGGTATAAGTAATAGTGCTTTTATTTTTTCGGTTATGCCTAGATACAACATTCATACAAAAGTAGCAATCATTTTCACTGTATGGTCTATTCCATATTGCTGGTCTGGAATATTTAATCGCCTTCTTATTGATGTACAACATTATTTTGCAAGAACTGCAAATGATGTGGGGAACCCAATCTGTATCCTGGTGCTGTATTTCAATGTTAAAACAATCCTTATATAAGGTTTTAATCTTATCCGTTATCGGTGACCCCATTTTACTCAATACGTGTTGACAGCAAATATAACAAAATGAATCACTGTTTTTATCGCACTTATGAAAAGTCCTTGTACCGTGAGACCGTTTTCTTGTAGCATTATACTCTACATAAGCCCAGTCACCCACACATGAAGAGCTACGGTCGCTGGATGACGACGGCTGCGGGCCCGCTTTCCCACCCTGACCAACCGCCGATACTGGGTTTCCAAGTCCCTGCATCGTAATTCTCTTTCTTCTACCTGCCATGACGGCATCTAAGCCGTTATCCAGGGACTCTGCCGGCTAGTGGAGTAACACCGTTGCCCACCGTCACCACGTGGAGGTGCCCTGGATGCAGGTAGGAGAATAAAAATCGACCGATGAATTTTCTCAGCGTTCAAAATGGCGCGAAAACATCTGCCATCTTGAATTTTGCAAATCCAACCTCAGATTCGTGATCAGCGATCCAAAAAATCCCCGTGTACCAAATTTGGTAAGGATCGGTTGAATTTTAATTTGAATTCGTTTTTGCATTCGAGAAGCACTATATCTGTCTGATTTATTGAGGTTAGAAAGAAAACAGAACTGTATGGCTCAATCCAACCGATGAATATTAGCTTAGCGTGTCCGAATACATATTAATACATCTTTGGATTCATGAACAAGCTTGAATCAATTTTTTAGGAGTATATTTTTCTTAATTTTTACCTATTTTTTGAGGTTAGAAAAAAATTGAGATGTGATGGCGATATTCTGACGTCAGATTCGTGATCAGCGGGCAAAAATACTACGGATCTGATATATCGTATCAAAAGTATACCCCACTTTTTTTTTTGTGGGGCTGTGTTGTAAGTCCCTACAGTTTGTTTAGGATAGGCTGTATTTAAAAATTTTAAAATTAGAACTTGAAGAACAAGCCGGATTTAGAGCGGGTCGCTCATGCATCGATAACATATTTCCAATATCTCAAATCATCGAGAAAAAGACGGCACACAATAGTCGGATTTATCTTTTGTTTGTGGATCTTACGAGGGCCTATGACACAGTACCAATTAAAAAAATATGGGAAGTGCTTGAGAAAAGTCCAATAGATATAACTTTGATAAAAGCCGTACAACAATTGTACAACGGATGTTCCTCAAAAATTAAAGTTGGCTAGACACTCTCCGAACAATTTGACGTATCAAAAGGCCTCAAACAAGGATATAGTGTGTCTTCAACCCTTTTTAAAATATATCTAGCACATGTACTGAGAAACTGGCCGAGAAAGTGTTCAAAAATGGGAATGCCTATCAATGACAGTATACACATTACACTTCGCAGACGACCAGATAGTAATAGCTCAGGACAAGGAACACCTAGAGTACATGACCCGAAAGTTAATCGAAGAATATGGAAAATGGGGACTTGAGATAAACAAAACCAAAACGAAATACATGTGCTTGGGAGGAGAGCCGGAAGAGTTGGAAGTTAAAAATAGCATCAAAATTGAAGGCTGTGAGGAGTATACGTACTTGGGGGTAAAAATAACAAGTGAAGGAAGATGTGAGAAAGAAATTGAAGACAGAATCAGCAAAGGAAGGAAAGTAATAGGAGCATTAAACCATGTGCTTTGGTCTAAGGTTATACTGGATAACAGGAAAAGGATAATATATAACACTATCCTTAAAAGCATTATGCTATACGGTTCAGAGGTGTGGCAACTGAGTGAAAGGCAAAAAAAGAAAAGCTTGTAAATAGAAATGGACTTCTGGCGAAGATCGGCCCGGATCTCTCGCTTAGACAAAATTAGAAACGAGAGAATAAGAGACAAGATGAAGGCAAATAAGACCATCATTCAGGAAATTCAAGAAAAATAACTACGTTGGTATGGCCACGTACAACGTATGGCTGACGAGAGAATACCGAAGCAAGTAATGCATTGGACACCTGGGGACCGACGAAAACGAGGCAGACCTAAGTGTATCTGGAACCAAGGAATAGAGAGGGCCATGTCTGAAAGAAACCTGCAGCGGATTTATATATATAAAATTGGAAAAATTCCCTATCAGGAATAAGAACTTCAAACGCATTTATTTTATCAGCATATTTTGTAATGAATTCTACATACTATTGTAATATGGGGTCTTACATTGTGTCTATGCTGCATGGTGGGACGAAGTCCCACTGTGTAACTGAAAATTCCGGCTATTCAGTTTTTAAGATATTGCATTTTTTTTTAAATAATCTTCAGACATATCGCTTCGACTTATACCTGCAACTTTTTTATTTAATTTGTTCATGGTAATCTATGTCTCTGAGGTCGCTGATTCTTGTAAAAATAGTCATTTTAACGAAAATTTTGAGGATTTTAAGCAATTGGCCTATTTCAGTTATTTTTAGCCGTTTTATATAGTTTTTTTCAGTTGATAACGACAGAACGAGGAATTTCTGGTTCAACAATATTATTTTAAGGTATTAAATAATATACGATATTATATATTGTATATTGTGATAATTTTGGCAAACATTAATCCAGTTTTCAATAAATGGCCAATTTTCAATTTATTTAAAATTTTTATTTCTTCGTTTTTGATTGAAATATACAAGAAGATAATAATCTACTTGTATTTGGTATACAAAAATGAATAATATTATTTTGTTCCGAATAAGTTTTTACAGTGATATAATTAGTGTTTTTATAAATGTGTGAAAAAACTGTATTTTACACACGAATATTTATTACTTATTGAATATTATTGTGTATCATATATATATATATATATATATATATATATATATATATATATATATATATATATATATATATATATATATATGTATATATATATATATATATATATATATATATATATATATATATATATATATATAATGCAACGTCTCTCTGTCTGTCTGTCCCTTGGTGCGCTTGGAGAATCATTTATCCAATTTACGTACTTCTTTTTTTAAAACATACATATGTTCTCTGGCCAGGTTATAGGCTATATTTTATTACGATAGGTAGCATAAGGAATGAGCAATGACGATAATAGTGAATGAAGTCGGAAAAAAGTTTGCCGCTAGCGCCGTTCCCTTGCAATACACAGCCTAAATCATTAAGTATGGAACAATATTATGTAGCAGATAATATCTATAATCTATAATATATATAAAATGCAGTGTCTCTCTGTCTGTCTATCTCGCCATTAGTGAGTTTATCACGCGAGAACCACTTTTTTTTTTAAATTCATACATATATTCTTTGGCCAGGTTATATAATAATAATAATAATCTATATCTATAATATATATAAAATGCAAAGTCTCTCTGTCTGTCTGCCTGTCCGTTAGTGCGCTTATCCCGCGAGAACTACTTATCCGATTTACGTGATTTTTTAAATTCATACATATGTTCTCTGACCAGGTTATAGATATATATTCTATTATACCTAAAATATATATAAAATGCAACGTATCTCTGTCTGTCTATCTGTCCGTTAGTGCGCTTATCACTGGAGAACCACTTATCCGATTTAGGTACTTTTCTTTTAAACATCCATATCTTCTCTAGCCTAATTCATTAAATGTGGAACAATATTATGTAGCAGAGAATATCTGTAATCTATAATATATAAAATGTCACGTGAGAACCACTTATTCGATTTACGTATCTTTTTAGTGTTCCGTATGGAATACTTATAAGATCATTTCGGTGTCTGTCCATCTGTCACACCCGATTTTCTTCGAAACTATTTTACTTTACTTGCGCGCACTTTTCTTTGTATTATTTTTAAAAAATCGCGAAAAATCGCTATCCACCCGCCTTATCTCGAAAAGTACTTATCAAAAAATTTTGAAAAAATTCTGGAATATTCTCCACGGTGTGTAGATTGAACGAAAATTATCACGAGTGCATTACCTGTAATAATTTATCTGGTATATAAAAAAAACAGAAATTTTAAGGTCATGAATTTTCAGTAAAGATTGGAAATAAGCTTTGTTGAAAACTCATTTGGGGTGTGTTTTGTGAAGTCACTGATCATTTTATACTTCTATTACAACATTTTTTATTTTAATGGCAATCAACGTACGGAACACTAGTTGCGCAAGTTCAACTTTCACTTGACCGGTTCTTTTAAATTCATACCTATATTCTTTGGCCAGGTTATATAATAATAATAATAATCTGTATCTATAATATATATAAAAAGCAACGTATCTCTGTCTGTGTGTCTGTCTGTCGGTCCGTTAGTGCGTTACGTGCTTTTTTTTTTTAAAACATACATATGTTCTCTGGCCAGGTTATAGGATATATTTTATTGCGTTAGGTAACATAAGGAGTGATAATAGTGAATCAAGTCGGAAAAAAGGTTACCGTTAGCGCGTTCTCTTGCAATACACAGTCTAAACTATTAAATATGGAACAAAATCATGTTGCAAAGAATATAATATATATAAAATGCAACGTCTCTCTGCCTATCTGTCTGTCCGTTAGGGCGCTTATCACTTGAGAACCACTTATCCGATTTACGTGTTTTTATAAATTTATACATATGTTCTATATAATTCGATATAAGCCTAGATAATGAGAGATAAGGTGAGATAATGGGAGATAAGTATAAATAATGGGAGATGGGGAGAAATAATGGAAGATAAGCAGAGATAAGTCTAGGTAATGGGAGTTATGGTAAGATAATGGGAGATAAGGAGAAATAATGGGAGATAAGGAGAAATATTGCGAGATAAGTCGAGATAAGCCTAGATAATGGGAGACAAGGTGAAATAATGGGAAATAAGGGGAAATAATGGCAGATATTTTATTGCGTTAGGTAACATAAGGAATAAGCAGTGACGATAGTAGTGAATCAAGTCCACGCGAGCGGAGCCGCGGACACTGCTAGTTAAACTAATAAAAGACATAAACAGTGTCAGTCTTGTTATCCACAGCTAACTCAAACTAATTTTTCGGTGTCATCGCCATATACGAGGGTAGTTCCAAAACTTTTCAGCCTGACACAGATATGATTATTATGATATTTGTTAATTGCTGTGCTTAGTTGTCTTTTTTAGCGATAGTCTAAAATTAAAGTGCGAGCTCTTATAAAATACTTCGTTTTAAAAGTTTTAACTTCTACGGACATTCAAAAATAATTAAATATATAAAATGATTCGTCCTCTTCATTTTTGAAGATTAAAAAGTGGACTGCTGAATTTAAACGTGGTGGCACATCCATTCAAGATAATATAAGATGATATCAATTAGTAGCTGTTTCGTTATCTATGTTGTGTTAAGACGATTCCTTATTTATTTTTAAAAATGATCTTCTCCGTCACTGATTAAATTCCATTTGCAAATATTCTAATTAAATATTCGTTTATTCGTTTGTGCTTTCGCATCGTCTCCGCCAATCAGCATTCATGTCAATTACAGGAGCAGTAACGACACGTACGGATTTCCGCCGAATATTAGTTCAAGAAAAACGAAGAAATAAAAAGAAACTTAAAGAAACAAGAGAAAAGATACGTATAAGTATATTATTTTCATTATTAAACTATGATTAGGTTTATCTAGCGCTCGCTTGGGCCATAAAATTTCAGGCAATAAAAGATATACATGAACTCCCATTACCTACTTCTAACCCAAACTAATTTCCCAGTGCCTCCAAGTTATATTAGACGTTAAGCTGTCTATATGATGTCTGAATAACTATGTGGAGGATTTTTGTATTTTTGTTACAGATATCTGTACGAGGCTGGTTTGAAAAGTCCGTGCAAAAATAAAAACTACTTATGTGTTTGGGGTAAACCTTTTTTATTTTTCGACATAGTCTCCTTTTAGGCTTATACACTTCGTCCAACGATGTTCTAGTTTGTTGATCCCTTCCGAATAATAGGATTTGTCCAAGTCTGCAAAATATCCATTAGTGTCTGCAATCACCTCCTCGTTTGAATAAAATCTTTGTCCCGCCAGCCATTTCTTCAAACTGGGGAACAAATAGTAGTCCGAGGGAGCCAAGTCTGGAGAATAGGGGGGATGTGAAACGAGTTGGAATCCTATTTCCATTAATTTTGCGACCACAACTGCTGAGGTGTGTGCTGGTGCGTTGTCGTGATGGAAAAGGACTTTCTTGTGGGCCAATCGCGGGCGTTTTTCTTGCAGCTCGGTTTTCAAACGGTCCAATAACGATGAATAATATTCACCTGTAATAGTTTTACCCTTTTCCAGATAGTCGATGAGGATTATCCCTTGCGAATCCCAAAAGACAGTCGCCATAACCTTTCCGGTCGAAGGAACGGTCTTCGCCTTTTTTGATGCAGATTCCCTCTTGGTAACCCATTGTTTAGATTGTTGTTTGGTCTCAGGAGTATAGTAATATATCCATGTTTCATCCACAGTGACGAAACGACACTTAAAGTCCTCCGGATTCTTCTGGAACAGCTGCAAACCATCCTTGCAACACTTCACACGATTCCGTTTTTGGTCAAGCGTAAGCAATCGCGGCACCCATCTTGCGGATAGCTTTCTCATGTCCAAATGTTTATGCAAAATATTATGTACCCGTTCAGTCGAGATGCCCACAGCACTAGCAATCTCACGCACCTTAACTCTTCTATCATCCATCACCATATCATGGATTTGATCAATGATTTCTGGAGTCGTAACCTCCACAGGCCGTCCAGAACGTTCAGCGTCACTTATGCCCATATGGCCAGTCCGAAAATTTTGTAACCACTTATAAACTGTTCTAATCGAAGGTGCAGAGTCACCATAATGTTTATCAAGCTTCTCTTTAGTCTCCTGAGGCGTTTTGCCTTTCATAAAGTAATGTTTAATCACCACACGAAATTCTTTTTCGTCCATTTCTTGAAAATCACTCGACTTCCTTGATTCACACGAATGCCAAACACAAAGAAATAGACCAATATGGCTGAAACTTGGTGTGCGTTCATTCAAGAGATGTTACTAACTAAACATGACCTCGATACGCGCTGGTGGTGCCATCTCTCGGACTTTGCACGGACTTTTCAAACCAGCCTCGTATTTTTGGTTTATAATCGAATATCAGGTTCAAAACGCTTTTCATTGTTCGATATCTAATTTCCTTGTTTCTGTTATACTACTGGACCTCTCTTAATTCTTTTCGGCTCATTGCTCTTGAGATTCTTTCATTTAACATCCTACTTGGTTTATAGGTTTTTTACCGTACCCATTTTATAATTCCTTAATTTTTTAAGTTATCTTGTATGTAAACGTTCTAAAACTTTCCTCCAAGAAATTTATCATTATCTATGTTAAGTTACAGTCTAAGGAAATGAAATTACTTAACCTACAATAAGGCGGAAATACAGGTGATTATTAATTGTAGAATGAAGATATTGTTTTTGTTTTATAAATAGAGGGATCATAATGGTGGAACAGCGCTCCAGAAACTCGACAGCTTTTTTCCCAGTAAATTGTCTCCCATGTATGTATGTATGTACAATTCTTTTAGATCCTATGGTGAAGAGAAAAAATATCATGGTGGAACAGGTGGAGTCAAATAGCTGGTACTAATACTTAGAAAAGCAAAAAAAGAAAACAAATACGAGAAAGTCGGAAAAAAGAATTGGAGTAAGGAAAAATAAAATAATACCCTACAAACAAAAGAAAAGATATTGTACCTCCTGAAACGGTTTTTCAAATAATTTTATAAACGGACACGTGCTTAGGCCAAAAAAAAATATGATAGCGTCTCCTATTTTCAAAGTGCGGCATATTCTTTCAAGTGGTTCTCTGGCTGATGAGGGTTCTTTCTATATTTTCCAGCTCCTGAAGATGATGTGCGATTTGGCATCGAAAGCCCGATATTAGAATAAAACCACAGTTAGAACCTTAAGATCTTTTTATTCACTCTGTAATCCTAAGTTAAACCCCTCTTGGTATATGTATATGTATATGTATATATATATATATATATATATATATATATATATATATATATATATATATATATATATGTATATATAATACATTAAAATTCCGGGTTTCAATCCAAAGTCACTGTTATACGAATGGATTGACATCCGGAATTTTAATGTATTACGTTCCACCATCGGTGAAAACCTCTATTGTAATATATATATATATATATATATATATATATATATATATATATATATATATATATATATATATATATATATTATAATAGCGCGCGCGAACACGCGATTTTAAGGTACCCCCACTAAGCTACAGCACCAGTTTACCTTAGCTTGCTAATCAGTGATTTGTTTCGTCGTTTTTCTTAGCACAGTCGAGTCTTAATTTCCTTGACGTCACGTGCATCGGCATCATCAGTAAATAAGCTCAACATTTTTTCTGTTTCGTCCGTTGGTGGGTTTTTATAATATACGCTAAAGAGTACGCAAGCAATACAAATAAGTTTTAATGAAAGAAAAACGTGTCGATTTAGGACAAAAACCATGAATAATCAAAAAAATACTTGAATACACAACCGCAGCCATATCATCAGCGTACCTTGGCTTTTTAGTCGGAAATCTGTCACTTTAACGAAACTTTCTTGTTTAGAACAAAACAAATAAAACAATTAAAATATATTAAACTTCTCCATTGTAAATAATTGTTTCACACAGGTTTCAGATTATCCATTTTCAGTAGACCAGCCCTCAACTAGCTCCTATCACGAAATTGCATACTAACGCCATCTCCCCCCGCTCCAATTAATAATTCAAACAACACATGTTGTTGTTCTGAGAGGTGTATTCTCCATTTCGGTGCGTTGAATATTTCATGCCGGTGTCTCGAGGGATCTCGTTAGGGGTGTTCGAGGGGGTACACTCCCCCCTAATGATTCCTTATCTTGTGTGCAAACAAATATCTTATTACGCGTAGCGCGTGATGGCTCATGTTTTACGAGAGAGCCCGTTTTTTAAATCGATATAGTTGATATTTTTGGATGATGTAGGGTGGATTTTTAAATGTTAGGAATTTTAGATGTTTCGTATGTAATTTTTAAATTTAAGAAGGGTATTTGGATAGATTGTGACTCTTTCTATAAATTGTAATATTATCAATTTTATTACTGGTAAAACTTGACAAATTCATGATTGAAATACACCTTGTACAGCTGTAAAATTCGTTCAGATTTATACGTTTGGTTAATTGCCTGCAATAATATCTCAAGTTCAGGGTTGAAAAATTAAAATATTTTTAATGAAGTTGTAGATCAGGAGTGCTCAAACGGTCGATCGCGATCGACAAGTCGATCGCGAGTGCTTTTTGAGGCGATCTCGAGAAAAAAATTCCGATATAGAGAACTATTCACAGATTTTGTTTTAGGTAACTAAAACAAAATGTAATGAATAAACTACTAAAATTTATTCGATCCACAATTAGGCCAGAATAACCCCCTCATCACTTTCTTTTATCGTAATAACCCCCTGCTAGCGGCAAAAGGCGGCTTTATCAAAGGAACGCGCGGTACTTGTCAAAGAAAAGCCGCGTTTTTGATTCCCGCCGATTTTTCTAGAAACTTCGAGCGGCGTGTTTGCGGGAACATTCGAGACTTCGTTCGCGCCGATATAAATGTTGCGCCTGCAGGAATAAGAGTCAGTTAGAGTTGTAACTTGAAGGCGATACATCGATACAAAGTTTATTAATAAATAGTCCAAAATGAGTGCGGCGAAGAAAGGTAAAACTTATCATTTTAATAACGATTGGGAGGAAGAATTTTTCTTTTGTATGGTAAAGGATCAGTGCATTTGTCTCATTTGCCGTGCGTTAGTTGCAATACCTAAGCGTGGGAACTTAGAGAGGCATCATAAAACGGTTCATAAAAACTATGAAAAGGATTTTCCGTCGTAGAGTGAATTAAGAAAACGAAAAGTACGTGATTTGATAACTTGTTTGAAAAAAGAACAAACCATGTTCACAAGACCAGTCAAACAATCAAAAGCTGCAACGATCGCGTCATTTAAAATATCTCATATATTGGCGAAACACAAGAAACCATTTGATGATCGATTGGTTGTGAAGGAAGCATTTATTGAAGCGGGTGAAACTTTATTTGGAGATTTTAAAAATAAAACAGAGATTATGTCTGCTATTAGAGAACTTCAGTTATCTCGTCCGACTGTCACAAGGCGTGTTGAAGTCATGAGTCAGGACATGGCAGATAAACTAAAACATGATATCATGGAACGTACATACTTTTCTTTACAGTTCGACGAATCCACCGATATGACAGACACTGCCCAGCTGTGTATTTTTATTCGAATGGTATTCAATGACATGTCGGCTAAGGAAGAGTTTTTGACAATGATTCCTCTGAAAGGAAAGACCCGTGGCGAAGATATATATGACCTTTTCTTCAATTTTGTAACAAACTACAAGCTACCAATATATATACTAATGTGCATTACAACCGATGGAGCACCAGCAATGACTGGAAACAAAAACAGTTTTGTGGCATTGTGTCGAGCTAATGATGATTTCCCTTCATTTTTCTCCTTCCATTGCAATATACAGTTTTGTGTTCAAAAGTTCTAAACATGGAGGAGATTATGGGCATTGCAATAAAAATTGTGAATTCTATCCGTGCACGTAGCTTGCAACGACGGCTCTTTAAATTTCAGTTGGAAGATAGTGAGTCAGCTGAACACACTGATTTAGTTCTTTATACGGACGTCAGGTGGTTGAGTCGCGGAAAATTCCTAGAAAGGTTTCAAGAATTATTACCCGAAATAACAGCTTTTCTGGAGGAAAGATGTGATGACACTCAGATGCTGAAAAAGGGAAAATGGCTGACTGATTTGGCATTCTTGACAGACATCACAATGCATTTAAACACCATTAATTTGGAGCTTCAAGGTAAAGGAAAAACTATTATTGGGATGATTAGTGGAATAAACGCATTCAAAAGTAAATTGCAACTTCTGATAGATCAACTGAAAAGAAAGGATCTGAAAAATATTCCGTCTTTGAAAGCAAGGATTCCTCAGTTGAGTTATGATATTTATGAGGCAGAATTATCAAATATTTTGGCCAATTCGAAATACGTTTTTATGATTTCAGTAAATTGGTAAATATCGCATCATTTATGAGTTATCCTTTTTCGTGTAAAAACATTGAGGAATTAGCTACTGAAATTGCAAGTCAGTTTAACATGGACTCATGTTCTGTTGGAAATGAGTTAGTTCAGATTATATCAGATATACATCTCAAAGCCACGGCATCTGATACAAAATTCTGGTGTTTTATATCTGAAGATAAATATCCGAATCTAAGGCAAATCGCCCTTCAACTGACGGCAATGTTTGGGTCAACTTACTTGTGCGAGTCTGCATTTTCTGAAATGAAGATAATTAAGTCAAAATATCGCAATCGACTAACTGACGAACATATGTCATCATGCTTGCGATTAGCACTCGGTAATCACGTACCATCTTATGAAAAGTATGCTGAGGACATGCAGTGCCACGCTTCAACATCCAAAGTCACTCTTTAGTTAAGTTTAGACACTAGAACTCGTTTGCTTTGTAAGAACCAATAAACTCGCAATTTTGAATAATTATGAGCTTTTTCATTGACATTTTAGAGCAGACCTACACTTACCTTGACTAAAAAAATGCATATTGTGCGGAAAACTAATATCTATGCCACGATACACCCTACCTAGACGACAATCCTGCATCACACTTACTTGCAGCCTCTCAGAGTCGATCGATCGTAGTCTAACAATATTGAGGTAGATCGCCAGCAGTTCATGTTTGAGCACCCCTGTTGTAGATACTTGGGATCCACTAAATTTTACTACGTTTAACAATTTTATCTGCCACACCAGGCAACCGTGCTCTGTGTATATTACTATATTCTAGGAGAATAGTAAAACAGGGTCGAACTTAGCCCGCTTCCTGATTTGTCGGTACGGTATCGGGTGCTCAGTACCGATTCGGTAACGAAAACATGCTGAACGCCTATATTTCAATGAAACCCACCTGACTTGCTCCGCGCAAACGGCGCAAGTTGGACACACCGAGTAAAACGATACCGCACCGATAAATCAGGGAGTGGCCTTAATGTGGTTAGGGGTTTTAATGTGTACTTAAAAAATGTAGTAGTTTAAGAAATACTTAATTATCAAGTACAAAGGTAAAAATAGAAAGCAGCAACAATCAATATATTATTTGAAATGTTTCATATAACAAACAGGAGAAAAGGAAAAATACAGCCTAACATTTATTTATATATAGTTCGCTGGCATTGGCACAATCTAAATGTATTATGATTGTTTCAGTGTAATTCTGTACAGAAAAAAAAATTCAACGTTATTAATATGATTTAAAAAATTTTCCGTAGGATATTTATTTACAACTTTCTTTATTAAATGTATAACATTTGGACTAAAAATTGACGTTGTGGTTTTAGGTTTCATGGTGCCACATACGAGGCTGGTTTGAAAAGTAGGTGCAAAGTCCGAGAGATGGCACCATCGGCGCGTATCGAGGTCATGTTTAGTTAGTAGCATCTCTTGAATGAACGCACACCAAGTTTCAGCCATATTGGTCTATTTCTTTGTGTTTGGCATTCGTGTGAATCAAGGAAGTCGAGTGATTTTCAAGAAATGGACGAAAAAGAATTTCGTGTGGTGATTAAACATTTCTTTATGAAAGGCAAAACGCCTCAGGAGACTAAAGAGAAGCTTAATAAACATTATGGTGACTCTGCACCTTCGAGTAGAACAGTTTTATAAGTGGTTTCAAAATTTTCGGACTGGCCATATGGGCACAAGTGACGCTGAACGTTCTGGACGGCCTGTGGAGGTTACGACTCCAGAAATCATTGATCAAATCCATGATATGATGATGGATGACAGAAGAGTTAAGGTGCGTGAGATTGCTAGTGCTGTGGGCATCTCGACTGAACGGGTACATAATATTTTGCATAAACATTTGGACATGAGAAAGCTATCCGCAAGATGGGTGCCGCGATTGCTCACGCTTGACCAAAAACGGAATCGTGTGAAGTGTTGCAAGGATGGTTTGCAGCTGTTCCAGAAGAATCCGGAGGACTTTAAGCGTCGTTTCGTCACTGTGGATGAAACATGGATACATTACTATACTCCTGAGACCAAACAACAATCTAAACAATGGGTTACCAAGGGGGAATCTGCACCAAAAAAGGCGAAGACCGTTCCTTCGGCCAGAAAGTTTATGGCGACTGTCTTTTGGGATTCGCAAGGGATAATCCTCATCGACTATCTGGAAAAGGGTAAAACTATTACAGGTGAATCTTCATCGTTATTGGACCGTTTGAAAACCGAGCTGCAAGAAAAACGCCCGCGATTGGCCCACAAGAAAGTTCTTTTCCATCACGACAACGCTCCAGCACACACCTCAGAAGTTGTGGTCGCAAAATTAATGGAAATAGGATTCCAACTCGTTTCACATCCCCCCTATTCTCCAGACTTGGCTCCCTCGGACTACTATTTGTTCCCCAATTTGAGAAACTGGCTGGCGGGACAAAGATTTTATTCAAACGAGGAGGTGATTGCAGACACTAATGGATATTTTGCAGACTTGGACAAATCCTATTATTCGGAAGGGATCAACAAACTAGAACATCGTTGGACGAAGTGTATAAGCCTAAAAGGAGACTATGTCGAAAAATAAAAAAGGTTTACCCCAAACACATAAGTAGTTTTTATTTTTGCACGGACTTTTCAAACCAGCCTCGTATATATAGTTCGCTGGCATTCGCACAATCTAAATGTATTATATTATGATTGTTTCAGTGTAATTCTGTACAGAAAAAAACTTTCAACGTTATTAATATGATTTAGAAAATTTTCCACTATAGGATATTTATTTACAACCTTGTTTATTAAATGTATAACATTTGGACTAAAATTTGACATTGTGGTTTTAGGTTTCATGGAGCCACACATATTTTACTAGCCGTGCCCGCGACTCTGCTCGTGTGGACTTGATTCACTATTATCGTCATGGCTTATTCCTTATCTCACCTAATAAAATATATCCTATAACCTGGCCAGAGAACATATGTATAAATCTAAAAAAAAAAACACGTAAATCGGATAAGTGGTTCTCGAATGATAAGCGCACTAACGGACAGACAGACAGACAGAGAGAGAGACGTTGCATTATATATATATATATATATATATATATATATATATATATATATATATATATATATATATATATATATATATAACGGAACTAATGGCATAGGTAAGGCCATCAGTTTCGCTCAAGTAACCAGTAGAGGGGACTATAAAGAATAGGCCCTCTGTCTTTCATATTTTATAATTTCCATATTTTCGTATGCGTTCAATAATCTCCTATCAGATATATTTTTTATTAATTTTAGATTATCTAATGTTACAATATGATCAGCTTCAAGGGCATGTTCGGCAATGCTAGATTTTTCTGTTCTACTGTATTTTAAGTGTGCTAAATGTTCTTTAAATCGTGTTTTAATTGACTTTTTAGTTTGCCCAATATACTTTTTGTCACAATCATTACAACTAATTTCTTAAATTCCACTTTTCTCACAATTAGGAATCTTATCTTTGGGATTCTAAGATATTCTCAGATTGTCTGATGACTTATAGACTTATAGACTAAGGTGAGCTTTACCTTATTAAATACCTTATTGAGTATCTTGCTATATTTCGGATTATATGGTGTGGAGACATACTTGGTCTTATTTTCTTCGCGTGTAAAAAAGGTGAGTTCTGAATATTAAACACAGGCTGACAAAATTAAATTCCAGACCCTGAGACCAGAGTATATTTTCCCAAAGGTTTTTGGTGTGCTCAATCCGAATCCGACCTCAGTATTGCTCCATCACATTAGGTTTTCGAGATATCCTAACTTAAGAATGTAAAAACACGGTTTTTTCGCTATATTTGGGATTATGTGTCTATTTATTAACTTATTTACTAAGTCATCGTCATAACCATTAACTCTAGTTATATTTCTAATACAATTCCTTTCTTTATTAAAGTTGACTCTATTCAGAGAGAAAGTGATCAATCGATGAACTAGAAAATGTAATGAGGCTAATTTGTGTTGTTTGCAATGAAATGAATCATTAGAAATATATCTATTTGTTACTGTGTCCTTCCTATAGATATCAAATTCTAATCTATTATTATTTTTAATAATTAAAATATCTAGAAAAGGCAATTTTCCTGTGTTCTCAACTTCGTAAGTGAATTTAATGGAATCATACCGGCTATTTAACTTAGAAACAAAATCATCAATATTTGCTTTCTTTGTATCAAAAATCGCGAAGATATCATCCACATACCTGTACCATACCCTTGGGAAATATTCGAATTCTTGACTGGCTTCGGTTTCAATCTTACTCATGAATAAATTGGCTATGAAAGGTGATAAGCAATTACCCATGGCTGTTTCTTCTTTCTGAACATTTACCAGTAAAGTACAAATCAAACAGTAAAGCCTGGATGACATCAGAAATTTTTAAAAACAAACTGATCAAATGGGACAAAGAATTAAAATTCACAAACAGAAATATATTACTTTTGATTGACAACTGTCCAGTGCACTCTGAAATTGATCTACAGCAAATAAAATTGGTTTGTGTGAATTATTATTGTATTTCTGCGCATATGAGACGAAAGAGCGTACTGTGCCCCAACTATTTTTTATTGTACGCATAGCAGTTTACATAGGAGGGATCTTTTTGTAACTTGAACACGACTGCTTTTTAAGAACGTCCTTAATCAGATGATGTTCCTATACCTGAAAGATAATTACATTAAAATACCTATATATGTACATATGTAATCATTAAAAGGTTATAACAAATCGAACATGCGAATAATAATGCTTCATTACCATGTAAAGTTGACTTGTCCAGTTGAATAGAAAAATGAGTTGTTAGCAGATAATTACACAAGAAGCTTTCAATATCAGAGCTTATTTCATCAATACGTCTTTGTACAGTGTTGTTACTCAAAGGAATTCTTTTGATTACGTGAAATGGAGGTTTGTGCAGAACAGTTTTTAAAACCTCTTCAACAGCGGGTAAAGTAACTGTTCTCCGATGGTGTGCGGTTTTCCAGATTTCGCTATAAGCAATGAGATATTGTAAGATGCCCGCAAGCCATCATCGTTACTTTGAGACGTTGAAGCGAACATACTGTGCACGGTGGGTCTCTTTTCATATTTTTCCTTCAATGTTTGGAAATATTTTAAATCTTTACCTATTTTATCAGGATAACACCTTCTTAAATGATCTTCGAGCTTCCATGGTTTCATAGAGTCATTGCTCAAAACGTTGTTGCTTAAAAGGCATATGGGCATCGTTTGTCTGCCTTTGATTGAAGAAAACCAGATTTCAAATAATCAGCACTGTACTGTCGACATTTCTTCTTAGATTCAGCCATGTTTCGTATCAGTTACCCACCTGTAAAGAAAAAAATGTTTGTTTTAGTAATCATAAGGCGACTTTAACAGGATATATGGCTATTTTAACAAAATAGAATAGGATTAATTAATTATTGCAATGAAAAAACCAAAATGCCGGCGGCAAAACTGATTTTAATTATTAAAAGCAATAAACTGCTAAGACCCATATAGAGGTTTTCACAAAACGGCTGAACCCATTTTAATGTAATATAAAATATTTTTTTGATTAATTATATTTTGATATATTTCTGTAAATTCGAGAGAAAATACTTTTAAAGAATATTTTGACATCAAAACTCCGCGATTTTAATGATTTATTTATTACTTTGATGTACGTTACGAGTGGTACATAAAGACACGTACAATTTATGAAAATATTTTTAGTCATTTAGCATTAGCAACTACGAGGGCACTGAAATATGTACAATCATGCAGATCAATCATATATCTCTCCCTTAGTGAATCACCACAGTCGGGTAAATAAATAATTTTATAATAAAAAGTACTAAAAGTATCTTTCTCGGCTTTCTGTTCTTTTATAGAAGTATCGAATAATGGCCCTGTTCAGTATTTAATTTTTATTATGTACCTACTACACGCAAACATAACAAATATAATATTATTACAATATAAAATAAAAGTATGAATAACAAATAGGCAGGTACTTACTTTTTCCGGCACTGGCAAACACTGACATCGATTCACTCACACTTTTCTTTTCAAAATTCCGGAAACAAATGAGTAATGTTTGTCCTTGGCATTCGTATTTATATTGGTGAAGAATCAAACAAGTTCATGCAAGATTGCAAGCACAGCACAAGTCGTTTTTCGTCCCTTTGCACGTCTGAATGGGTTGAATTGCGGGCGGGCGGGCGGCGCTTTGCAAGTCTCGACGCGCGTTGTATTGAATATCGAATATGCAAGTTTTTACAAGTAACAGTCGCTGACCTTCTTCAAATACACTGCTATAAAAAATTAAGGGAGGTTTTAAAACAAGGAAATTAATGCTAAATAAACAGGCTATCTGATCCATATGCCGGCCTAACTGAAAAAATTTTTTTCAAGCCCGTGGACCAAAAAAAAAAGCAAAATATTTGAAATATTATTTTTTCGCGCTATCTGTTGGGATTGCATGAGAACCGTAGCTCCTAAAAAATTTTAGCTAAAAAATCTGAAAATTAGAATCTGAAAGCTTCAAAATGTTTTTTTTTAAAGTCTCAATACGACCATTTTTCACCGAAATACAGCCCACTATAAAAACAAACAAGGCCATTGTTATCAAAGTTACTAAATAAAATCTCTATCCAATGAGCTATTTAATTAGCTCAGACATCGTTAATTTATAGTATCAATATCGACAAATTACAGTAAGATAATAATCTGTTTGCTTCTATTATAAGCTAAAAAATTTTAAACTCTGTTATATAAAAATTAAAATAAAAGAGTATCAATTATGGCAAGTAATTTTGTTCTGATTAAAATTTTATGTTCGGACGGCACGCGAGTCGATTGTCCTATAATAGGTCCAATTATCTTTTGTGTGCCGGCCTTAATTTAAAATTTGATCGTAGATTGGTTGATAAAAAGGAAATTATTTCGTTTACTAGATAAACCTTTTAAAGCTTGTTATTAAACCATTATTTTTAAGTTGTCTTTTTGTACAGTGTTGTCAGATCAGTTAACGATTACACAGGACAACATTTTTCAAATACTGGGTCCGGACTATACTTTTTCGGAGGTTTTTGGTGCACCGAATCCAAATCCGACCTCGAAAATGCTCCATCACAACAGAATTTCGAGATATCTTAACCTAAAAATGCAAAAAACACGTTTTTCGCTATATTTGGGATTATATTACACCGGCGAGTTAATTTTCTCCACAAAATTCATTGCGGCATATGAAAATACTACTATTCCCCTTCGAAATGCATTTTGAATTTTTCAGATATTTTATTTCTTCTCGCAGAATTAAAGTCCATTTATTTGGCGTTGACAGCACACAACATGGGCTATAAACATTAAAATGTTGGGGTGTTGTTGAGTTAAATAATAATTTATTTATTAATTGGATTGGATAGGAGTTGGTGCGTAGAGTGTCTCGTAGTTTATTTAAATTTTTTTGTCTTAGGGAAGGATGAGAGATTCTCTCTATTCTTGTCTAAAGAACAAAGATAAAATCACAAAAGTTTCAGAAGTAGTTTACAGCATCCCTTGCTCTCAGTGCGAAAAAATCTATATAGGACAAACATCTAGAGTCCTAAAAGACAGAATCACTTCCCACAAAAGTGATTGCAGATTAAAGAAAAACTCTTGTGCGCTTGCCCAACATAGTAGCCAATTTTCACATGAATTTAATTTTGCTAAAACCAAAATCCTATGTAAAGAGAGAAATCTCGGCAGGAGAATCTATAGGGAGATAGTGGAAATCCACCTGGAACCGAACTCGATCAATAAAAATACTGACATTGAAGATCTGAGTTTAATTTTCTCCAATCTATTACAAATAGGCAGTCAAAATGAAAACTCCTACAATATCTCTGACATATCTCTTTGATAATAATCACACTGATTTTCACTAATTTTTTAACTTTAAAACGATCAAACAAAATGTCAACGTCATTCTACTTTCAAATATAAATTAACCACAACTTAACTAAGAGATAGAAACACACTGCCCTTAGTAAAATGACAAGAAAACATAACAAAAAATCCTTTATAAATTAAAATCATTTTGCAACCATAAAATTCTCTGTACTATTCTAACAAAATGAAGTAAAAATTTATTATATTTCCCAGAGATGAGTATGTCGAGTTTTTCTAGTGTTTTTTCCTGTTTTTTTCTTATGAATAAGTGTAATAAAGTGCCCCCACAAACAACACACCACTTAGCAGTAAGTACTTTAATGTTACATATAAAATAGGGTTGTTCCTTACTTTTAATTTCAAAAATACTGATAATCTACCTGTAATTGTAGCCCTGATGAAGAAAATGAAATATTTTCGAAAGCTTGGCGTAACTAAAAAGGTGTCCAAAACTTTTTAGTTCATTTCCAAAGACCGCTTACCCCAAGAACATAATACTGCTGTATATACCATATATATATATATATATATATATATATATATATATATATATATATATATATATATATATATATATATATGCCAGCTATATCTAAAACCCAGCTTTGTTTTATTCAATTCCTTTATGTTACTTTTTATTACTGTAAAAACTTTTTCCATTACCAACGTGCTGGTCATTTCAACCCAATTAAGCTTATAAAAATTATTCCTGCTTCAACGTGTTAGGGTCTCTTAATGATCAAACCTCCGGGTGATATGCCATTTCGACCATTATGATATTATTTCTTGGTAAATTACCTCCCGGTTGGGATATTACAAACGCAGTGGCGTTCAGAGCGGCGACCATTGTTTGGAAGCTTCGGCTTTTATTGCATTTAAAAATATGTTCAGATTGCGGTTTTCTTGCTTCGGTAGGTAGGTGATTGAATAGGAGTAAACTTAAGGAAAGCAGAGCACGTTTACTTAAATTAAGTCTGTTAACAGGCACCCTGAAGTTCTTTTTGCTTCTGTTAATATGATTTTAAATACTCTATCATTTGACATAAATATATGTTATTCCTAATATTGCAGATAAATCTACGTACGTTCGTAATTAAATGTGCATAACTGGAACGCTCAAAGTTTCAAAAACGGATCCACACGATCTAGCTAGAACGAGCCCTCAAATGCATCTGATTACTTTCTTCTGAGCAATTCCAATAGAATCCAACAAATGCAGTGTGTGTTTGGAAGCAGTATTTCAACATTACCTGAATGTGAACTGTTCGAAATACGAGTAGTATTCCCAGTTTTTTACAAGCTCTCTTTTGCTATGCTTGCCACATATTTGCTCCCAAATTAACACCCTGTCAGTTGAGTGACGATCCTAGAGGAATGGCGTGCCCCAACATAACTATGTCGGGTGCTTGAGATTCCCCAAAGTTTTTAATTGTGTTGTTCCAAATATGTGTTATATAAGATCTCCTGGTGATCTTTGCTTATGAAAGCCTTTTTTTATAGGAGCGACACGTGTGCGGAAAAGGCGATTCACGTTGTTCTTGAATTGCTGTAAATTGTACTCGGTGGGAAACACAGTCCTGGGCAAATTATTCCAAAGGGATGATGTTGTCCATATAAAAGACTGCTTAAAAAGCGTTATACGAGGAGTAACAAGCTGAACCGCATACGGATGTGAAGTATTAGCGCGTCGTGTATTTCTAACATGCACCGCTCTGGGAGGAATTAAGCGGGCTACATCCTTCGAACACTTTCCATGAAAATACTTGTAGAATAGGCTCAAGTCGCCAACCGTTCTTCGATGTTCCAGCGAATTAAGGCCGCTGGTCAGTTCCGGGTCTCCAAGTCCCAAACATGGGAGCAGTATTCCATAGTTGGTCGAATTTGAGCTTTGTAAAGAATTAACAGTTGTCGCGGAATGTAAAACTTTCTGGTTCGAAATAATATTCCTAACTTTTGAGAAGCTCTCCTTGCTATGCCTGCGACATGTTCATGCCAGGATTTATTTGCTCCCAAACTAAGGCCTAACAAATTGAGTGACGATGTTAGAGGAATGGAGTGCCCCGCGATAACCATGTCGGGTTCAGCAACGTTAACTTTTTTAGAAAAAACTGTCGCCTGGGTTTTTGTAGTGTTAAATTCCACTTGGTTACTGTCACCCCAAGATAGAATTTCCCATATTGATGGGTCTGCACAATTTAGTCACGAAACGTTGTATGACTGCGGAATATCTATCCTCTTTTATTTCAGACAGTAACAAAAAAACAGTTCGTTAAACTAAGCCGAATCTATACACAATATTTTATTCTTTACTATTAGAAAGATGGTGGAGACGTTATAGATAACAAAAATATATACGAGGCTGGTTTGAAAAGTCCGTGCAAAGTCCGAGAGATGGCACCACCGGTATCGAGGTCATGTTTAGTTAGTAGCATCTCTTGAATGAACGCACACCAAGTTTCAACCATATTGGTCTATTTCTTTGTGTTTGGCATTCGTGTGAATCAAGGAAGTCGAGTGATTTTCAAGAAATGGACGAAAAAGAATTTCGTGTGGTGATTAAACATTACTTTATGAAAGGCAAAACGCCTCAGGAGACTAAAGAGAAGCTTGATAAACATTATGGTGACTCTGCACCTTCGATTAGAACAGTTTATAAGTGGTTTCAAAATTTTCGGACTGGCCATATGGGCACAAGTGACGCTGAACGTTCTGGACGACCTGTGGAGGTTAGGACTCCAGAAATCATTGATCAAATCCATGATATGGTGATGGATGACAGAAGAGTTAAGGTGCGTGAGATTGCTAGTGCTGTGGGCATCTCGACTGAACGGGTACATAATATTTTGCATAAACATTTGGACATGAGAAAGCTATCCGCAAGATGGGTGCCGCGATTGCTCACGCTTGACCAAAAACGGAATCGTGTGAAGTGTTGCAAGGATGGTTTGCAGCTGTTCCAGAAGAATCCGGAGGACTTTAAGCGTCGTTTCGTCACTGTGGATGAAACATGGATACATTACTATACTCCTGAGACCAAACAACAATCTAAACAATGGGTTACCAAGGGGGAATCTGCACCAAAAAAGGCGAAGACCGTTCCTTCGGCCGGAAAGGTTATGGCGACTGTCTTTTGGGATTCGTAAGGGATAATCCTCATCGACTATCTGGAAAAGGGTAAAACTATTACAGTTGGATATTATTCATCGTTATTGGACCGTTTGAAAACCGAGCTGCAAGAAAAACGCCCGCGATTGGCCCACAAGAAAGTCCTTTTCCATCCTGACAACGCACCAGCACATACCTCAGCAGTTGTGGTCGCAAAATTAATGGAAATAGGATTCCAACTCGTTTCACATCCCCCCTATTCTCCAGACTTGGCTCCCTCGGACTACTATTTGTTCCCCAATTTGAAGAAATGGCTGGCGGGACAAAGATTTTATTCAAACGAGGAGGTGATCGCAGACACTAATGGATATTTTGCAGACTTGAACAAATCCTATTATTCAGAAGGGATCAACAAACTAGAACATCGTTGGACGAAGTGTATAAGCCTAAAAGGAGACTATAGCGAAAAATAAAAAAGGTTTACCCCAAACACATAAGTAGTTTTTATTTTTGCACGGACTTTTCAAACTAGCCTCGTAAACATGTTTTAAAACATCAGGATATTTTTTGTATAAATATGTATGTATATATAATTCGAGGATGAATAATCAAATTTGCATGTAGTTTTCTTTTACTATAGGTATAGTATTTTTCACGATCTAAGAAAGTGACTTAGCTGCCTATATCCATTCAAAATTCAACAACATTCGGAAGTGATTAAATAATGGCTGTTTAATGACAAGGCATCGTCGAGGGCCGCACTATACCTGATTGTATAATTGTTGAGTTTAAAATTTTATTGTGATAAGACTGTTGAATTTCAATGTTTTATGTACTGAATAATACACAATATAGTAATTACACAAATATATTAAAAGAGAGAGTACAGTGTCCTCGCGTACATTTGTTACAATTTTAGTTATTAATTAATATCTAATTCAATTTCGCTATCACTATTATCGCAATAATAAGTTTTTTTACAGGTTCTAACTTGTTTAAATTTATGTTCAATTTTTTGACGTGTTGAACACAGTTTCTCCAGTTTTCAACGGTTACATTTTTGACTTCTGTCTTTATCAACTCAATCACATTACTGTTTAAAGTGGGTATATTATTGTGAGCACATATATTAGTCTTTATTTTATGCCATATCAACTCGATCGCATTAAAGACACAATAATATGGGTGGAAGCCGAATTATTTCGTATCCTGCTTCCTTTGCAATTTTATCACAAACATATTCCTTTGAAAAATTGTAACTTTTTAAAACTTCTAACAATTGTTTGAGTATATAGCTTTCATGAAAATATATGTCACGTTCGCACAAAAAGGCTTGTATTTCCCTTTTTCTACTGGTGGAAATTGGTATCTTATTCATTTGGTGACTATGATAGGATGCATTATTCATCACAATACAGCTATTCGGTGGTATATTCAGCATTAATTTGTTTTGAAGCCAATCTTCAAAAACTTCAGCGGTTGATAATCCAAGCTGGAATCTGAAATATTCTTAGCTGCTAGAAATAGACATTCTGGTATCCAGCCTTATTCTGACCCCGCATGTAAAATAGTTATTCTTTTACCGTTATTTGATGGAGCTTTGGTGCTGGATATTTTGGTTTTATCAATCCATCGTTTACTGAGTGTGTCATGGGTGTCATACCAAGTCTCATCTAGGTAGATTATCGTTCGATTTTCCGATCTAGTTGTATTTATTTTTTTAAGATATTCCATTCTGAGTTGTTGTAAGCGCCGTGATCCCGTTATAACTTACCTTTTGTCTATTTTTTTGTACAAAAACCCCAAACGACGTAGAATACGCCATAAAATTGTAGTGGAACATTTTATGTTACAACTATCCTCGGATAGCCTCCGTGAAAGTGACAGTAACATAGTACAGTAATAAATTTTTTACACGCGAAGAAAATAACACCAAGTATGTCTCCATAACATATAATCCGAAATATAGCAAGGGACTCAATAAGGTATTTAATAAGGTAGGCCTCACCTTAGTCTATAAGTCATCAGACAATCTGAGAAATATCTTAGGAAATCCCAAAGATAAGATTCCTAATTGTGAGAAAAGTGGAATTTATGAAATTAGTTGTAATGATTGTGACAAAAAGTATGTTGGGCAAACTAAAAGGTGAATTAAAACACGATTTAAAGAACATTTAGCACACCTAAAATACAATAGAACAGAAAAGTCTAGCATTGCCGAACATGCTCTTGAAGCTGATCATACTATAACATTAGATAATCTAAGATTAATAAAAAATGTATCTGGTAGGAGATTGTTGAACGCATACGAAAGTATGGAAATCATAAAATGTAAAAGTAGTTTAAATAAAGACAGAGGGCCTATTCCTTATAGTCCCCTCTACTGGTTACTTGACCGGAACTGATGCGGTTGCCTATGTCATTAGTTCCGCTTGAGTAATTCAAGGGTTAGGCTAAGTATAAATAAGGTAGATTTGTAGTTTAGCTTTAGTCAATTATCGCTCCTGATGAAGCTAATATGGTTAGCGAAACGCGCGTCGAGTGCAAAAATAAAGTGTTTGGTGTAGTAGTGATATCTACTGAGTAGGAAAATGAATAAACACGATTTTGAAATCTTCCATAAACCAACATACTCAGATATAACCATACACGCTAATTCTAACCACCCGTTCACCCATAAAATCTCGGCTTATAATAATTTCATCCATAGACTAATAAATACACCACTAACGGAAGAAAATTTCCAGAAAGAATTACATATTATAAAACAAATTAGTATAAACAATGGATACAAGAGCGATTTCGTAGATAATATTTTAATGAAAAAACAATTTATAAAAGCAATAGGACTGGTGTACCCGTACAAACAACTAAACAAAGAAAAATTTCATACACTCAATTATACCGGAAAATTAACTAATAAAATTCAAAATTTTTTTCATAGAAATCATGTAAATATCGCTTTCCGTACAAATAATACATTATCTCGACATATTAAAAATAATAAAACCGGTCAAGTGCAATTTGAACTTGCACAATTAGTGTTCCGTACGTTGATTGCTTTTAAAATAAAAATTTTTGTTAGGGTGGTATAAAATGATCAGTGACTTCACAAAACACACCCCAAATGAGTTTTCAAGAAAGTTTGTTTCCAATCTTTACTGAAAACTGGTGACCTTGAAATTTTGTTTTTTTTTTTATATACCAAATAAATTATTAAAGGTAATGCACTCAATTCAATTTTTTTTTCTTTTACTATTTTTTCGATTTTTCAGTTTTGCAATATTTCTATTTTTTTAATTTTATTTTTTTCTTTTTTGTTTTTTAAAAACTTTTTTGATTTTCCAAATTTTTATTAATTTTCATTTTTTTAAAGTTTTATAACGAATCGTCGATTTTTTTCAAACTTTCGAAGTTTTTTGAATTCTTATTGATTCTTTCCACTTTTGAAAATTTTTCAATTTGTAACAATTTTTTTCGATTTTTTTAATTATTTTTGATTTTGTTCAATTTTTTTAAATTTCTTCCCGATTTTCAGTTTTCCTTTCGAATTTTTCAGTTTTTAACTTTCAAATTACGTTTCAAATTACACAACTGATTTTTCCATTTTTAACAATTTTTATCGATTTTTTAATATTTTTTGCGATTTTTGTGTGTTTTTATGATTTTTTTTTTATTTTTTTTCGATGTTTGACGATTTTTAAGTTTTTTTAACGATTTTATTTGGATTTTTTTTAAATTTTTCTCAGTTTTCAATTTTTTTTTTCTTTTACTATTTTTTCGATTTTTCAATTTTGCAATATTACTATTTTTCAATTTTTATTTTTTTTTTCTTTTGTTTTTTAAAAACTTTTTTGATTTTCCAAATTTTTATTAATATTCATTTTTTTAAAGTTTTATAACCAATCGTCAATTTTGTCAAACTTTTGAAGTTTTTTTGAATTCTTATTGATTTTTTCCACTTCTGACATTTTTTCAATTTGTAACAATTTTTTTCGATTTTTTTTTAATTATTTTTGATTTTGTTCAATTTTTTCCCGATTTTCAGATTTCCCTTCCCTGAAAACTGATGACCTTGAAATTTTGTTTTTTTTACATACCAAATAAATTATTAAAGGTAATGCACTCGTGATAATTTTCGTTCAATCTACACTCCGTGGAGAATATTCCAGAATTTTTTCAAAATTTTTTGATCAGTACTTTTCGAGATAAGGTAGGGGACAGCGATTTTTTAAAAGTAATACGAAGAAAAGTGTGCGCAAGTATTACATTATATATATATATATATATATATATATATATATATATATATATATATATATATATATATATATATATATTTTACTCGTGTTTTCACAAGCTTTCATTTGGCACCACACTCGATGACCTAGTAAAAAAATTTTTTTTCACTTCCGATTTCACCCCTCAAAACGAACCCCTTAAGTCAAAATTTATGTTACGGTGGTATAAAATGATCAGTGACTTCACAAAACATACCCCAAATGAGTTTTCAACAAAGTTTGTTTCCAATCTTTACTGAAATCTAATGACCTTGAAATTTTTTTTTTTTTTTTTTTTTATACCATATAAATTATTAAAGGTAATGCACTCGTGATAATTTTCGTTCAATCTACACCCCGTGGAGAATATTCCAGAATTTTTTTCGAAATTTTTTTAAAAGTACTTTTCGAGATAAGGCCCGGGACAGGGATTTTTCGCGATTTTTTAAAAATAATACAAAGAAAAGTGCGCGCAAGTATAATATTACATATATATTTTTTACTCGTGTTTTCACAAGCTTTCATTTGACACCACACTCGATGACCTAGTAAAAAAATTTTTTTTTCACTTCCGACTTCACCCCCCAAAACTAACCCCTTAAGTCAAAATTTAATTCTCAAAACTACGTGGCTTTGATGAGGCCATCAATTCCTATATTATTACCAAATTTCACCTTTCTATGTCAAATAGTTTCGGAGAAAATCGGGTGTGACAGACAGACAGACAGACAGACAGACAGACAGACAGACACCGAAGTGATCTTATAAGTGTTCCGAACGGAACACTAATAATAAAAGTAAAACAAAAAAAGAAAATAAATCGGGGGTTTACGAATTATGCTGTGGCACTTGCAACAAAACGTATATAGGACAAACAGGCAGACCTTTTTATAAAAGAATAAACGAACCTAAACAAAGCTTTAGAATGAAAAATAACAAATCTCATTACGGCAAACATTTAACAGAGGAAAATCATACATTCAATGAAGATTTCAAAATTTTGCATAACGGAAAGAAAGGAAAATTACTGAATTGTTTAGAAAAGGTAGAAATTAATCAGAAAAAATCCTCAGGTCTATTACTCAACGATCAATTAGATGGGGGAGGGTCTCCTTTATTGAACTTGTTCTAGGTATTAAGGTAAATATTGTTAATGAATTTAGTACTTGTAGTTAGGTAAACTATGTATTCTGAAACAAACTTTGTTAGTTAATTTACATCGTGCTCCAGAAGAAGACACAGTGTGTCGAAACAATCGTCAGCAATAATAAACATAAGTGGTGATCTTAAACATTTGTTTAAATTTTTATTCCTATTTATTATGGATCTCCATCAAGTAACGGCTAAGTCAGTGCTGTATTTACGAAGTAGCCAATAAACTATTAGTTTGAAAGCGAGGTATATATATCAATTACGGCCAGGTACGCGCGAAGATCCTAACGGTCGTTTTATGTTTTTATTGCATCAATTTGCTAAATCACTTTCTTAGATCTTGAAAAATACTATACATCAATTGATAAAGTTTCCAGTATTTGGTTAAAATCGATGTAGTAACATCGAGAATATCGGGAAAACAACCAGCAATGATTTTATACCACAACAGACGTAATAAATATTTAACCAGCAGGTATCCCATTGTACATTCATATTATTATACAACTTTTATTTTAAATACGGATAAGATGAAGGCTCTGGAAGAAAAGCAGTAAATAGCGGAGCCCTTTTTTATGCTCTTTATTGCTGAAATGGTGCATATCGTGTAGTCCACGATAAAATAGTAGATATAATAGGTAATAATTATTTATTTATTATGATTTACCTTCGAACACGTACGCCTATGTAGCTCCATTATTATTAATCCCGGCCTTCCGGGTGTTTCATTAATGAGAACTGAGAAAAACACTCGTATAATTGTAGTTTAGGGGTTTTTAAAGACCGCTATTAAGACGTGTAGAGATGTTAGGGGACTTATTTGTTTTATTATGTTTTTTAGAATTTTGTCATTTTTTTTTATTTCTTTTTGGTGTTTAAATAAAGGCATAAAATTTATTGCCTTTTTTTATTACACCTTGTTCTTAAATTTCTAAAATACCAGCCAGCGTTTCTAATTTAGACAATAACAAACACCTGTGAGAGTTTGTTACTAATGTGGGAATTTTTAGAAACTATTTTAGGAAGAGAAATACTCATATGTTCAATAATTAAGAGGGCTGATTAAATAAAACGTAAACCTTTAATCTGTTGACAGTGTGTTTGTATTCTTTCTTTTATTGAGCTCGATGATTCTCTTCTATTAAATGTTGAACCTAACAATAAAAAAGATTGACAATAAGTATGGCTTCTCCATATACGAGGCTGGTTTGAAAAGTCCGTGCAAAAATAAAAACTACTTATGTGTTTGGGGTAAACCTTTTTAGTGTTCCGTACGGAACACTTATAAGATCACTTCGGTGTCTGTCTGTCTGTCTGTCTGTCTGTCACACCCGATTTTCTCCGAAACTATTTGACATAGAAAGGTGAAATTTGGTAATAATATAGGAATTGATGGCCTCATCAGAGCCATGTAGTTTTGAGAATTAAATTTTGACTTAAGGGGTTAGTTTTGGGGGGTGAAGTCGGAAGTGACACATCCCCTCACAAAAAAAAAAAATTTTTTTACTATGTCATCGAGTGTGGTGTCAAATGAAAGCTTGTGAAAACACGAGTAAAAAATATATATATAATATTATACTTGCGCGCACTTTTCTTTGTATTATTTTTAAAAAATTCGCGAAAAAAATCGCTGTCCCGGGCCTTATCTCGAAAAGTACTTATCAAAAAATTTCGAAAAAATTCTGGAATATTCTCCACGGGGTGTAGATTGAACGAAAATTATCACGAGTGCAATTTATATGGTATATAAAAAAAAAAACAAAAATTTCAAGGTCATCAGATTTCAGTAAAGATTGGAAACAAACTTTGTTGAAAACTCATTTGGGGTGTATTTTGTGAAGTCACTGATCATTTTATACCTCTGTAACAATTTTTTTTTATTTTAAAAGCAATCAACGTACGGAACACTAATTGCGCAAGTTTAACTTGCACTTGACCAGTTATTTATTTTTCGACATAGTCTCCTTTTAGGCTTATACACTTCGTCCAACGATGTTCTAGTTTGTTGATCCCTTCCGAATAATAAGATTTGTCCAAGTCTGCAATCACCTCCTCGTTTGAATAAAATCTTTGTCCCGCCAGCCATTTCTTCAAATTGGGGAACAAATAGTAGTCCGAGGGAGCCAAGTCTGGAGAATAGGGGGGATGTGAAACGAGTTGGAATCCTATTTCTATTAATTTTGCGACCACAACTGCTGAGGTGTGTGCTGGTGCGTTGTCGTGATGGAAAAGGACTTTCTTGTGGGCCAATCGCGGGCGTTTTTCTTGCAGCTCGGTTTTCAAACGGTCCAATAACGATGAATAATATTCACCTGTAATAATTTTACCCTTTTCCAGATAGTCGATGAGGATTATCCCTTGCGAATCCCAAAAGACAGTCGCCATAACCTTTCCGGCCGAAGGAACGGTCTTCGCCTTTTTTGGTGCAGATGCCCACAGCACTAGCAATCTCATGCACCTTAACTCTTCTGTCATCCATCACCATATCATGGATTTGATCAATGATTTTTGGAGTCGTAACCTCCACAGGCCGTCCAGAACGTTCAGCGTCACTTGTGCTCATATGGCCAGTCCGAAAATTTTGAAACCACTTATAAACTGTTCTAATCGAAGGTGCAGAGTCACCATAATGTTTATCAAGCTTCTCTTTAGTCTCCTGAGGCGTTTTGCCTTTCATAAAGTAATGTTTAATCACCACACGAAATTCTTTTTCGTCCATTTCTTGAAAATCACTCGACTTCCTTGATTCACACGAATGCCAAACACAAAGAAATAGACCAATATGGCTGAAACTTGGTGTGCGTTCATTCAAGAGATGCTACTAACTAAACATGACCTCGATACGCGCCGGTGTATCTCGGACTTTGCACGGACTTTTCAAATCAGCCTCGTATAACAAACCGACACTATGATACATAACAGTTCATTACATCCAAATAAACAAAAACTAGCGGCATACAATTTCTTTATGCATAGACTAGTTAACATATCAATGACAGATGACAATTTTAAAAATGAACATAATCTTAATAAACAAAAACGGATTTAATGTAAAAACTATAGATACAATTTTACGCAAGAAACGGTTACAACAAACAATTAATCTAATATATCTAAAATTAAAAACTTTTAATAAAAATTACGCAATATTAACCTATATAGGCCCTACAACTGAAAAAATTGCTAATTACCTAAGACAACAGAACGTGACAATCACATGCAGTATATATATAATAACTTAATCAAACATATCAAGAACAATAAAGATAAAACCTTGAAAAAACATAAATCTGGTGTTTACCAACTTAATTGTGCTTTTTGTAATAAACTCTACATAGGACAAGCAGAGAGAAAATTCGAATAAAGAATTTCAGAACATAATAAACATTTTTGAAAAAATAGAACTGATTCTTCATATGCTAAACATTTAATAGAAGATAATCATGTATTTGATAATAATTTACATATTTTCCGAACAAATCGCATAAATTAAAATTATTTCACACCCTCGAGCCCCCGAGCGTTTGATCTCGTATGGCATGGACAAACTTTTACCCTTGGAATACAGTCAGCTACTCAGGTCATATCTGTCTGAGAGATTCTTTCGAGTAAAGCGTGAAAATACGTATTCTGAACTTAAACCTCAGGGTAGTGTCCTGGGGCCGATACTCTACCTGTTATTTACTAGCGATTTAACTACATCAAACGAAGTCAAAGAGGCGACATTTGCAGACGATGCTGCGGTCATGGCGATAGACCCAGATGTACATAACGCGATAAACAAATTGCAAACATCCCTAGATAGTGTTAATATATGGGCTAAAAAATCGCAGATCAAATTCAATGAAGCTAAGTCGAATCATATTAATTTTACAAACAAAAGCAACCAGCACGTTCCGGTAACAATTAATAACCAAATCATACCCTTCTCTAATACAGCCAAGTATTTAGGGATGACTTCGGACGCAAAGCTCAAATGGAAAGAGCATGTAAAAAAGAAACGGCTAGAATTACAGCTAAAATACAGGAAGCTGCACTGGTTCATTGGGAGACAATCTACGCTTTCCACCTACAACAAAGTATTACTGTACAAGCAAGTGCTGAAACCTGTGTGGACCTACGGCATACGGCAAAGGTTCTAAAACAGAATATTGTGC
The DNA here is from genome assembly GCA_019049505.1 of Pachyrhynchus sulphureomaculatus. NCBI lineage: Eukaryota > Metazoa > Arthropoda > Insecta > Coleoptera > Curculionidae > Pachyrhynchus > Pachyrhynchus sulphureomaculatus. The sequence goes on along the minus strand of CM032453.1, from coordinate 2,374,387 downwards.
AACATTGTGCGTGCTCCATGGTACATAAGAAATAGTGATCTTCACCGCGACCTACAAATGGATACAGCCACTAGTGAAATCCAAAGATTTGCAGAGGCCCACGAGGAACGACTACATCGTCACCCCAACAACGAGGCCATTAAACTACTGGATAATACTAATCTAGTATGCCGTCTTAAGCAAGAGAAGCCATTTTAACTTTCACTGAGGCGGGTGGACAGCGATTTTTTGCGATTTTTTAAAAATAATACAAAGAAAAGTACGCGCAAGTATTACATTATATATATATATATATATATATATATATATATATATATATATATATATATATATTTTACTCGTGTTTTCACAAGCTTTCATTCGACACCACACTCGATTACCTAGTAAAAAAAATTTTTTTTTACTTCTGATTTCACCCCCTCAAAACTAACCTCTTAAGTCAAAATTTAACTTTGAAAACTACATGGCTCTGATGAAGCCATCAATTCCTATATTATTATCAAATTTCAACTTTCTATGACAAATAGTTTCGGAGAAAATCGGGTGTGACAGACAGACGGACAGACAGACACCAAAGTGATCTTATTAGTGTTCCGTACGGAACACTAAAAAGACCATCGAGATCAATAAAAGAAAGAATACAAACACACTCTTAAATGACCAACTGTTTTGTGGTTATTCTTTAGTTACAACTTACCTGTGAATATTTATTTATAAAACCATCGAAAAATGTTTATTTCATTCCATACTCATAATTTTGGTAAAGCTGACGTTTTAACGAAACAAGTGTCAAGTATAAAAATCAATAAAAGCGGAAATTTTAGAAAAATTTACTGTTTTGTTCTCATTGAGCGAAGACATCAATCCTGTCACTGCAACACACTTATGGCAACATTTTTCCAATCTTCAAAAAACTTATTACACTCGATTGTCAGTATTGCGTTTAAGATGGCTAGCGAATTTTTTTTTTTTTAATTTCTGGGGTTTCCGGGGAGTGGTAGTTTCAGATCAAGGAATAGGAAAATCTCACACGGTGCCATATTTGTGAAATATTGTGCTTCTGGAGCGGTCATCCTTTCATTTTTACTTAAAAATTATGAATAACTATTTTACGAATTGGCGTATACAACGCATAACTCAATATTCACCTTATCAATTGTTCGGCTAGTTCGAAATAATTCTTTATGCACAATATCATGGTAATAAATAAAATTGGTGAAGTTATTGACCCAGTACTTCAAATAATCAGTGAATCTGACTTTTTAACATTAAATAACAACCTAATCGAAGCAATACCATTCAGTATTTTACACAGATGCTACTGTAAAGTAAGATATTATTAGAAAAAATTGTTCATTGTCCAACTAAAAACAAAAATTTTCATCATATGATTTAACTTAACTTTATATAATATTCACTATTGATGGTTTTTCCCTTCACAGCATAGTCGATGAAAATTATTCCATGCGCATCCCAAAATACAGAGGCCAAAACCTTCCCAGCAGACTGTAGGGTCTTTGGTCGGTTCGAGTGGCTTTCACCGGCTGCTGTTCACTCAGCTGACTGCCGATTTAATTCCAATGTGTAGTGGTGGATCCATGTTTCATCCATTGTCACATATTGCATAAAAAATCTTTTTTATTATGCTTAAACAGGTCCAGACAGCGCTCAGAATCAACAACACGTTGTTGTTTTTGGTTCACTGTGAGCAAACGCGGTACTCATTTCGAACAGAGCTTTTTCATTCCCAAATGTTCATGCAAAATATGACCAACACGTTTTTTTGATATCCTTAGAGCAGGGGTGCTCAAACTTGAACTGCTGGCGATCTACCTCAATATTGTTAGACTACGATCGATCGACTCTGAGAGGCTGCAAGTAAGTGTGATGCATGATTGTCGTCTAGGTAGGGTGTATCGTGGCATAGATATTAGTTTTCCGCACAATATGCATTTTTTTAGTCAAGGTAAGTGTAGGTCTGCTCTAAAATGTCAATGAAAAAACTCATAATTATTCAAAATTGCGAGTTTATTGGTTCTTACAAAACAAACGAGTTCTAGTGTCTAAACTTAACTAAAGAATGACTTTGGATGTTGAAGCGTGGTACTGCATGTCCTCAGCATACTTTTCATAAGATGGTACGTAATTATCGCGTGTTAATCGCAAGCATGATGACATATGTTCGTCAGTTAGTCGATTGCGATATTTTGACTTAATTATCTTCATTTCAGAAAATGTAGACTCGCACAAGTAAGTTGACCCAAACATTGCCGTCAGATGAAGGGCGATTTGCCTTAGATTCGGATATTTATCTTCAGATATAAAACACCAGAATTTTGTATCAGATGCTGTGGCTTTGAGATGTATATCTGATATAATCTGCACTAACTCATTTTCAACAGAACATGAGTCCATGTTAAACTGACTTGCTATTTCAGTAGCTAATTCCTCAATGTTTTTACACGAAAAAGGATAACTCATAAATGATGCGATATTTGCCAATTTACTGAAATCATAAAAACGTATTTTGAATTGACCCAAAATACTTGATAATTCTGCCTCATAAATATCATAATTCGGCTAAGGAATCCTTGCTTTCAAAGACGGATAATTTTTCAGATCCTTTCTTTTCAGTTGATCTATCATAAGTTGCAATTTACTTTTGAATGCGTTTATTGCGCTAATCATCTCAATAATAGTTTTTCCTTTACCCTGAAGCTCCAAATTAATGGTGTTTAAATGCATTGTGATGTCTGTCAAAAATGCCAAATCAGTCAGCCATTTTCCGTTTTTCAGCATCTGAGTGTCATCACCTCTTTCGTCCAGAAAAGCTGTTATTGCGGGCAATAATTCTTCAAACCTTTCTAGGAATTCTTCGCGACTCAACCACCTGACGTCCGTGTGAAGAACTAAATCAGTGTGTTCAGCTGACTCAGTGTGTTCAACTGCAATTTAAAGAGCCGTCGTTGCAAGCTACGTGCGCGGATAGAATTCACAATTTTTATTCCAATGCCCATAATCTCCTCCATGTTTAGAACTTTTGAACACAAAACTTGTTGATGTATAATGCAATAGAAGGGGAAAAATGAAGGGAAATCATCATTAGCTCGACACAATGCCACAAAACCGTTTTTGTTTCCAGTCATTGCTGCCTGCCTTTTCATAGTTTTTATGAACCGTTTTATGATGCCTCTCTAAGTTCCCACGCTTAGGTATTGCAACTGACGCACGGCAAATGAGACAAATGCACTTATCCTTTACCATACAAAAGAAAAATTCTTCCTCCCAATCGTTATTAAAATGATAACTTTTACTTTTCTTCGCCGCACTCATTTTGGACTATTTATTAATAAACTTTGTATCGATGTATCGCCTTCAAGTTACAACTCAGACTGACTCCTATTCCTGCAGGCGCAACATTTATATCGGCGCGAACGAAGTCTCGAATGTTCCCGTCAAATACGCCGCCCGAAGTTTCTAGAAAAATCGGCTGGAATCAAAAACGCGGCTTTTCTTTGACAAGTATCGCGCGTTCCTTTGATAAAGCCGCCTTTTGCCGCTAGCAGGGGGTTATTACGATAAAAGAAAGTGATGAGGGGGTTATTCTGGCCTAATTGTGGATCGAATAAATTTTAGTAGTTTATTCATTACATTTTGTTTTAGTTACCTAAAACAAAATTTGTGAATAGTTCTATATCGGAATTTTTTTCCCGAGATCGACTCAAAAAGCACTCACGATCGACACGATCGACCGTTTGAGCACCCCTGCCTTAGAGTGTCAGCTATCTCACGCAATTTCACTTTACGGTCATCGAAAACAAGCCACCTCATTAGAGCGTCCAGAACGTTCAGTATCATTTGTGTCTATACGACCGCGTTTAAATTCAGCATACCAGAAAATGATGAGTCATTGCCAGCCGTTGCTTTGCTTGAACGGTATTTTTTCCCATAAAAAACACTGTTTAACCAACACACGAAATTCGATTTTTTCCATTTTTTTGAAAATATCAAAAGTAGAGTCACTAAAACCACTGTAACTTGTAAACTAATTATCGAAATCTCATGCAATTTTGACGCGTATCGTTTGAAGGTTGGTACTTCCTAAATATCGTATGGATTTTTTGAAGAGAGCGACATCTATGTGTCAGACCCAAAACTTTTCAGCTTACGTATTATTTAATATCGAAATTTACTTTTATCTATTTAAACAAAGCTGGGTGTAGATATGTTTCGTGCTAATTTATTTCCAACTGTGCAAAATTCATGCGTGTAAAACAGTTACATATTAATATCCTTAAGCAAATTCCAAGTAACCAACTGATAGATGAAAGAAATACCGGTCATTATTTGCAAATTAATTCTCATACTTCACCACTTATGCAATCTTTCGACCTCTTTAGGAAACAAGCATAGAAGATTTGTTTATTATTACGTCTTATCCATATGTAATAATGAAAATATATGTGTGTTTGACGTAAGTTACTACAAAGACGTGCATTTGTGACTACCTGCATCTATAATCTATAATATATATAAAATGCAGCGTCTCCCTGTCTGTCTGTATGTTCGTTAGTGCGCTTATCACTGGAGAACCACTTATCCGATTTACGTACTTTTTTTTTTAAAACATACATATGTTCTCTGGCCAGGTTATAGGCTATATTTTATTACGATAGGTAACATAAAGGATAAGCAGTGACGGTAATAGTGAATCAAGTCGGAAAAAAGTTTGCCTCGTTCCCTTGCAATACATGTGGAACAATATTATGTAGTAGAGAATATCTATAATCTATAATCTATAATATATATAAAGTGCAATGTCTCTCTGTCTGTCTGTCTGTCCATTAGTGCGTTTATCACGCGAGAACCACTTATCCGTTTTACGTGTCTTTTTTTAAATTCATACATATATTCTTTAGCCCGGTTATATAATAATAATAATAATCTATATCTATAATATATACAAAATGCAACGTCTCCTTGTCTGTCTGTCTGTCCGTTAGTGCGTTTATCCCTCGAGAACCACCTCTTTGATTTACGTGATTTTTTAAATTCATACATATGTTCTCTGACCAGGTTATAGATATATATTTTATTATATCTATAATATATATAAAATGCAACGTCTCTCTGTCTGTCTGTCTGCCTGTCTATCTGCCTATCTGTTTGTCTGCCCATTAGTGCGTTTATAACTGGAGAACCACTTATCCGATTTACGTGCTTTTTTTTAAAACATACATGTTCTCTGGCCAAGTTATCTATCTATAATATATATAAAATGCAACGTCTCTCTGTCTGTCTGTCCGTTAGTGCATTACGTGCTTTTTTTTTAAACATACATAAGTTCTCTGACCAGGTTATAGGATATATTTTATTGCGTTAGGTAACATAAAGAATAAGCAGTGACGACAATAGTGAATCAAGTCGGAAAAAATGTTACCGTTAGCGCGTTCTCTTACAATACACTGCCTAAACCATTAAATATGGAACTATATCATGTTGCAAAGAATATAATCTATATAAAATGCCACGTCCCTCTGTCTGTCTATCCGTTAGTGCGCTTATCACTTGAGAACCACTTATCCGATTTACGTGTTTTTATAAATTTATACATATGTTCTATATAATTCATTACAAGCCTAGATAATGGGAGATAAGGTGAGATAATGGGAGATAAGTATAAATAATGGGAGATAAGGAAAAATAAAGGGCGATAAGCTGATATAAGTCTAGATAATGGGAGTTATGGTGAGATAACGGGAGATAAGGAGAAATAATGGGAGATAAGGAGAAATATTGCGAGGTAAGTCGAGATAAGCCTAGATAATGGGAGATAAGGTGAAATAATGGGAGATAAGGTGAAATAATGGGAGATAAGGAGAAATAATCGGAGATGAGCAGAGATAAGCCTAGATAATGGAAATTATGTAGAGATAATGGGAGATAAAAAGAAATAATGGGAGATAAGGGGAAATAATGGCAGATATTTTATTACGTTAGGTAACATAAGGAATAAGCAGTGACGATAGAAGTGAATCAAGTCCACGCGAGTGGAGCCGCGAGCACGGCTAGTATTAAGTATAAGTTATAGGAAACTACACTTATTAATATTTGATTTTTTTTTTCAGACGAATATTACGTATATGTTTTTTTATGAATTACACATTAATATTGACGAAAGTTCCCAACGAGGATATATATTCTGAGCGTTATTATTTAACATAAATATATTTATAGAAGGTAATGACATTCCTATCTATAATCCACAAAAACTCGATGACAGCAATACTGGCTGACAATATCTAGAACTTGCAAGAAATTTATAAACAACATCAGCAAAAAAGGAAAAGAATTTGGCATCAGTGTTAAAGTAGAAAAAAAAAAGACAGACACATTTTACGAAAGCCTGGAAAACGAACTGAGAAACATACCAGTAAATGAGAAATTACTTATAATGGGTGACCTAAATGCCAGAATTGGAAATAACATATTACCTGGAATAAAGCACCACTTTAACGAGGAACATATCAATGAGAACGGAGAAGTACTAGTAGACCTGTGTGCACGCTACAACATGAGAATAAACACACCTTCTTTAAACATAAACCCCAGCATAAAATTACATGACAGAACTCTCGAGAACAAAACTCAACGATAGACTATATAACATCAAATAGAGCCATACACCCAACCCAAATACTAGACACAAGAAGCCTGACCTCAGCAAATATAGAATCCGACCACTTTTTAGTCGTTGTAAACTGCGAATAAACATACAGAAGAAGAAGATACCAAAAAACACGATCCAAGAAAAAATCAACATAGAGTTCATCAGAGACTCAACGACAAAAGCACTGTATCAGACTTGATTAACACAAAAAATCGAAACAAACAACATTAAAGAACATGACGACACAGAGAACTGCTGGGAAAAAATAAAGACAAATATTACTGATGCAGCTGTTGAGGCGTTGGGCCTAAGAAAAGTAGGAGTAAATAAAAATCCTCGAAACAAAAAATGGTATATACCGGAAGTGAAAGTATGGCTAAGGAGAAACGGGAGGCATACTTGAGATACAGGAATAACAAAACACCAGAATAAAAGAACCATTACATCCAAACAAGAAAAAAAACGCAGAAATTAGAGAAATAAAACGAAACTTTTGGGAAGGATTCACCTCCGAAATGGAACATGACCTATACGGAGTGTGGAGAATGATAAGAAGAAAGAAACTCAAAGTCGTGGAGTACACACAAACACAACAAATCGATGAGACCCGCTGGAAAATCTACTTTGAGCAGTTGTACGCAGATGTACCCGAAAGAGAAGACGAGCATGAGGAGGAAGATGAGAAAATCGAAGAACCCCTAGAGATACCAGGTGAAATGACGATAGAACAGGCAAAAAAGTTTAAAAACAGGAAAGCACCTGGGCTAGATAACATACCAAATCAGCTACTGAAATATGGAGGGCAACAATTAATGACAGAACTTACTAAAGAATTCCCCTATTATGAATAAAGAAGTCCCTAATGAATGGAGAAAAAACATAACCATTCCTATATTCAAGAAAGGAGACAAGAAATTACCAGAAAACTATAGAGGTATAACTCTGTTAAGCTCAACCATCAAGCTCTTTACAAAAATCATAGAAGCAATAATAAGTGAGCATGTAAACATATCGGAAGAACAACAAGGCTTCAGAAAAAATAAGTCAACCGTAGATGCCATCTTCATAGTCAGACAAGTAGTAGAGAAGGCCGTAGAATACGGAAAACCCACATTTATGTGCTTTATAGACCTCACTAAAGCATTTGACAGAGTAATACTAAAACACGTAGTTGATATCCTAAAAAGAAAACATGTGCCAAAAAACATAATAAACATCATAAAACAACTAAACTACAATACAGGCACTCACATCTTAGTTAATTAAAGACTGACAGAGGAAATACAAACGCCAAACGGAATCCGACAGGGGGATTCTTTAAGCCCGCAACTGTTCAACTTAATAATGGACGAGATAATAACCCATATCAGAGACATGGAGCAAGGATATTCACTTACAACGGGTAAAATCAACATTGTCTGTTATGCAGACGACGCTGCGATCGTGGCAGAGAACGAAGACGACTTACAGCGAATTCTGCACTCATTCTACACAAAAGCTAAAGCCCTTAACATGCGGGTATCCACCACAAAAACCAAAACCCTCGTTATATCTAAAGAACCTATAAGATACAAACTTACTCTGGAAAGCAAAACAATAGAACAAGTCATGTCATTAACTACCTAGGCATACAAATCACCTCATGCCAAAATAGAACAAATGAAGTGAAGGACTAAGCTAACAAAGCCAGCCGAATATCAGGAGCACTTCGGGACATCATCTGGGAACAATGCCTTTATGAATAAAAAGGCAAAAGTAAGGATATACAAAACATGTGTCAGACCCATACTAACATACGCTATGGAAACAAGAACAGACAATAAAAGAACAAAAAGCATTCTTCGAACAACAGAAATGAAAATACTTTTCAGGATACACACTAAGACATAGGAAAAGAAACACAGACATAAGACATGAATGCGAAGTGGAAGACATAATCAGATGGAGACGTAAACGTAGAAGAGCTTGGAGAGATCACGTGGAGAGAATGACTGAGGAGAGACAAGCGAGAATCGCGCGAGATGGTAAACCACGGACACGTCGACCCCTGGGAAGACCTCCAAAGAGATGGCTCGAATTATGGACATCAACATCTCGAGAAAACTGATGAGTTGGAAACTACAGGCCTGAGGCCTACAGTACGTGGAAGAAGAAGATGTTAAAGTAAGCAAAACCAAACTGATGAGAGTATGCTGACAAACTTATGATAATGGCAAACGTATTAAAAGAGAACACAAATCTATACCTGCGCACAATGCTGAACGATAATTTCCTTCGTAACTTTGTCTCGCTACTCGTAACACGTTACTTGGTGAGGTTATGACTACGATTCATTTTGAATTGGCAATATCGCGAGGTTAAGAGAAAAGGACTCATATTAGTCGCTATACCGGACTTACATGACTTCCGTTTAAACTATGCGTGTTCGGAAAAATCGATTCACGTTGATCTTGAATCGCTGTAAATTGTACTCGGTGGCAAACACAGTCCTGAGCAAATCATTCCAAAGGGATGATGTTTTCCATATAAAAGACTGCTTGAACAGAGTGGTACAAGAAGTGATAAGCTGAACTTTATACGGATGTGAACTATTAGTACGACGTACATTCCTAGCCTGTACCACTTTGAGGGAAGCAAGCTATATCCATCGCATGCATACTTTCCATAAAAATACTTGTAGAATAGACTCAGGTCGCCGAACGTTCTTTGATATTCCAACGAATCAAGGTTGCTGATCAGTTCTGGATTCTCAATCAGGCGAACAGCTCTCTTCTAAATAGAATCCAGCAAAAGCAATCTATGTTTGAGAGCAGAGCCCTCAACATAGGAGCAGTATTCCATTACTACTCAGTATATATCACCACTACACCAAACACTTTATTTTTGCACTCGACGCGCGTTTCGCTAACCATGTTAGCTTCATCAGGAGCGATGATTGACTAAAGCTAAACTACAAATCTACCCTATTTATACTTAGCCTAACCCTTGAATTACTCAAACGGAACTAATGACATAGTTCCGGTCAAGTAACCAGTAGAGAGGACTTTAAGGAATAGGCCCTCTGTCTTTATTTAAACTACTTTTACATTTTATGATTTCCATACTTTCGTATGCGTTTAACAATCTCCTATCAGATACATTTTTTTATTAATCTTAGATTATCTAACGTTACAGTATGATCAGCTTCAAGTGCATGTTCGGCAATGCTAGACTTTTCTGTTCTATTGTATTTTAAGTGTGCTAAGTGTTCTTTAAATCTTGTTTTAATTGACCTTAATTTGCCCAACATACTTTTTGTCACAATCATTACAACTAATTTCATAAATTCCACTTTTCTCACAATTAGGAATCTTATCTTTGGGATTTCCTAAGATATTCCTCAGATTGTCTGATGACTTATAGACTAAGGTGAGGCCTACCTTATTAAATACCTTATTGAGTCCCTTGCTATATTTCGGATTATGTGGTATGGAGACATACTTAGTGTTATTTTCTTCGCGTGTAAATCATTTGTTAGGGAAGCATGTCGTAATCAAATATCGAAAAACATGGTTAACAATACAAATTCTGACATAAAAGTAGTTAAAGGATTGAAAAAGAAGGATGTCTTCTATTTAAAAGCGGATAAAGGAAATAAGGTTGTTATATTGGATAAGAAAGATTACTATGAACGCGTAGATAATCTTATCGAATCTGGCCCTTATGAAAAGGTAATAAGAAATCCATTACCGAGAATGATATCAGAGGTTAAAAATTCTTTAAACAAATGTAAGAACCTTGTCTCCGATTCGCTAAAATTTAAATTAAATGTGAGTAATCCGACCATACCAAAATTGTATTGCTTACCCAAAATTCACAAACCTGGAAATGCAATGAGACCCATTGTTTCATCGGTCGGATCACCCACATATTTAGTATCCAAATGGTTATCAAAAGAACTTAAGAAATTACCGGTAAATACTTTCGCAGTGAAGAATTCGTTAGAATTCATTAATAAAACAAAAAATCTAGTTCTTAATGAAGGTGAAGTCTTAATTTCTTTTGATGTTAGTTCTTTGTTCCCAAGTGTGCCAATTCCACAAACTTTACAATATCTCGAAGAATTACTTAGAATGAATGACTTTGAAGATGAAATTATTCGTGAATACTTAACATTATCTAAACTTTGTATGGAACAAAATTATTTCCAATATAACAATCAATTTTATGTTCAGAAAGAAGGAACAGTTATGGGTAATTGCTTATCACCTTTCATAGCCAATTTATTCATGAGTAAGTTTGAAATCGAAGCCAGTCAAGAATTCGAATATTTCCCAAGGGTATGGTATAGGTATGTGGATGATATTTTCGCGATTTTTGATACAAAGAAAGCAAATATTGATGATTTTGTTTCTAAATTAAATAGCCGGTATGATTCCATTAAAATCACTTACGAAATTGAGAACAAAGGACAATTGCCTTTTCTAGATATTTTAATTATTAAAAATAATAATAAATTAGAATTTGATATCTATAGGAAGGACACAGTAACAGACAGATATATTCCTAATGATTCACTTCATTGCAAACGACATAAATTAGCCTCATTACATTTTTTGGTTCATCGTTTGGTCACTTTCCCTCTGAATAGAGTAAACTTTAATAAAGAAAGGAATCGTATTAGAAATATAACTAGAGTTAATGGTTATGACGATGACTTAGTAAATAAGCTTATAAATAGACATAAGTTTAGGTTTAATATTCAGAATTCCATCTTTTTTACACGCGAAGAAAATAACACCAAGTATGTCTCCATACCATATAATCCGAAATATAGCAAGGGACTCAATAAGATATTTAATAAGGTAGGCCTCACCTTATTCTATAAGTCATCAAACAATCTGTGTGGAATTTATGAAATTAGTTGTAATGATTGTGACAAAAAGTATATTGGGCAAACTAAAAGGTCAATTAAAACAAGATGTAAAGAACACTTAGCACACTTAAAATACAATAGAACAGAAAAGTCTAGCATTGCCGAACATGCCCTTGAAGCTGATCATCCTGTAATATTAGATAATCTAAGATTAATAAAAAATGTATCTGATAGAAGATTGTTGAACGCATACGAATGTATGGATATTATAAAATGTAAAAGTAGTTTAAATAAAGACAGAGGGCCTATTCTTTATAGTCCCCTCTACTGGTTACTTGACCGGGACTGATGGCCTCGCCTATGCCATTAGTTCCGCTTGAGTAATTCAAGGGTAAGGCTAAACATAAATAGGGTAGATCTGTAGTTTAACTTTAGTCAATCATCGCTCCTGATGAAGCTAACATAGTTAGCGAAATGCGCGTCGAGTGCAAAAATAAAGTGTTTGGTGTAGTGGTGATATATACTGAGTAATATCATTGTGCCAAAGATTCCACATTCTCAACTCAGTATTCCATTGTTGGTCGAAATTGAGCTTTGTACAGAGTTAACAGTTGTGGAGTGGAAAGTTTTCTAGTTCAAAATAATATTCCTAGCTTTTCAGAAGCTCTCTTTGCTATGCATGCATCATATTTATGCCATGTGCTCTCAAATTAACGCCCAATAAATTGGGTGACGATGCTAGAGGCATGGAGTACCACGACAGAACTATGTCAGGTTCAGCAACGTTAACTTTCTTAGAAAAGACTGTCGCTTGGGTTTTTGTAGCATTAAATTCTACTTAGTTACTGTCACCCCAAGGTAGAATTTGGTGTAGGTCTTTGTTGAGCTGAAAGGCTTCTTCCTGTCTGTGGATACTTGCATAAGTATCGATATTCGAGCGTTTAAATTAAACAAGAAATAAGCATACTGTCACCTGCAAAGCTATAGATTGGATTCCAGATCTATTTCAGTAGATCGGTAATGTAAATGAGAAACAGAGTAGGAGACAGTAGGGAGCCTTGATAGTAAACGGGTTAGAAGGAAATCCGTCGATTGCCACTCGTAAAGAACGCTCTTTGATGAAACATGAGAGCTATAAACAGAACTTTTTAGATATACCACAAGAACGTAGGTTAGTCAACAATTCGAATACTTTGGATATATTAAGTGCAACTGCTCGAGATTCTCCAAAATGTTCAAATACGTTGTTCCAAATATGTTTTACATAATCTCCTGTTGTTCATTGCTTACAAAAGCCTTATTGATGGTCGCTAATAATACTGAATCTTTCAAGATATTTTAGAAGATGCTGATTGCTAGCCTTTTCCATGACTTTCGATATTATTGAAAGTAGTACTACTGGTCGGTAGGTGTTTGGCAAGGTTTTCTTACCTTTTTTGGGGTATCGGCTGAACTGTAGTGCATTTCCAGCAGGAAGGAAATATTTTCTTTGAGGGTTGAAAAGTTTAGGAGAGACTGGTGTTAGTTCTTTCGGGCATTTTTTGAGTACTATGGCACGTATTCCGTCAGAGCTAGAAGCCTTATGATACGGTGTCTGAAGATAACATCGGGCTATAACAGTGAGTGCTGCTCTTAGACCAAGAGTTTTGGAGGTTTCACATCAGATAGCGCTAAGTTTTATTGACTACTAATATCTATTGAAAGGATTCATTTGTTAACCACTAATATTTTGTAAAGGTTGTTAACGCTTGCTGCTGCCATTATTCTGTATGTCATTTTTATGTATAAGTAAATAACTTAAAACATACCCTCATATTGAAATTAATAAAGTTCCATCATTTAAATTGCGTGTGGGAAATATAAAGTTGTCAATTAGTTTCATTTCCGACCGAGAAAAAAACATGCAAGAAAACCAATTTGTATTGTATAATTTAAGTCAACGCATCGGGCATATGCTCCTTACAGCCAGGTGAAACATTGTAATAGTTTCTATTTTTACAAGGAATTAAATAATTTATTTCGAATTAATTTTACTGTTTCGTTGTTGTCTTATGATGTAAGAAAAAATTGTTACTAATTTATCAAACATACAATTTGTTTTTTTCCTTTGTTGCCACCTGAATTTTTTATTATTATATATATATTAACTCTTTGTACCAAGGAGGTAACCAAAAGAGTTCTAATAATTACCGTGGGTTGAGTGTGAATCTATAATATATATAAAATGCAACGTCTCTCTGTCTGTCTGACTGTCTGTCCGACTGTCCGTTAGTGCGCTTATCACTGGAGAACCACTTATCCGATTTACGTACTTTTTTTTTTTAAAATATACATATGTTCTCTGGCCAGGTTATAGGCTATATTTTATTACGATAGGTAGCATAAGGAATGAGCAGTGACGATAATAGTGAATGAAGTCGGAAAAAAGTCCGATTTACATGTTTTTTTTTTTTAAATTCATACATATATTCTTTGGCCAGGTTATAATAATAATAATAATCTAATATCTATAAAAGGCAGCGTCTCTCTGTCTGTCTGTCTGTCCGTTAGTGCGCTTATCCCTCGAGAACCACTTATCCGATTTACGTGATATTTTGAATTCATACATATGTTCTCTGACCAGGTTATAGATATATATTTTATTACATCTATAATATATATAAAATGCAACGTATTTCTATCTGTCTGTCTGTCTGTCCGTTAGTGCGCTTATCCCTCGAGAACCACTTATCCGATTTACGTGATATTTTGAATTCATACATATGTTCTCTGACCAGGTTATAGATATATATTTTATTACATCAATAATATATATAAAATGCAACGTATTTCTATCTGTCTGTCTGTCTGTCCGTTAGTGCGCTTATCACTAGAAAACCACTTATCCGATTTTCGTACTTTTTTTTTTTAAAAACATACATATGTTCTCCGGCCAGGTTATAGGCTATATTTTATTACGATAGGTAGCATAAGGAATGAGCGGTGACGTGAATGAAGTCGGAAAAAAGTTTGCCAGTAGCGCGTTCTCTTGCAATACACAGTCTAAACCATTAAATATGGAACAATATTATGTATATATATATAAAATACAATGTCTCTCTGTCTGTCTGTCTGTCCATTAGTGCGTTTAAATTGTTTGTGCGTTAAAATGTTTTTAAAATTCATGCATATATTCTTTGGCCAGGTTATATAATAATAATAATAATCTATATCTATAATATAAATAAAATGCAACGTCTCTCTGTCCGTCTGTCTGTCTGTCCGTCCGTTAGTGCGATTATCACTGGAGAACCACTTATCCGATTTACGTGCTTTTTTTTTAAACATACGTATGTTCTCTGGTCAGATTATAGGTTATATTTTATTACGTTAGGTGACATAAGGAATAAGCAGTGACCATAATAGTGAATCAAGACGGAGAAAAGTTTGCCGCTAGCGCGTTCTCTTGCAATACACTGCCTAAAGCATTAAATATGGAACAATATCATGTAGCAAAGAATATAATATATATAAAATGCAACGTCTCTCTGTCTGTCTGTCTCTCCGTTAGTGCGCTTATCACTCGAGAACCACTTATCCGATTTACGTGTTTTTTTATAAATTTATACATATGTTCTATATAATTCGATTTAAGCATAGATAATGGGAGATAAGGTGAGATAATGGGAGATAAGGAGAAATAATGGGAGATAAGTCGAGATAAGCCTCGATAATGGGAGATAAGGTGAGATAATGGGAGATAAGTATAAATAATGGGAGATAAGGAGAAATAATGGGAGATAAGCAGAGATAAGTCTAGATAATGGGAGTTATGGTGAAATAATGGGAGAAAAGGAGAAATAATGGGAGATAAAGAGAAATAATGGGAGATAAAGAGAAATATTGCCAGATAAATCTAGATAAGCCTAGATAATGGGAAATAAGGTGAGATAATGGGAGATAAGGAGAAATAATGGGAGATAAGGATAAATAATGGGATATGAGCAGAGATAAGCCTAGATAATGGAAATTATGTAGAGACAATGGGTGATAAGGAGAGATATTGGGAGATAAGGGGAAATAAGGGGAGATATTTTATTACGTTGGGTAACATAAGGAATAAGCAGTGACGATAGTAGTGAATTAAGTCCACGCGAGCGGAGCCTTGGGCGCGGCTAGTTATTTATATAGCAAGTTATTTGGAAAAATATTAATACAATGGTTAAATGAGGTCATCGCTGACGAGATTGGAGAGGATCAAAGCGGTTTTACTTCAGGATGCCTTTATATTGACAATTTGTTCCCACTGCAGAACTTTGCGAAAAGACAATTTCGGTTAGTGGTGAAATTCATTAACTTAATTAAAGCTTATAACCCTGTAACGTGTAACCAGGTAGAAATTAACGGTACAAAAACTCAGGGGGAAGTTTTTTCTAAAAAAGCACACTTTGCGGAACCCGGTAGGGGTTCTGCCACGGTTACTCCATTCCTCTAGCATAGGTACTGAAGTTGCTGAACATGCATGAACATGTCGCATGCATAGCAAAGAGAGCTTCTCAAAAACTGGGAATATTATTTCGAACTAGAAAGCTTTACACTCCAGAACTCTCAATTCTATACAGAGCTCAAATTCGGCCAATGATGGAATACTGCTCCCATGTTTAGAGGTCTGCTCCTTAATATAAGCTGCATTAGTTGGATTCTATTCAGAAGAGAGCTGTTCGCCTGATTGGAGAGCTACAAATCTTGATACCTTGGCACATTGAAGAACGGTTGGCGACTTAAGTCTATTCTAGATGTATTTTCATGGTAAGTGTTCGATGGCTGTGGACCGCTTAATTCCTCCCAGAGCGGTGCATGCTATTAATACACGTCGCGCTAATACATCACATCCTTACAAGAGTCAGCTTGTTACTTTTCGTACAATAGTTTTCAAGAAGTCTTATATATGGAGAACATTATCCCTTTGAAATAACCTGCCCAGGACTGTCTTTCCAACGAAATACATTTTACAGCGATTCAAGATAAACGTGAATCGCTTTTTCCGCACATGCGTCGCTCTTGTACCGCTTTAGGAATTTCCCTGCTGCACGTGCCGCTCATAAAAACACTGTGCTAAGAAATACTGCCCAGAAGGTAGTGATAGAAGCTGGATACGATAGACACTGTATCCCTGTAATTCGAGAAAACTAAAGGCCTTATACAGTCAATCATCGCTCCTGATGAAGTTAACATGGTTAGCGAAACGCGCGTCGAGCGCTAAAATAAAGTGTTTGGTATAGTGGTGATATATACTGAGTAGTATCATTGTGCCAAAGATTCCACATTCCCAACTTAGCCTTATATAAAGTTACTGTTTTGTTTCCAGTATTCTTGACATAAGCAAATAATTCAAAAACTTCGTATTGAGTTTGGTGGGAGAAAAATATACGTATGATAAACAAAAATAATATTCTAGAAGAGTTATTTCAATTGATAATGAATACAACCATGCAAATCCTGCAATTACAAAATGAGAACTGGGTGAAGAAACTTCCAATGATAGGCGGTATTATGTTACGAATATATATATATATATATATATATATATATATATATATATATATATATATATATATATATATATATATATATCCTCTCCTCAGCCTATAGTCATCCACTCCTGAATGAAGGCCTCTTCCAATCTTTTCCACGTCGTTCTGTTTAGGGCTGTTTAGATCCAATTTCCCCCTGCAATTCTCTGGATGTCATCGCGCCATCTTTTTGGAGGTCTTCCAACACTCCTTTTGGTTTGTCTTGGACGCCAGTTTATCATTTTGCTGCTCCATCTTTCTGAGCTTTGACGAGCTATATGGCCAGCCCATTGCCATTTGAGTTGAGCTACTCTTCTGAGGACATCTGTTACACACGTTCTTCTTCTAATTTCCTCGTTCTGTATCCCGTCTCTCAGGCTAATTCCGAGCATAGATCTCTCCATTGCTCGTTGTGTCACTTGAAGCTTGTCAGCGGTTTTTTCGGGTGAGTGCCATCGTTTCGAGACCATACGTAAGGACCGGCAGAATACATGAGTCGTATGTTTTACGTTTAAGATTTATTGGAATTTCTCTAGATTTAAGTACATACCCCAACTTGCCGAACGCAGCCCAACCTTGTCCTATTCTTCTAGTTATTTCAGAGCTTTGATTTTCTTTACCAAGTAAATATATTCTGATACGTTTTCGTTTTCGTTTGGTAACGGGTGGATACTTTCTCATGATCCCGATGAGAAACAGATCTACTATAGGTTTAGCAAACCTGCCATACTTGAGCTCATGATCTCCCCAACATCCTATCCGAGGGGAATCATGTCCATACCTAACTAAAATCCTGTCAAATCACCTCACTATCCCATTCCTATTTTATCCTATCTAACTCGCCAACCCGCCTAGCAAGCGTGGCGTTTTAAGTGCTAAAACCTTCCAAAACATGGAAATGTCGAATTCTAAAACAGAAATACCCCAGGCAAGTAGAGCCAATGGCTCAGAATCTTGCACTGAAACATGTATATATATATATATATATATATCTATATATATATATATATATATATATATATATATATATATATATATATATATATATATATATATATATATATATCATCCATTCTTTATAGCGTTGTACGCCTTTTGGTCCCTTTTCTCCAGTCCTCTCTATTTTCCCAGTCTCCGTGGTTTAAATTCCTCGCTGACATACTTCTTTCTATTCCTTCTATCCATGTTTTTTTGGGCTCCCTTTTTTTCTCTTTTCCCGTGGTGACAAGTTTTCGATCAGCTTCGGGAGTCTTTCGTCGCTCATCCTCTCCACGTGACCATGCCATTCTAGTTGTTTCCTTTCAATTTCTTGTATTATATCCTCCTCCTCTTCCATTAGTTCTAGAATCGTTTCGTTTGGGACTTTGTTACAGCGTGATTTTCCTACCGATCTGCGCCAGTAGTCCATCTCCAATACTTGTAGTTTCCGCTGTGTAGTTTGACTCATTTACCATGCTTCACTGCCGTAGAGTACTATACTCCTTAGAATAGTGTTATACAAGAGTTTTTTGTTTTGTTTTGATATATGTTTTCCCCACAGAATCGAGTTTAGACACCCAATGACCTTCTTCTCCTGTACAATACGGTGTTCAATTTCTGGTTCAGTCCGTCCGTTGCTTGTAATTTTTGTACCTAGATATATATATATTCTGTGCATGGTCCGATTTGAATATATATATGATTACACCCATTTTCAGAGTTCAACGAGATCTTGTGATGTTCTATAAAATTTTAAATTCCATTGTATATTGTCCAGAACTTCTATTTCATATTAAATTGTATGCAGCCACTAGACATTCTAGATCTACGTTGTCCTTCTTCAAACCTTATCATAAGACAACCTGTGGTGCGAATACCTTCATGACAAGATCTATGGGCATTGCAAATAACTGCCCATCACTGGACTTGTTCTCCAGCTCCTCTCTTTTTAAGAGGCAGATCGGGGTTCTTTTCTAAATTTCTTAGTTCAGCCTTTGATTTTAAGTGTCATTTGTAGATGTAAACTTTTGTAATTTGTCTTTATGAGTTGAATGGGCATGTCCCGTAAATAAATAAATAAATAAATTTTTTGGGATTTCAAATGGTTTGAGTGGGAATTCAGGTATCTACCTGACCATGTTGTACCATTTTCTTTGAATTTTGTCATTCTCCTTTCCACGTATAAGTGTCATGTCTAAAAAATTTATGTCTTCGTTTTTTTTCTTTTTCTATATGTATCTATATAATACAGGGTATCTTTAAAGTAAAGACATACTTAAAAATGTACTATTTCAGACAATCCTGTCGGAACACCAAGAATACTTTCTCTATTTGTTTGTTGCCATTTTAAATCAAATCAAGCGTATTACCTTTATCCACTCCCTTATATCAAACCCCCTTATAATAAGCCGTCTCGACGACAAAATCCATTATGGCCGACGATGACGTCGCAACGCTTAAATTTGGACGCATCGCCCTTTATGCGGCGTCTATGGCCTATCGATCAGCCCACCCCCCTAAATATCAAAAGGTCTCGATGTGTGTTTTATACTAAAAAGAAGGCGACTCACAAAAAAAGAAATGAGGGAGGCACTAGGTGGAATTGTGAGGGTCGGATATCGATCGTATCGAATCTTAAATTGAATTCTAGGGCTTGCTCGTTCTGTTTCTATATATATATATATATATATATATATATATATATATATATATATATATATATATATATATATATATATATATATATTTATATATATACAGTGGCGAAAAAAAGTATGGAAACATAGTCTAGTCTTAACATGTAAACGGTATACAATTACAATATTTATTTATTAATCGTGTACATCAGCGGTGCTCAAACTTGAACTGCTGGCGATCTACCTCAATATTGTTAGACTACGATCGATCGACTCCGAGAGGCTGCAAGTAAGTGTGATGCAGGATTGTCGTCTAGGTAGGGTGTATCGTGGCATAGATATTAGTTTTCCGCACAATATGCATTTTTTTAGTCAAGGTAAGTGTAGGTCTGCTCTAAAATGTCAATGAAAAAAAACTCATAATTATTCAAAATTG
Source organism: Pachyrhynchus sulphureomaculatus (assembly GCA_019049505.1). NCBI lineage: Eukaryota > Metazoa > Arthropoda > Insecta > Coleoptera > Curculionidae > Pachyrhynchus > Pachyrhynchus sulphureomaculatus. The sequence goes on along the minus strand of CM032453.1, from coordinate 2,354,259 downwards.
CGAGTTTATTGGTTCTTACAAAACAAACGAGTTCTAGTGCCTAAACTTAACTAAAGAGTGACTTTGGATGTTGAAGCGTGGCACTGCATGTCCTCGGCATACTTTTCATAAGATGGTACGTAATTACCGAATGCTAATCGCAGGCATGATGACATATGTTCGTCAGTTAGTCGATTGCGATATTTTGACTTAAATATCCTCATTTCAGAAAATGCAGACTCGCACAAGTAAGTTGACCCAAACATTGCCGTCAGTTGAAGGGCGATTTGCCTTAGATTCGGATATTTATCTTCAGATATAAAACACCAGAATTTTGTATCAGATGCTGTGGCTTTGAGATGTATATCTGATATAATCTGCACTAGCTCATTTTCAACAGAAGATGAGTCCATTTAAACTGACTTGCTATTTCAGTAGCTAATGCCTCAATGTTTTTACACGAAAAAGGATAACTCATAAATGATGCGATATTTGACAATTTACTGAAATCATAAAAACGTATTTCGAATTGGCCCAAAATATTTGATAATTCTGCCTCATAAATATCATAATTCAACTGAGGAATCCTTGCTTTCAAAGACGGAAAATTTTTCAGATCCTTTCTTTTCAGTTGATCTATCATAAGTTGCAATTTACTTTTGAATGCGTTTATTGCGCTAATCATCTCAATAATAGTTTTTCTTTTACCTTGAAGCTCCAAATTAATGGTGCTTAAATGCATTGTGATGTCTGTCAAAAATGCCAAATCAGTCAGCCATTTTCCGATTTTCAGCATCTGAGTGTCATCACCTCTTTCGTCCAGAAAAGCTGTTATTTCGGGCAATAATTCTTGAAACCTTTCTAGGAATTTTCCGCGACTCAACCACCTGACGTCCGTGTGAAGAACTAAATCAGTGTGTTCAGCTGACTCACTATCTTCCAACTGCAATTTAAAGAGCCGTCGTTGCAAGCTACGTGCACGGATAGAATTCACAATTTTTATTGCAATGCCTATAATCTCCTCCATGTTTAGAACTTTTGAACATAAAACTTGCTGATGTATAATGCAATGGAAAGAGAAAAATGAAGGGAAATCATCATTAGCTCGACACAATGCCACAAAACCGTTTTTGTTTCCCGTCATTACTGGTGCTCCATCGGTTGTAATGCACACTATTTTATATATTGGTAGCTTGTAGTTTGTTACAAAATTGAAGAAAACGTCATATATATCTTCGCCACGGGTCTTTCCTTTCAGAGGAATCACTGTCAAAAACTCTTCCTTAGCCGACATGTCATTGAATACCATTCGAACAAAAATACACAGCTGGACAGTGTCTGTCATATCGGTGGATTCGTCGAACTGTAAACAAAAGTATGTACATTCTATGATATCATATTTTAGTTTATCTGCCATGTCCTGACTCATGACTTCAACACGCCTTGTGACAGTCGGACGAGATAACTGAAGTTCTCTAATAGCAGACATAATCTCTGTTTTATTTTTAAAATCTCCAAATAAAGTCTCACCCGCTTCAATAAATGCTTCCTTCACAACCAATCCATCATCAAATGGTTTCTTGTGTTTCGCCAATATATGAGATATTTTAAATGACGCGATCGTTGCAGCTTTTGATTGTTTGGCTGGTCTTGTGAACATGGTTTGTTCTTTTTTCAAAAAAGTTATCAAATCACGTACTTTTCGTTTTCTTAATTCACTCTGTGACGGAAAGTCCTTTTCATAGTTTTTATGAACCGTTTTATGATGCCTCTCTAAGTTCTCACGCTTAGGTATTGCAACTGACGCACGGCAAATGAGACAAATGCACTTATCCTTTACCATACAAAAGAAAAATTCTTCCTCCCAATCGTTATTCAAATGATAAGTTTTACTTTTCTTCGCCGCACTCATTTTGGACTATTTATTAATAAACTTTGTATCGATGTATCACCTTCAAGTTACAACTCAGACTGACTCCTATTCCTGCAGGCGCAACATTTATATCGGCGCGAACGAAGTCTCGAATGTTCCCGTCAAACACGCCGCCCGAAGTTGCTAGAAAAATCGGCGGGAATTAAAAACGCGGCTTTTCTTTGACAAGTACCGCGCGTTCCTTTGATAAAGCCGCCTTTTGCCGCTAGCAGGGGGTTATTACGATAAAAGAAAGTGATGAGGGGGTTATTCTGGCCTAATTTTGGATCGAATAAATTTTAGTAGTTTATTCATTGCATTTTGTTTTAGTTACCTAAAACAAAATCTGTGAATAGTTCTATATCGGAATTTTTTTCTCGAGATCGACTCAAAAAGCACTCGCGATCGACTTGTCGATCTCGATCGATCGTTTGAGCACCCCTGGTGTACATGCTAATAAACATTTTGAAGACTAAATCAGTTATTGTTTACTAGAATTGTGCTTAGTTTTTAACGTAACAAAATTATGCACAAACAAAAGTATGGAAACATTTTTGTTATAAAATAAAAATTCCACTAAGACGACTAAAATATCGAAAATATTTAATATTTAGTGGGATATCTTTTTGCGTCAATCACTGTTTGACATCTTCTGCCCATAGAGTAAATAAGCCTAGCACAAAAATCGAGTAGCATTTTTTTTCCCATTCTTGTTTGCATCGCATTAAGATCCAAAGTTCGTCCCAGTTTTTTATATTTCTTTTCCTAATTAGTTTATCCAGATAGTGCCAAAGATTCTCTATCGGGTTCAAATCAGGTGATTGTGAAGGCCAGCGCATTATCAGAATCCTTTGTTCAGAAAAGCAATTCTTGGCCAAACGAGATGTGTGTTTTGGGTCATTCTCTTGTTGAAAAAACCATGACAGTGGCAAATCTTCTTCATAAAGAATCAAATTATTTTCCAATATCTCAAAATACATTTGAGCATCCATTCTGCCATTTATCTTTGCCAGTGGCCCCGTACCAGACCATCGAAAACAACCCCATACCGTGATATTTCCACCGCCATGTTTGACAGTAGGTACAAGGTACTTTGGGTCATATCTTAGACCAACTGGTCTTCTTACACAACCAGTAGAATCACTTCCAAAGAGATTGAACCTACTTTCGTTACTAAAGATTACTAGAGACCACTGATTTTGAGTCCAGTCTTTATGTCCCTTAGCAAATTTTAATCTCTCTTTTCTCTGATGCTTTGTAAGGAGTGGCTTTTTAACAGCGGGCCAGTCATGAAGATAACAGACGACACCTAATAGCCATGTCAATACACCCTGATATTCCTGCCTTAGTTCTTTATTAATATCAACAGCAGTTTTCTTGGGATCATTTTTCGCTTTTCGAATTATAATTTTGTCTACTCTCTTACTTGTTTCTCGAGGTCTACCACTTTTAAATGCCCGATCAACCGTGCCCCTTCTCGAGAACTTCTTAACAATTTTTGCTGACAGTGCCCCTATGCATATTTAAAGATTTTGCTATTTCAATTTGCTTTTTTCCACTTTGATACAGAGAAATAATTTTATGTTTCAGATCTGAACTGTAATATTTGCACTTTGGCATTTTGGCAAAAACCGCACTCTTAAACAACGCTACTAAATTACTTCGTATCAACAATAACGTACTCTTAAAGCAGAATGATAAAATTATTTTAATGCTTTCGATAAGGACAAAACGCATTTCTTAAATACCTTATCTACCAGACAAAGTCAAGAATAAAATTCTCTGAAAAAATTGTCAACAAAACAGGACTAGTTTTTTTATTCTTAATATTTTTGATTTAGAAAATCTTTCCATACTTTTGTTCGCCACTGTGTATATATATACATATATATATATATATATATATATATATATATATATATATATATATATAAATAAGAGTAAACAACATAAACTTACCACAGTACACTTTTTGGTTTATCGTATCCCTTTGAAACAAGTCAGATTCAAATATGATAGGAATCGTAATAAAAATACACCTAGGATCAGTTGTTACGATGGAGACCTAATAAACAAGTTATTAATAGTAGGGAGTGATTGGTAAGATCGTTTCTCCCCCCCCCCCCCCGGGGGTCAACCTAACCTATTAAGGAATAGTAATTAAAAAGTGTATATATTTTCTATTCTACAAACCTTAAATTATTACATCAAATAGGTATTAGGTAGTTATATTTTGAACTGCCATTATTGTATTTGTATGGAAGATTAATATTATTTTAATCTTTGAATTTTAAATCTCAATTTTGGTTTTTAACAAGAAATAGTACTTTTTTAGGCTGAACTTGACTTTAAACATATTATATGTATTACGTTCAATGAATTCACAAAGTTTGGGTCTTTCATAAGTTGCCTGATTTGTGGCCCATCAAAAATACCCGCTTTCAATTTATTTGTGTTTAATCCTGGAAAGTTGCGTGAAAGAAAAGCAAAACATTCACCGTTTTTGTCAAGGGCTTTTACAAACTGTTTCATAATGCCCAGTTTGATATGAAATGGTGGCAGTATAATGCGATCGCGATTTACTAAGGGCAATTAATAACATTTTTGGTACCAACTAACAGTTCCCCCCGTACTCGCCACTTTTTTTTGAGACCAATGACGTTGTTTATCATGGCTATCCCACAGACACATAAAACATGGGTATTTCGTATATCCAACTTGTCCGAGAAGAAAGTTAACCATCACGAACGAAATCATTTTCTCTAGAAAAATATGGTAACAAATTCTGTTTTCAGGTCCGGTATATACATATATTTATATATATATATATATATATATATATATATATATATATATATATATATATATATATATATATATTTGAATGGTTGTATGTTTCCTTGTAGATCCGAAAGTGTGTATTCGTTGATCAATGTCGTTTTGACTTGGTGTGATTGTAGAAAATCGAATGTGCAAATCTTATTGCCAATACGTATACACACACACACACCGTGAGGTTAGTTTTAGGTTCAGCCTGTCTAATATTAAATTGTTGGTGGTAGTTGTCATAATTTGAAATATCACTTCAAATCTTTAAAAAATTCGTCCAAGAGCAGACTGTTACTTTCATGAGTTACTTATATAAATCGATATGGCTTTTTAAAAAAAAGTTTTCTTTACTAGATTGTTGTATTGATTGATTATACACTTCAATATTTTTATATTTCTTCGTGTTTAGGGTTCCTAGATTACGGAAAACATGGTCTTTGTGTGTGTTGGAGCGAAAACTTTCTTCAAACGAAAGTAGATATCAGTTACAAATTTTATAGACCCTTACCTATTCCTTTAAAATATATATCTATACTATACGTTGGTTTCCTACTTCCAATATTATATTTGTCTCAAATTTCTTTCGAGAGTTATCATGCTGAGAAACAACTGGACAGATCCACAGACAGTTCAGAGATCCGACCGAAGTGGGAATGTTTTTCGTAGGGAGTAGAGGTGGAGATATATTTCGGAAAATTTCATGGATTTGCGTCAACGATAACATCTTGAATGATGGAACGCAACATGTTAGAACATTCGTGAAATCTAAGATTAAAAATAACGCTGGTCAACAGATAATGACTATGACCACTGCTATTTTTACGTCGTAAATATTAACGGCATAAATTCTGGAAATCGAAATAAATGGTTATATCCTAACTTACCCTCCGCTCAACGATCTCTTCTATAATCTGGTAAGATACAAGGAGTATCATCTAAATGCTGTGAAGAACCAGATCTTATGGAAATTGAAGACAACACAATGGGCAATACTGATTCGGATTTCACATGAGGTCAGTCATCAGATCCTTAACCTTTTAATCAAAAGGAATTGCATGACTTAGTAAGGGATCTAAATTTGTCAAAAGAAGCTTCTGAAATTTTGGTATCTCGTTTAAAAGAAAAAAATTTAGTTGCACCAAGAACCAGAATTACTTTATATCGGGCCCGAGAAAAGAATTTGTTACAATATTTTTCTAGAGAAAATGATTTAGTTTTTTTGTAATGTAACGTCAGAGGTATTTTGGAGAAGATGAGTTCACAACGATACCAACCAAATGATTGGCGTCTTTTTATAGATAGTAGTAAGAGAAGCTTAAAGTTTGTGCTACTTCATAACGCAACAAGTATGTTTCTATACCTATTGCACACTATACTACTATGAAAGAAAAGTATATAACTATTTCTTCAGCAATGGAAAAAATTAAGTATCGAGACCACAACTGGCTCATTTGTGTAGACTTAAAGATGGTTAACTTTCTTCTCGGACAACAGGATGGATTAAAAATTTTCTCGGAAACAATAAATCCAACAACTATTCTGAGTTAGTTGAGTGCATGTTATCCAATTTGAAAGATCTGGGCTGCGACATGAGTATAAAAATTCATTACTTACATTCTCATTTAGATGGATTCCCAGAAAATCTTGGAGATTTCAGTGAAGAGCAGGGTGAAAGATTTCACCAAGTTATATGTACAATGGAAGAGCGTTATCAAGGAAGGTGGGACATCCATATGATGGCCGATTACTGTTGGAGTTTACAAAGAGATAATCCTCAAGGAAATGGTATAAAAGAACGTAATTCTATCAAACATTAAAAAATGTTGAATTTTTGTTCCATTTTTGAAGAAAATTGTAATTTCATATAAATAAAAAAGTAGAGGTGATAGCATTAAACCAGTATTTTTTCCATAATCAGTGCCTCAAGTATACCCTAAAATACATATAAAATTTCAGAAAAAAATTTGTGTTGACCAGTGTAATCTTTTTGCCAACGAAGTCAGTTCTTTTTGATTTTATTGTAGAGCAAGAATTTGATGATTTTAAAGTTTTTTCTTAGGAAGCTCATATAGCACATTTTAAAATAATCAACGCCAAAATCTCTTTGTTAAGAACACATATAAAAATTAAATGAATGACATAGTAAACGTCGCGTCGAGTAAAAGTATCGCACCGTTTAGAAACGAGTCATAATTCAGATTACGACTAGATTAACCAGATTATTCTGCTGTTGCATTCTCTGCTCGGAAACGTAAATCGACCGCTTGAAGGCCGTTTGCGAGAGGCCACAAGTAACAAACAACATGCAAAGATAAGGATAAATACGAACGAGATGGAAGAAAGAAGAAAAAGGTTTGCGAGTAATATAATCTCCTAACGGTCGACCATACAAGTGCATCCGCGATTGACCTCGACCTGGTACCACAAGAAGAAGGCGCGGTCACATGCAGGCTTGTGCTCACTTTACGTCTTGTAAGATATTTTTTATGCGCTTTTCAAGCGGCAGGTACGTGTTGCACGGTGAACTATGATCACCTTAAGTACTAACGGTTTCTCAGGCTATTAGTTTCGGTGTGTTGAAATCTTTTAATTCAATGTCAAACTTGTGATGTATCGTTCATTAACTCTGAAGAGAAAGAGGCGAAGAGCTCTCTTCGGAATAGAATCCAACAAATGCGATGTATATTTGGGAGCAGAGCCCCAAACACAGGAACAGTATTCCTTCGTTGGTCGAATTTAAACTTTTTACAGAACTATCCGAGGTTCCCAAACTTTTTTTTCTCGTAGACCACTTTCAAAATTTTACTGGTTTCGGTGGACCCCCTGCTGCTATATTTCTACCATATTCCCAAAACTCGTCAAAAAATGGGAAGATTAGATCTAACGATGGAAATTTGCATCACGGCTGAGTTCCAACCCTAAATTCGGAGTGGTAAAAATAAAAAGAAAAATAAATATATTTTCATGTGTTCTATTTATTAAAATAATATGATTACAGACTAAAAAAAATTAAAGATTAATAACGTACCGTAACTTCAACAATGCAAATCAACAATTAAAAAAAAAAGTCATAATTTTAATGGGAGGGATGTACTTGATGGATTGACAGCAAATTATCAATATTTGGCCCGTTCTATGATGTTCAATCTGCTCTTTTTTTTGTTAATAGGTTTGTAACGACACTAAAACTTTTTTCGATAAGGTATGACGAGGGAAACGTTATCAAAAGTTTTCTCGCAATTTCCCACAGCCCAGGATATTTTTCGGGTATTTCTGCCTGCGGCCAAAATGTTTGATAGCCTTTTTTAAATTTCACCTTCAGCTCCTCATTGGTGCTAAGCTCGAGTAGCTCCTTTTGTAATACCACATTCGCCACTTCCGTTTCATCAAATGGATTTATGATCCATGGTGGTATTTCCATCGTCAGAATATCTTCAACTCTATTTTTGAAGTCATCATGCAGGGCATTTAAATGTTGAACGTATGTCTGAATATCCTCATCAAGACATTCTGCCTGTGACAAGTTTGGAAACTGGGAGAATTCGCGCCGACTAATATTTTGCTTCATAAATTTCAATTTTCCAAGAAAAGCCGAAATTACACCCTTTGTTTTTATTAAATTTAGGCTGTCCCCTTGTAACTGCAAGTTAATGTCATTAATTTTTTTGAACAAATTTGTCAAATACGCGATGTCTGCTTTCAATTTGATCAGGTTTTCTTTTAAATCTGGATCTTTACTTTCCAGAAACTCTAAAACCGATTCTAAAAGTGAGTAAAATCTTGTTAAACATGCACCTTTCGACAACCAGCGTACTTCAGTATGTAAGAGCAATAGTTGGAAGTCTTCATCATTTTCGTCGCACAAATGTGCAAATAAACGGGTATTCAACGCATTGCTTCTTATTTTGTTAACTACTTTAATCACAAATTGAAGTGATTGGTGCAATCTATCACTTAAATTTTTCGCTACCAGGTGTTGTCGGTGGATGACACAATGAATTGCAGTTATTCCTGGTATAATTCTTTTAAGATGGCTTATAAACCCACGATATCGCCCGAAGATGGCAGGAGCTCCATCTGCTGCCACCGAAATAATGTTTGTAAATGGAATCAATTTTTCCTTAAAAAAATCACTCGGGACATTAAATATTGATTCCCCTTTAGCGTCCGTCTCCAAAGTTTTGGCGAATAGCAGCTCTTCATGGATTTCTTCGTCCATAATAAATCGAACATATGCCAATAATAATGCTACGGGAATGCAAAGGAATTCTTTTGAGTACGTCAAATGGAGGTTTATGCAGAACAGTTTTTAAAACCTCTTCAACAGCGGGTAAAATTAACTATTTTCCGATGGTGTGCGGTTTTCCAGATTTCGCTATAAGCAATGAGATATTGCAAGATGCCCGCAAGCCATCATCGTTACTTTGAGACGTTGAAGCGAACATACTGTGCACGGTGGGTCTCTTTTCATATTTTTCCTTCAATGTTTGAAAATATTTTAAATCTTTACCTATTTTATCAGGATGACACCTTCTTAGATGATCTTCGAGCTTCGATGGTTTCATAAAGTCGTTGCTCAAAACTTTGTTGAATAAAAGGCATATAAATTTCAAATAATCAACACTGTACTGTCGACTTTTCTTCTTAGATTCAGCCATGTTTCATATCAGTTACCTACCTGTAAAGAAAAAAATGTTTGTTTTAGTAATCATAAGGCGACTTTAACAGGATATGGCTATTTTAACAGAATAAAATAGGATTAATTAATTATTGCAATGAAAAAACCAAAATGCCGGCGGCAAAACTGATTTTAATTATTAAAAGCAATAAACTGCTAAGACCTATATAGAGGTTTTCACAAAACGGCTGAACCTATTTTAATGTAATATAAAATATTTTTTGATTAATTATATTTTGATACATTTCTGTAAATTCGAGAAAAAATACTTTTAAAGAATATTTTGATATCAAAACTCCGCGATTTTAATGATTTATTTATTACTTTGATGTACGTTACGAGTGGTACATAAAGACACGTACAATTTATGAAAATATTTTTAGTCATTTAGCATTAGCAACTACGAGGGCACTGAAATATGTACAAACATGCAGGTCAATTATATATCTCTCCTTTAGTGAATCACCACAGTCGGGTAAATAAATAATTTAATAATAAAAAGTACTAAAAGTTCAATCTTTCTCGGCTTTCTGTTCTTTTACAGAAGTATCGAATAATGGCCCTGTTCAGTATTTAATTTTTATTACGTACCTACTGCACGCAAACAAAATAAATATAATATTATTACAATATAAAATAGGAGTATGAATAACAAATAGGCAGGTACTTACTTTTTCCGGCACTGGCAAACACTGACATCGATTCACTCACACTTTTTTTTTCAAAAAAAAAACAGTCGCTGACCTTCTTAAAATACACTACTCAAAAAAATTAAGGGAGGTTTTAAAACAAGGAAATTAATGCTAAATAAACAGGCTATCTGATCCATATACCGGCCTAACTGAAAAAAAAAAATTTTCAAGCCCGTGGACCAAAAAAAAGCAAAATATTTATAATTTTATTTTTTCGCGCTGTTAGGATTGCATGAGAACCGTAGCTCCTAAAAAATTTTAGCCAAAAAATCTGAAAATTAGAATCTTAAAGCTTCAAAATGCTTTTTTTTAAAGTCTCAATACGACCATTTTTCACCGAAATACAGCCTGTCAAAAATCACCGAAAAATTTGGAATTTTTTTTTGCTCCGTTAATTTTTTTGAGTAGTGTATTATCTGCCTACATTGATAGGTAAAGCCAAGCGAACATTTTTGTTCTTTACTATCGAAACCAGATAAATTTTCGTGGACCCCCACTTACAACTTGTGAACCCCCATTTTTTTTTTTACGCCAACGTAGACCCCCGTCGAGTTTCCCTGAACCACTTTGGGAATCACTGTTCTAGAGCGTAAAGCTTTCTAGTTCGAAATAGTATTCGCAGCTTTTGAGAAGCTCTCTTTGCTATACATGCGGTATGTTCATGCCAAGACGTATTTGTTCCAAGTTAAAGTTGAATATAAATTGTTATTAGTATTTTTTAAATTTTGTACTAGTTGTGAAATTGGTTGTTAAAGCATTGTCGCGGTACTGACGGAATTTTGTACGAGTTTGTAGCGGTTTTGCTGTTTTTACTATATTTTTCTTCCGAAAAATGAGTAAAAGTACACCACCACTACACTAAACACTTTATTTTTGCGCTAGACACGCTTTTGTTAACCATGTGAGCATCATCAGGAGCGATGATCGACTAATGTTAAAAGTAAAAACTGGAATATTTAAACTATCACGCTTTTATCCTTTGGACTTCCTAGGATATTTTTTAAGTTGTCTGATGACTTGTAGACTAACACAAGGTCTGCATTCCGTACCTCATTAAATTATCTGGTATATTATGGATTATATAGTATTGAGACTTACTTCGTCTTATTCTGTTCATAACTGAATAAATAACCGGTCAGGGGCAATTAGTGTTTCGTACGATGATTGCTTTTAAAATAAAAAATTTTGTTACGGAAGTATAAAATGATCAGTGACTTCACAAAACACATTCCAAGTGAGTTTTCAACAAAGTTTTTTTTCCGATCTTTAGTGTTATCTGATGATCTTGAAATTTTCCGGAGTTTTTTCAAAATTTTTTGATGAGTATTTTTCGAGATAAGGTGAGGTGAGGAGACAGCAATTTTTCGAACCTTTTGTAAAATAATACAAAGAGAATTGTGCCCAACTATTACATTATATCTACTTTTGAACTCGTCTTTTTACAAACTTTCATTTGGCACCTCGCTCGATGACCTTGCAAAAAAAAAAATTTTTCACTTCCGATTTCACCCCCCCAAAACTAACCCCTTAAGTCAAAATTTAACTTTTACAACTACACGGCTCTGATGAGGCCATCAATTCCTATATTAGTGCTAAATTTCAACTTTCTATGTCAAATAGTTTCGGAGAAAATCGGGTGTGACAAACAGACAAGTAGATGGACAGACAGACAGACAGAGAACACCGAAGTGATCTTATAAGTGCAGTAGTAGGACGGAACACTACAAAGATAGAATTATGAATATTTGACCTAAATTTATGTACATTTAATTTGTTTATAAAATTTTCGTCATAACCATTGATAACGGAAAAATGATTAAACGTTATTTATTTACAATGAAATGAATCCTTAGCAATATATCTATCTGCTACGGTATCCTTTCTGTAGACGACAAATTTTAATTTATCTTCATTTTTAATAACCAAAATATCCAGAAAAGGTAAATGTTCTTTGTTCTAAACTTCACAAGTAAATCTAACAGAGTTGAATCGACTAGAACAACAATTTAGAAGCAAAATCTTCTACATTTGATCTTTTTTGGATCGAAAATCGCGCATTCATCATCCCTATACCTATACCATACCCTCGGAAAGTTCTCAAGCTTTTGACTGGCCTCGGTTTCAGACTTGCTGTTGAATAAATTTTCCATGAAGGGTGATAGGAATTACCCATCGTTGTGTTGTGCTTCTTAAACAAAAAAACTAGATTGAAAATAATTTTATTTCATGGAAAATGTGATCAAAATTAAGTATTCACAAATAATTTCCTCCTCAAGGTCATTCATTCTAAGCAACTCCCAGAGGTAGTGCAAGATATGTTGTGTGGTACATTTAGGGAAAAATAACTTAATGTCGCCTTCATTGAGAACTACATCTTTTGTGTTTTAAATCAATTCTTAAGAACTGTTTACTAAAATGTTGCTTTTTAAAGGTTTATTTTTAAATTCTATCGCCAGACGTTTTCAGCTCTCATTAAATGTTAACAGGCTGCATTTTGGCACACAGGTAGTTTTTTGGAAACAGAATACGATAAAAAAAGGTTGCTAAAGTTTGATGTACGCTAAACCCACAAAATCCAAAATAAAATCAAAAATCGGTTTTTTCGGTAATATCTTGAAAAATAAAAAAGATATCGAAAAATTAATAACGCCACGTGAAAGAGCGGGAAATTTTACAAAAAAATAGTATATAGATTTTTTTTCCAGGTTTTTTTTTATTAGCAGATAGGTAATTCAAAAAGTGTAGCGCTCCAAATAGGTTCATTTGAAAGTCTTCGCGCACCGCTCGAAGATTAATCGATATTACTTGTTTTCAGAGTGTAAAAAAAATAAACGATAACTTCTTGAAGAGGCGATCTTCAGCTTTCCGTTGATACTAATAGTTTTTATTTTTATTACTTTATAATTTGTAAAACTTAAAACGAAATTTTCGTTTGCATGATTTTAACGGGCATAGAGTAAATCACAAAGATTTAATAAAATATAGTATTGAAAAAAAATCCTTGTGCATATATTATTACTATATACCTTAAGTTTCGATATAAGAATAATTAAAAATACCCACATTGTGTTATTTAAAAATTGAGTTGTAAAATATGACAATTTGCCTACTGTAGTGTGTCGCCGGCAATTTTACGTTGAAAGCAGTACGAAATGGTCATTTTTTTTCAGTTACAGTTAAAAGTATACTTGATGTTAGAAAATCATTAAAAATTTTAAAAAACTTTTTTTTTTGTAATTTTGCTTTAAAAAAGTGTTCATGATAAACGTATTTTTTGCTTATTACACAGGTCAACATGAATTTTGACTTTGATAAGAGGGTATAACTGTTAGACGAAAAAAATATATATGGCCTGAAAAAGTTTGCTTTTGTATCCAAGAGAACGGTTGAATATTATTTTAGAAAATCCATAGTTTAAATTTTTATTTATTGATAAATCGAAACAAATATATTTATATATGATTTTTATCAACTTTTACTATCATATCAAATTACAAAATAGTGGAAAAAGTTTAAAAGTGCACCCTATTACTTATTCTTTCATGTTCATAAAGTACTTTCTCTCACTAAACCCCAAATGTAGTCCCCAATCATATTTTCGTTGTATTGGCCCTGATAACGTTGTTCGAAGTTCATAATATCTTGATGAAAACGTTCTCCTTGTTCTTCTGAGTACACCCCAATGTTGTTTTCAAATTTATCCAAATGAGCATGCAGCATATGTACTTTTAGAGACATTCTGCAACCCATGGTTTTAAAGTTTTCCAACATGTTTTCAACTAGCTCTTGGTACTTTTCAACTTTGTTATTCCCTAAATATCCAGAGACTACTGCTTTAAAACTATTCCAACTTTTTTTTTGAGCACTAGTAAGTAATTTTGTAAATTCTTCACTGGCAATTTTTTTTTTAATTTGTGGACCGACAAAAATTCCAGCTTTAACCTTTGCTTCTGACAACTTTGGAAAAAAGTTTTTTAAAAATGTAAAAGCTTCAGATTGTTTCATAAGCCCTAACTTGATGTGTAAAGGCGGCATTAATACATTTTCAGGTTCAGCAATAGGTTCACATTTAACGTTTTGTTTTCCAACACAAAATTCTGTTCTTAGTGGTCATGATCGTTGAACATACTGTTGAGCATCCGCTCTACTATCCCACAAACAGAGATAACACGGATATTTTGTATATCTACCTTGTAGTCCCATTAAAAGTCCTACCATCTTAAAATCTCCAATGAACTGCCACTTATACTCTTGATATTTTAAAGCTTCGAGTAAAATTTTAACACTTTCATAGTTTTCTTTTAGATGTACAGAATGAGCGACTGGAAGAGGTGGAAATTTATTTCCGTTATGTAATAAAACGCATTTCAAGCTTTTCGTCGAGCTGTCAATAAATAAACGCCATTTACTGGGAACACAGGGCATCCCAATTGCTTCAAACAAATCTCTTATATCGTTACAATAGCAAAGTCCATCTTCTTTGGTGAAGAATGTAGCAAATGTCTCATGCCGACTTCGTTGATCTGTTATTTTGACATTAATAAGCAAATTCCATTGCTTCCAACGAGAACCCAAAAGCTCTGCCTTACTCTTCGGCAAATTCAAATCTCTTATTAAGTTATTAAAATCTTCTGAGGTAAGAAAATGGGGTTTCAGTGGTTCCGGTGACAGTACAAATTATTCATCTTCAATATCTTTATTTGAACTCTGAGATGAGCTTGACTAAGACAATTTTTTAGGAGGTTCAGGTACTGGAAGTTGTGGGCTATGTGAGATTGGAGCAGAAGATGAAGCAAGGTCAGGATATTCGATAGGTTTCACATTTTTGCCTCTACGTCTTTTAGCTGGATTTACTACGCAAAAATAACATTAACGTGGTCTCTTGGCTTTCGCCAAATTCTTGGTACTGCTAATTTCATATTGTTTACCTTCTAAACATCTTTTGTAATTACTACAAGCAACATGTGGAGCCCAGGGCTTGTCTAGATTCCGAACAGGGCAGTTGAAATAGGCTTTGTAGGCGTCACAAAGCTTTTCACATGCGTTTAAATAAAATTTTATATCTCGTACTTTAATAAATATACCACATATATAACAAAATGCATCAGCATCATATTTACACTTTCTCGACGACATTTTAACTTCTTCAAGTCTTCTACAAAACAGTCAATTGTTGTTTATCACTTAAGTGACATCTGTAGACACTGTGAAAGTTACGACCCGTTTATTTTTTCGCGGTATTTTTAAATATACCAGAACTATTTAATATTTCTACGATAACTCAAAAAATGTATTATTATCATAACTACCATAAAAGCAAACTTTATATGGAATATGGGTACTTTTCCTTTATTTTGGAGCATAGTGAATAGAAAAATCATAAAATTAATTTTAGGACAAAAATAAAAAAAAATTTTGTAGAGTTGTGTTATTAATCATACAAACTTAAACTTATAATAAAAAAAATATTTAAAGGTGGGAAATGAAAAATAAAAGTCTAAGCTTTAAGTATAAAGCATTTATATCTCATTTAAATATCCACGTACAAAGAAAACAGTTATTGAAAACACAAAAGTTCTAAATTACTCGAAGAAATTAAATGAATTACGTACTCTCTGACCGTCATATTGGATCCGCCATTTTGAATTTCTCAAATCTGTCATCGAATTCTTAATCAGCACCCTGAGAAACCCCTTAATAGCCAATTTCGAAATATTTAACTGGATACAGAAATGTTAATTTAATCATAAATGAGGTTGAAAGTATGTTAGACAAGGCGAAATCGGCGCCATCGTTGGAAAAAATTTTCTAATTGAATTTTTTTTCATAACCTTCTCCAGGAGATGCCCCTGAAAGAGGATCAACATGTTGCCGGGCGGTAACCTGGTCCGAATTTGTTTAAACAAATTTTTTTTAAACAAAGTCCAAAAATTGAAATTTTCGCCCCGGAACAAGTGTTTTTAGGTAAATTGAACCATTCTGAACAAAAAATGTCTCTTGTGAATTTTCTCTAAAATGCGCCGTTTTCGAGATATCGGCGATTTTAGGTGCGAGAAAACGCGAAAATGGCCACTTTCACCTCCCAATATTGGGGTCAAAAATTAAAATTTTCAATGTTGCCAAGTGTCCAAATTAAAGTTTGAGATCTCTTCTACAAATTACCGTAGGAAATATTGCAATATCTTTATTTTTAAACATTGTTTTTTAACAGTTAACAAATTGCGTTCGAGCGCCCGCGGCTGCATCGAAACTGTATACATAGATATATACGCAACGCCCGTACGTAGGCGCACGGAACTGTATACGCACTGCGATGCTCTATAAAGCTTTGTTTCTTGATTTCTTATTAAAATTAATATATTTGAAAAGTATGTAAAAAATATTTATTTATTAAAGAGTAATTGTTATATCAAATTTAATTATTATAACAAATGAATATAAATAAAAATTCAATATTCGATTAGGATGGTAGAAGAATTAAAACAATTTTATGAAATATAACTTATATATATTTAATAGAATTTTCGCAAATATTTAAATTACACCTACACATGAGTATACAACTTACGTTGTTGCTTTTGCAATTACATGCATTAGTTTTACAATTTTTTGTCATTTACATTGCCTAATTAACGAATCTGGTATCGAATTTTTTAACATGAATTTGGGTAACAATTCACCTGTTTCTATAGTGTAACCAAATTCTGTTGCATCTAAATGTCGATACCGAGAATACAATGACATTTTCCATATGTACGTTTGTAGTGAAGCTCGTGAAATGTGCAATTTTAAAGCATCGGATGTACATGGAATTTTTCCAAAATTAATACTCATCCCACAAGAACGTTCTAAAATTATTTTCTGCTTCCAGTTTTTTGAGAGCATTTTCCCGACGTACAATTTTTTCTTTACTTACATAGGAAGCATAACACTTTCTGTGCCAAGAAAAAGTTTGTTCACTGCTACTTGGATTATATAAATCGTTAAATTTTGTACTTATGTCATCTTTCCGACGATTAGCTGCTTGTTGAATTTTTTGAAATGATTCAAAATTTGGTTGTTGTACAACATCATCACACTTACCACAGAAAATGCACTTATGATCACATTTAATTCGTTTAATAGAAAAAGACATAATTACACATGTACATACTTGTAAGGGCGGAAAAAAAAAATGAATAAACTATTAAAGTGTCCGACTCTTATTTAAACAATAGCATGTTTGAACTTTTGCATGATACTTCACGTTACAGCGAGTTGCAGCGCGTATACAGTTCCGCGCGCCTACGTACGGGCGTTGCGTATATATCTATGTATACAGTTTCGATGCGGCCGCGGGCGCTCGAACGCAATTTGTTAACTGTTAAAAAACAATGTTTAAAAATAAAGATATTGCAATATTTCCTACGGTAATTTGTAGAAGAGATCTCAAACTTTAATTTGGACACTTGGCAACATTGAAAATTTTAATTTTTGACCCCAATATTGGGAGGTGAAAGTGGCCATTTTCGCGTTTTTCTCGCACCTAAAATCGCCGATATCTCGAAAACGGCGCATTTTAGAGAAAATTCACAAGAGACATTTTTTGTTCAAAATGGTCCAATTTCCTAAAAAAAACTTGTTCCGGGGCGAAAATTTCAATTTTTGGACTTTGTTTAAAAAAAATTTGTTTAAACAAATTCGGACCAGGTTACCGCCCGGCAACATGTTGATCCTCTTTCAGGGGCATCTCCTGGAGAAGGTTATGAAAAAAAATTCAATTAGAAAATTTTTTCCAACGATGGCGCCGATTTCGCCTTGTCTATGTTTACCATACAACTGCGGGGGTTAAATCAGCTATTTTATCTTAATTTCACGGTAAAACTAAAACAAAATAATCTATATATCATTTTTTTTGTAAAATTTCCTGTTCTTTTACGTGGTGCTATTATTTTTTCGATATCTTTTATTTTTAGAGATGTTTGCGAAAAAGTGAATTAAGCTTAACGTACACTTTAGAGCAGCAAAAAACTACCTGTATGCCAAAATGCAGCCTGTTAACAGTTAATGAGAGCTTCTCGTCAGAATTTACCTCTGACGACTGGGCTATTACCAATCATTTAGAAATTAAATATGCGAGTGATACTATCTTCGATACAATAGGTATAAATTTGGGACAAACAATACAACTTCGGTATGGTCGGGTTACTCACATTTAGTTTCAATTTTAGCTCGTCGGATACGAGGTACTACAAGTTTTTGACTACAACTGTTATTTTAGGCAATAGCTCTAAGCCGAACCAAAAATCTGAGGGGGGGGGGTACTTCCTTATTTAATTTATTTCTAGTTACCGTAATACTCCTTAAATTTTAAACTAATTTAAACTATGCAGTACTTAGTAGTACTGAAAAGGAACCTGGATGGTTTTTTCTGAATTATTTATTTAAATAGGAACAAACCTAATTTTGATTCAAACTGTACTATTTTAGAATACATGCCAGTATTGAGATGTTGCTTAATTACTCACAAATAAGTTTATTTCTTATTTATTTAGTATATTTTGTAACGGTAAGATAAACGAGCAATGACAATTGCTCATGACCAACTTAAAACCGGTAATCAAACTGATTACCACATATTGCCTTTACCGGAAATTCTTCTTCTTTTAATTGACTACTATGCATTTATAATTATTAGTTAACAGGTTTAATAAGTCTAATTACCAATCAAGTCCGTGGGATGTAAGCAATTTTCCGTACCTATTATAAGTAATCGATTTCCATTGAAAGTGCATACGATTTTTACTGTGTCAAGTGTCAGTTATTAGATATTATTCTATCACCAAATAGAACAACAGGGTCTACAAATCTATGCGTAACTAATGACTGGTGTCGTGTGAAGGAAGCCTTTTTTTACTTACAGGATCAGGCCATTTTAACCAAAAACGTTCTACACTACATCGTCCGCGATCCTTCTTTACATACTGATCAAGGTACATACGAGGCTGGTTTGAAAAGTCCGTGCAAAAATAAAAACTACTTATGTGTTTGGGGTAAACCTTTTTTATTTTTCGACATAGTCTCCTTTTAGGCTTATACACTTCGTCCAACGATGTTCTAGTTTGTTGATCCCTTCCGAATAATAGGATTTGTCCAAGTCTGCAAAATATCCATTAGTGTCTGCAATCACCTCCTCGTTTGAATAAAATCTTTGTCCCGCCAGCCATTTCTTCAAATTGGGGAACAAATAGTAGTCCGAGGGAGCCAAGTCTGGAGATTAGGGGGGATGTGAAACGAGTTAGAATCTTATTTCCATTAATTTGGCGACCACAGCTGCTGAGGTGTGTGCTGGTGCGTTGTCGTGATGGAAAAGGACTTTCTTGTGGGCCAATCGCGGGCGTTTTTCTTGCAGCTCGGTTTTCAAACGGTCCAATAACGATGAATAATATTCACCTGTAATAGTTTTACCCTTTTCCAGATAGTCGATGAGGATTATCCCTTGCGAATCCCAAAAGACAGTCGCCATAACCTTTCCGGCCGAAGGAACGGTTTTCGCCTTTTTTGGTGCAGATTCCCCCTTGGTAACCCATTGTTTAGATTGTTGTTTGGTCTCAGGAGTATAGTAATGTATCCATGTTTCATCCACAGTGACGAAACGACGCTTAAAGTCCTCCGGATTCTTCTGGAACAGCTGCAAACCATCCTTGCAACACTTCACACGATTCCGTTTTTGGTCAAGCGTGAGCAATCGCGGCACCCATCTTGCGGATAGCTTTCTCATGTCCAAATGTTTATGCAAAATATTATGTACCCGTTCAGTCGAGATGCCCACAGCACTAGCAATCTCATGCACCTTAACTCTTCTGTCATCCATCACCATATCATGGATTTGATCAATGATTTCTGGAGTCGTAACCTCCACAGGCCGTCCAGAACGTTCAGCGTCACTTGTGCCCATATGGCCAGTCCGAAAATTTTGAAACTGTTCTAATCGAAGGTGCAGAGTCACCATAATGTTTATCAAGCTTCTTTTTAGTCTCCTGAGGCGTTTTGTCTTTCATAAAGTAATGTTTAATCACCACACGAAATTCTTTTTCGTCCATTTCTTGAAAATCACTCGACTTCCTTGATTCACACGAATGCCAAACACAAAGAAATAGACCAATATGGCTGAAACTTGGTGCGCGTTCATTCAAGAGATGCTACTAACTAAACATGACCTCGGTGGTGCCATCTCTCGGACTTTGCACGGAGTTTTCAAACCAGCCTCGTAGATATAGATGTCAAATATTAAAAACAATACAGCATGCGACGGGAGGCTGACAAAAATTTGTCACGTCGGACTAAAAGGAGATACGGTACAGTCAAAAGACAAATGAAAAACCGTAGGAGGTATAAGTTTATACGATTCGAAGCCAATTCTGGGAAACAACGACTACAAGCTATAGTGAGATCGAATTGTTAACAAATCCCTTACAATAAACCAGACATGATGGATAAATCTCCGAGGTATACAAAGTTGTCGATATTGTCATTCCAATTCATAAACGGCTATGGAAGAAATACAGCCAGATATAGGAATTTGGAAGCCCAGTTGCACTCTTTTATAAGGAATGTAGTGGCCTCTGATACATCCCACCTAAGTTGCTGCCAGTCGCTTTATCCTGAGCTTCATCTATAAGGTCATGCATTGATCTTCCTGTTAATGATTTTAGCTGGTCTATCCATCTTGTCAGAGATCGACTGCGTTATCTCTTACCCTCCGTTTTACCTTGGATGACCAGCTTTTCTAGATTTTCTGTGCCTTTTCTCATAACGTGTCTAAAATATTTGAGGATTCTAAGTTGGATGATACTGGATAGTCTTCGTTTGATGTTTAATTCTCTTAAAATAGACATATTCGTTCTGTGTTGATCCCATGTTATATTAAGCATTTCTCCAGCAAAACATTTCCGTTGCTTTAATCTTTTTCTTCTCCTTTTGCCTCAGTGGTCAAGATTGGCACCCGTACATCAGTACTGGGAAAAATCAGACAATTCATCAGTGTTACTTTAACTTGTTTGGAGATTTTCTTGTCCTTCCAGAGTATGTTCAGCTTTCGACCTACTACCTTTGTCATTTTACACCGTTTTCTTATTTCCGCTTCGGTGGTGCCATTGTTCGTAAACGTGAATCCCAAATATATATATATATATATATATATATATATATATATATATATATATATATATATATATATATATACTAGTCGGGCCCGCGGCTCCGCTCGCGTGGACTTGATTCACTACTATCGTCACTGCTTATTCCTTCTGTTACCCAACGTAATAAAATATCTCCCATTATTTATCCTTATCTCCCAATATTTCTCCTTATTACCCATTATCTCTACATAATTTCCATTATCTAGGCTTATCTCTGCTCATCTCCCATTATTTCTCCTTATCTCCCAATATTTCTCCTTATCTCCAATTATCTCACCTTATTTCCCATTATCTAGGCTTCTCTCGACTTATCTCCCATTATTTCTCCTTATCTCCCAATATTTTTCCTTATCTCTCATTATCTCACCATAACTCCCATTATCTAGACTTATTTCTGCTTATCTCCCATTATCTCTCCTTATCTCCCATTATTTATACTTATCTCCCATTATCTCACCTTATATCCCATTATCGAGGCTTATCTCGACTTATCTCCCATTACTTCTCCTTATCTCCCATTATCTCACCTTATCTCCCATTATCTAGGCTTATATCGAATTATATAGAACATATGTATAAATTTATAAAAACACGTAAATCGGATAAGTGGTTCTCGAGTGATAAGCGCACTAACGGACAGACAGACAGACAGAGAGACGTTGCATTTTATATATATTGTATTCTTTGCTACATGATATTGTTCCATATTTAATGCTTTAGGGAGTGTATTGCAAGAGAACGCGCTAGCGGCAAACTTTTCTCCGACTTAATTCACTATTATCGTCACTGCTTATTCCTTATGTCACCTAATAAAATATGTTATATCCTATAACCTGGCCAGAGAACATACGTATGTTTAAAAAAAAAGCACGTAAATCGGATAAGTAGTTCTCCAGTGATAAGCACACTAACGGACGGACAGACAGACAGACGGACAGAGAGACATTGCATTTTATATATATTATAGATATTCTCTGTTACATAATATTGTTCCATATTTAATGGTTTGGACTGTGTATTGCAAGAGAACGCGCTAGCGGCAAACTTTGTCCGACTTCATTTACTATTATTGTCACTGCTCATTCCTTGTGCTACCTATCGTAATCAAATATAGCCTATAACCTGGCCGGAGAACATATGTATGTTTTAAAAAAAAAAAAGTACGAAAATCGGATAAGTGGTTCTCCAGTGATAAACGCACTAACGGACAGACAGACAGACAGAATACGTTGCATTTTATATATATTATAGATGTAATAAAATATATACCTATAACCTGGTCAGAGAACATATGTATGAATTTAAAAAATCAAGTAAATCGGATAAGTGGTTCTCGAGGGATAAGCGCATTAACGGGCAGACAGACAGACAGACAAACATTGCATTTTATATATATTATAGATTATTATTATTATATAACCTGGCCAAAGAATATGTGCATGAATTTAAAAAAAGACAGGTAAATCGGATAAGTGGTTCCCGCGTGATAAACGCACTAATGGACAGACAGACAGAGAGAGAGACATTGCATTTTATATATATTATAGATTATACATTACAGATATTCTTTGCTACATAATATTGGCTGTGTATTGCAAAGGCACGCGCTAGCGGCAAACTTATTTCCGACATCATTCACTATTTTACGTGGCTGCTCATTCCTTATGCTACCTATCGTAATAAAATATCGCCTATAACCTGACCAGAGAACATATGTATGTTTTAAAAAAAGAAGTACATAAATCGGATAAGTGGTTTTTCAGTGATAGGCGCACTAACGGACAGACAGACAGAGAGACGTTGCATTTTATATATATTATAGATGTAATAAAATATATATCTAAAACCTGGTCAGAGAACATATGTACGAATTTAAACAATCACGTAAATCGGATAAGTGGTTCTCGAGGGATAAACGCACTAACGGACAGACAGACAGACAGAGAGAGGTTGCAATTTGTTTATATTATAGGTATAGATTATTATTATTATTATATAACCTGGCCAAAGAATATATGTATGAATTTAAAAAAAGACGTAAATCGGATAAGTGGTTCTGGCGTGATAAACGCACCAGTGGACAGACAGACAGACAGAGAGACATTGCATTTTATATAACATATGTTATAGATTCTAGATATTCTCTACTACATAATATTGTTCCATATTTAATGGTTTAGACTGTGTATTGCAAGGGAACGCGCTAGCGATAAACTTTTTTTCCGACTTCATTCACTATTATCGTCACTGCTCATTCCTTATGCTACCTATCGTAATAAAATATAGCCTATAACCTGGCCAGAGAACATATGTATGTTTTAAAAAAAAAAGTACGTAAATCGGATAAATGGTTCTCCAGTGATAAGGTCACTAACGGACAGACAGACAGACAGACAGACAGAGAGACGTTGCATTTCATATATATATATTATAGATATACGCATCCACCACTTCAAAATAATCTAGATGTAAAACATTTGATCTGTTATTATTCTCTCGGTCCATAATCATTATTTTTGTTTTCGATGTGTTCAGTTCAAGGCCGAAATTCTTATTTCCCTTTTCAACTTTGCGAATGAGGTTCAGAATTTCCTTATCGCTATTACCTAGGACAGCGGATCGAAGATTACTTATTTTCTATCCATTGATGGAAATTTTATAGTCGGCGTCTTCCAGCACTCTCCTCATGATGCGTTCTCCATATACATTAAAAAGTTGTGGAGATAATATGCAGCCCTGTCGTACACCTCGTTTGGATTGAAATTCGGATGATAATGTAGCTTTTAGTCTTACTGCCCTGGTATTATTTGCATATAAGTTAATTATGAGGGTGATCAGGTGCTGAGGTACTCCGACCTCTTTAAGAACCAACCATAATTTATTTCATTTAACTCGATCGAAAGCCTTCTTGTAATCTATGAAACCTTCATACATTGAGATGCTAAATTCTCTCGACTTTTCCATGAGTTTTTGTAGGTTAAGTAAGTGCTCCCTTGCTCCTGTTTCTTTAGCAAATCCAGCCTGTTCTGCTGCCATTTATGATTAAAAGAGATAGAAAATTGCAAATTAACAGCACATCTTCGATAGTCTCTATCAGTAAAGGGTATGATATCAAACAGTGAAGTAAAACGTCAGGGATCTCAAACTTAATAAACATTCGTGCAAAATTATGCAGAAGGTATTGTTACTGCTAGCTGAATAAATTGTTCAAAAATTTATGAGATACCAACAACGTTCCGATAACTTGGGAAAGACCTTGTAAGAACTCAGTCCTTATGATATCTAGATATATCCGGCAATATTATTAATAATTATAGTAAGCCAACATACCTGATATAGTACTTCTCGACAACAAAAATTGTGTTTTCGATACCTGTAGAGACAACTATAGTAATCAAAGAGGAGGAAAAATTTCTAAATACAAAGTTTTAAACCAAGAACTTCGCACTCTTTTCCCACTACATTCAGTCATTATCTGACCAAACAGTGTGCCAGCTTGTGTTTCTTGAAGCCACAAGTTTAGACACGTCGGATTTTTCCCATTGTTTCAGAGAATACTAATAATAATAAAAATGATCTAACATAGGCCTTGGAGATAGGATTTTTTCATATTCTGCATAATTTTTAACGGGCTCGGTATATCCATGTAAAATATTTGATCTTGACACCCTTTTCGTAATTTCAACACTTATATTTCACATTTATTAACATATTTTTAAAAATGAATAAATCTTGTATAGAAATATTAAAATAAAATAATTCAAATTGTAGTTCATACTTTTATACCCTTCTCGCCATCTATTATCATATTTCTCAATTTCTAAATCCCACCCTTTCGACTTCAGCAGTCCCTCTATTTCAACCCCTTCACAAGTTAATCAAACCTTCTTTTCGAGTGCATTTATCCACATGACTCGAGGTAGCTCGGAAAATTACTTGGATCGACGATCGAAATTAAAGTTCGGTTAGTGGTTAATAGATGGCGAATATTGTATATATTTCTTGGTGCGTCTTTTTACTGAAGATACTTTTGTACGAGGGTGAAGTAATAAGGTCCTCGTGTAGGGTTTTTAAAATTCCAATTAATGGAAAGAAATGTATAAAGTTTATTGAAATAGAATAAATGTGGTCACAGTTTAAGTGTTTGTAAGTTTCGAAATTGTCGAAGTCTAACATATCTCTAAACACAATCAGAAGATGTTAGTTTATTCGACATTATTTGGTAGCAATATAAATCAAGTAGTGGAACCCGTTGATAAGTACTTACTGACAACAGTATTGTCAGGATAACTGATGTTAAGAGGCCAATTTCATTGTGAAAGAAGTAACAAATAATAGAAAAATAGTATAGAAAGCAGGTGGTATATGGAGACTTTTTGAACTGACTGTATATTTAATATTTCGAAATTATGGAAGTCTAACATATCTCTAGACCAGTGATTCCCAAAGTGGGGGTTCACAAGTTGTAGGTGGGAGTCCACGAAAATTTATATGGTTTCGATAGTAAAGAAGAAAAATGTTGGCTTGGCTTTACCTATCAATGTAGGCAGATAATACACTACTCAAAAAAATTAACGGAGCAAAAAAAAATTCCAAATTTGTCGGTGATTTTTGACAGGCCGTATTTCGGTGAAAAATGGTTGTATTGAGACTTTAAAAAAAATCATTTTGAAGCTTTAAGATTCTAATTTTCAGATTTTTTGGCTAAAATTTTTTAGGAATTACGGTTCTCATGCAATCCTAACAGATAGCGCGAAAAAATAATATTGCAAATATTTTGCTTTTTTTTTGGTCCACGGGCTTGAAAAACATTTTTTCAGTTAGGTCGGCATATGGATCAGATAGCCTGTTTATTTAGCATTAATTTCCTTGTTTTAAAACCTCCCTTAATTTTTTTGAGTAGTGTATTTTAAGAAGGTCAGCCACTGTTACTTGTAAAAACTTGCATATTCGATATTCAGTACAACGCGCGTCGAGACTTGCAAAGCGCCGCCCCCGCCCGCCCGCAACGCAACCCGTTCAGACGTGCAAAGGGACGAAATACGACTTGTGCTGTGCTTGCAATCTTGCATGAACTTGTTTGATTCTTCACCAATATAAATACGAATGCCAAGGACAAACGTTACTCATTTGTTTCCGGAACATGGCTGAATCTAAGAAGAAATGTCGACAGTACAGTGTTGATTATTTGAAATTTAGTTTTCTTCCATCAAAGGCAGACAAGCGATTGCCCATATGCCTTTTATGCAACAAAGTTTTGAGCAATGACTCTATGAAACCATCGAAGCTCGAAGATCATCTAAGAAGGTGTCATCCTGATAAAATAGGTAAAGATTTAAAATATTTTCAAACATTGAAGGAAAAATATGAAAAGAGACCCACACCACAGTATGTTCGCTTCAACGTCTCAAAGTAACGATGATGGCTGGCGGGCATCTTACAATATCTCATTGCTTATAGCGAAATCTGGAAAACCGCACACCATCGGAGAATAGTTAATTTTACCCGCTGTTGAAGAGGTTTTAAAAACTGTTCTGAGCAAACCTCCATTTGACATACTCAAAAGAATTCCTTTGAGTAACACTCTACAAAGACGTATTGATGAAATGAGCTCTGATATTGAAAGCTTCTTGTGTAATTATCTGCAAACAACTCATTTTTCTATTCAACTGGACGAGTCAACTTTACCTGGTAATGAAGCATTATTATTGGCATATGTTCAATTTGTTATGGGCGAAAAAATCCATGAAGAGCTGCTATTCGCGAAAACTTTGGAGACGGACACTAAAGGCGAATCAATATTTAATGTCCTGAGTGATTTTTTTAAGGAAAAATCGATTCCATTTACAAACATTATTTCGGTGGCAGCAGATGGAGCTCCTGCCATCTTCGGGCGATATCGTTGGTTTATAAGCCATCTTAAAAGAATTATACCAGGAGTAACTGCAATTCACTGTGTTATCCACCGACAACACGAAAAATTTGAGTGATAGATTGCACCAATCGCTTCAATTTGTGATTAAAGCATTTAACAAAATAAGAAGCAATGCGTTTAATACCCGTTTATTTGCACAATTGTGCGACGAAAATGATGAAGACTTCCAACGATTGCTCTTACATACTGAAGTACGCTGGTTGTCGAAAGGTGCATATTTAACAAGATTTTACTCACTTTTTGAATCAGTTTTAGAGTTTCTGGAAAGTAAAGATCCAGATTTAAAAGAAAACCTGATCAAATTGAAAGCAGACATCGCGTATTTGACAGATTTGTTCAAAAAATTTAATGACATTAACTTGCAGTTACAAGGGGACAGCCTAAATTTAATAAAAACAAAGGGTGTAATATCGGCTTTTCTTGGGAAATTGAAATTTATGAAGCAAAATATTAGTCGGCGCGAATTCTCCCAGTTTCCAAACTTGTCACAGGCAGAATGTCTTGATGAGGATATTCAGACATACGTTCAACATTTAAATGCCCTGCATGATGACTTCAAAAATAGAGTTGAAGATATTCTGACGATACATAATCCATTTGATGAAACGGAAGTGGCGAATGTGGTATTACAAGAGGAGCTACTCGAGCTTAGCACCAATGAGGAGCTGAAGATGAAATTTAAAAAAGGCTATCAAACATTTTGGCTGCAGACAGAAATACCCGAAAAATATCCTGGGCTGTGGGAAATTGCGAGAAAACTTTTGATAGCGTTTCCCTTCGTCATACCTTGTCGAAAAAAGTTTTAGTGTCGTTACAAACCTATTAACAAAAAAAAAAAGGAGCAGATTGAACATCACAGAACGGGGAGATTTGCGGTTATTCCTTACAAAACTGAAGCCAAATATTGATAATTTGCTGTCAATCCATCAAGTACATCACTCCCATTAAAATTATGACTATTTTTTTTTAATTGTCTATTTGCATTGTTGAAGTTACGGTACGTTATTAATGTTTAATTTTAATTCTATTAAGTCTGTAATCATATTATTTTAATAAATAGAACACAAGAAAATATATTATTTTTCTTTTTATTTTTACCACTCCGAATTTAGGGTTGGAACTCAGCTACGACGCAAATTTCTATCGTTAGATCTAATCTTCACATTTTTTGACGAGTTTTGGGAATATGGTAGAAATGTAGCAGCAGGGGGTCCACCGAAACCAGTAAAATTTTGAAAGTCGTCTACGAGGAAAAAAAGTTTGGGAACCTCTGCTCTAGACACAATCAGAAGATGTTAATTTATTCGACAATATTTGGTAGTGAAACCTGTTGATAAGTACTTACTGACAACGGTATTGTCAGGATAACTGATGTTAAGAGGCCAATTTCATTGTGAAAGAAGTAACAAATAATAGAAAAATATTGTAGAAAGCAGGTAGTGTATGGAGACTTTTTGGACTGCCTGTATATAGAATATTTCGAAATTGTCGAAGTCTAATATATCTCTAGACACAATCAGAAGAAGGTAATTTATTTGACATTATTTGGTAGCAATATAAATCAAGTAATAAGTACTTACTGACAACGGTATTGTCAGGATGACTGATGTTAAGAGGCCATTTTCATTGTGAAAGAAGTAACCTCTTTATAACTATATCTACTTTTGACATTTGAAAGAATTGAAAGGTAAAAAGTTATGGCAATAAAATCAACTTTACTCATCTTATTAATATACTATCGTAATAATATTCATAATTAAATCTTGTCGACAGCGTTAGTGTTAATAAAACGTTGAAAGTACTACTAAAAGTCTCGGAGTGCTCAGTCATAATGATAATATTTATTAGTTAATTTTTATTTTTGAATTAACACATGATAATAAAGCCTTTCCCTTAGTTTTTACACGTATGAGAATTATGGTACTGAAGTCTTTAAAAATACGAAAGATTATTTGAAATAAAAAAATGTTCGTTAATTGGCTATAACCATAAAGATATTATTTGCGTACCTAATTAACAAAATTACTGTTACTTTTTAGAATAGAAGGTTTCTTTCTAAATGATTATGTTTTATTATTTGTCGTAAAATATAAAGGCAATAAAAATTTACGGTCATCATGGTGTCGTTATAGTACCGTACAATAAAGCTGTAAAACAACTCAATCAATTTTATATATTCATGATTTTCCACCAAAAAAACAATAATAATGACGTTTATTTATTTTGCTAACACAACAAAAATTGGTATAGTTATTTACACAGTACTATGCTGGAACAGATATTATTTATTTATTTATTTATTTACGGCTCATTAGAACCTAATTTAACTATCGGATAGGCATATTCCTACAATGTCGATATAATAGTTGCTTAAACTTATTTAAGGTTTCACAATTTTTAATATTATTTGGTAGGTCATTAAAATGTTTAAGTCCTTTATAATAAAGATTTGCTCGATCAGCTTCATTTGTAATTCCCACTACTCGGAAGTCATTTCGTCCTCTGGTGTTGTAGTTGTGTATCTGATTGACGTATCTAATTTTCTCGGTCAAATATGTGGGACAATTTTCTATCTTTATATTATAGATGAATTTCATTGCGTAATAAAATAAGCTCTGCTTTACACTCAGCCAATTTAATCGATCTAACATATCTTTTATGTGCGTATCTCTAGGCTTCCGCAATATAAATCTCATTGCCTTGTTTTGAAGTTTTTGCAGTAGTTCTATTTGTGTATCCTTAGCAAGAAATAATACCGAAGGACAATAAATAAAATGTGGCTCAATTATGCTTCTATATATTAATATTTTATTGTATTCACTTATGATGTGGCAAGTTCTATACATGAGATAAAGTTTTTGGTTTATTTTATTCACTAAATATTGAAAGTGTGCATCAAATTTAAGTTTACAATCTATCATTATACCCAAGTATTTAATTTCGTTTACTTTTTCTATTTCACGATTGTTTATGTATAATTTATGATTATTATTATAGTTATTGTGTGATATTATCATATATTTAGTTTTATCTGTATTTAGTTTTAACATATTTATACACATCCACCTGTAAAGAATATTCATAGCAGACTACATTTTATTAATAGCCACATCCAAACTAACATCACTAATTGCAATCAGTGCATCGTCTGCAAATAGTCTAACATCCCCGTACTTTAAACCGTCTTTAATGTCATTTATGTATATGAGAAACAGTACCGGCGCAAGGACAGAGCCTTGCCGTATTCACTGGTATCGCTGACGATGTCGTGTTTCCAATTTTTGTTTGTTGCTATCTATTCGATAGATAATCTTCAAACCATTTTAATTCCATATCACGCACTCCAATTTTGTGTAGTTTCATAAGCAATAATTTTCTGTCTATAGTTTCAAATGCTCTTTTTAAATCTATGGAAGTTGATACAATGTATTTTTTATTCATCAAATCTTCACGCCATTCACTTATAACATAATTAATTGCAGTTTTACATGAGTGTTTGCTTCTAAAACCCGATTGCTCTGGAATAATAATATTGTTATCATTCAAATATTGCAGTAACTGATTTTTTATCACTGTTTCAAGGATTTTTTTCGTCACTTGGAAGCGTATTTATTGGCCGCATCTCTTCAGGTTTTATAGTATATTTTATTTTTTCAATTGGCACAATTTTGGAAATTTTCCATTCGTTAGGCACTTTTCCTTGCAGCATGCTATTATTGATGATATTGGCGTAAAAAAAAGCCGTGTACGTTATAGAATGTTTAATTACACCTTCAGATAAAATATTCTTACCGCCAATTTTATTTTCAAATTTTTTAACTATTTCAATTATTTCGTTACTATCTACTGTTTGAAATTTAAATTGGTGATTAATTATATTTGTATTTCCCATAGTATTCTACACAACGTCTATACCATTTTTAATGTCAATGACACTCTGAACAAAGAATTTATTTAAAAGTTCAACAATTTCTTTTTCATTTTCAATTATTTTAACATTCATAACGATTCTGTTTATTGCACTGGTACTTTTTGACATACAAATTTCTTCTTTTAAAACTCTCCACATTTCTCTGCTGTTTCTTTGATTATTTTCAATTTTATTCTGTACATATTGCACTTTCTTCTGTTTAATCATATTTTTATATAATTTTTTCACTGACTTGTAATCTTCCCAATCATTAGTTGTTTTGGCTATTTGGTATTTTTCATACTTTATTCTATGTATTTCTGTTAGTTCCCAATCATACCATTTGTTCATCAACTTTATATTTACGGTTTTTTCTTCAGTTAGCGATAATATATTATCCTTCAATGCGTGGCCTATGAAAAACACCTTAAAATCTATATCACCGTTTAACATATCACCGAAATTTATCATTCGTAACATTTCGATAATTTTATCACAGTCATAGTAGGAAATAATTTTTTTCGTTAATCTCATTTTGTACTTTTTCACAATTGGTATTGAATAATATTGTTTCATGATCTGATATTTGATCGTATTCTAGTTTAGTACTTCTTACGTTGTTTATATCTGTGTATAGATGATCTATTTTCGTACTCGAATTTTCACTCACTCTTGTATCAAATGTTATAATTTGTTTCATTGCTGCAGAGCTAAATACATTTTCCAGTTCTTTGCCATGTATAGAGTTTCTATTTAAATCTATATTAAAATCACCAACCATAATGTTGTTTGAGTAAGTCATAAATTTATCTTCAATTAGGGGGTACCCCGCCAAGGGATGCCCGCAGAGAGGGGTTTTGTCACCCCTGCTGTGGTGCATGGTGGTGGATGACCTACTAAGAACCCTACAGGAAGAAGGCTTCTCCGCTTATGGCTCCGCCGATGATGTGGTAATAGTAATTAGAGGCAACTTTCTACAACCTCTCTCTGAGGATCACTCAAAGGTGGTGCATGGCAAAGGGACTAACGGTCAATCCATCAAAAATCAATGCCATGATTTTTACCAGGAAATACAAACCCCAAGAAATTGCACCTGGGGCAGTGAATTGGTTTACACGAGCTCGATGAAATACCTTGGAGTTCGTCTGGACCCAAAACTAAACTGGAAACAACACCTCAACGAAAAGAGGAATAAATTCTACACGTTCCTTTGGGCCTGTAGGAAAGCTCTGGGCAAAACTTGGGGTATGCAACCCAAGGTCGCACTGTAGATATACAGGGCGATGCTATTGCTTAGATTAACGTACGCAGCAGTGATTTGGTGGCTCAGAGTGGGCACGGGTCAAAGAACCTACTGCGCAGCCTACAGGGAAACTACCTTAGGGCGGCCGTGGGGGCTATGAGAACGACACCAACGGAGGCGTTAGAAGTAGCACTCTGTGTCCCACCACTGAATCAGTTTATCATCAACAAGGAGAGATTAACAGCGTACAGAATGATATGTCAAGGCGAATGGAGGAATGGGGAACGGAGACACTCAGGTCTGAAATTCCTCCACGGACGCCCATTCGTCTTAAAACAAGATAAAATAACGAAAACAAGACAAGTCTTTTTCTGTCCATATCCCTGAGTGGAAGGACATGTAAAAGCTCTTGAACAGGCCGAATACCGACATTTGGTTAGGGAGCTAATGGCTGCTTTGGGGCGGGAATCTTTTGCCGTAAATTAAACCACAGGGAAAGTATACCCAAGGGCAATATGGCTACGGTTTTTCAAGCTGAGGTGTTAACCATCCTCAGATGTGTAAAAATACAAATCTCGAAAGGGACAAATAATATCAAAATTTTAATCTGCTGCGATAGCAAAGCAGCTATACAAGCTCTTGCCAAATCCACCATGGACAGCTTGCTGATCAGGGAATGTGTACAAGAACTAAATACATTAGGAGGTAACAACGAAGTTACCCTAATGTGGGTACCAGGCCACCAGAGCATATCTGGAAATGAAATAGCGGACGAACTCGCCAAAAGAGACACCTTGGAGGACCCATCTGAACAAGTTGTAGGAGTTCCATTCGCTTTCGGTGAAAACAAAATCAGGGAATGGTTGGATAAAGAACATCAATTCTCTTGGACTACAGGAGCGGGGTGTCGTCAAGCCAAACTCCTTATGAAACAAACTACAACAGGCAGAACAAAGGAACTTTTGTCGATGTTAAAACAAAGGTTACATCTGAGTATAAGACTCCTTACGGGATATGTGGCACTACAGGCCTTTCTATATAACCTCAACTGGCTAAGCGGAAAACATGTCGGCTGTGCAAAGGAGAAAAGGAGGACAGTATACACATTCTGTGCGAATGTCCTGCACTAATGGTCAAGAGATATATCACTGTCTTTATTGGAAATCAAGATAGGCCGTGTCTCTTTCTCACAATTTTGAAAGTATAAAAAATTTCAGATAATGAATGTATACTTATTCTATATTATACTAAGTTCTTATAATAGGAATCCTATACTAACTTAACCTAGGAATGTGCCGCCGGTATGATTCTATTAAATTCACTTACGAAGTTGAGAACAAAGGACAATTGCCTTTTCTAGATATTTTAATTATTAAAAATAATAATAGATTAGAATTTGATATCTATAGGAAGGACACAGTAACAGATAGATATATTCCTAATGATTCATTTCATTGCAAACAACATAAATTAGCCTCATTACATTTTTTAGTTCATAGTTTGGTCACTTTCCCTCTGAATAGAGTAAACTTTAATAAAGAAAGGAATCGTATTAGAAATATAATTAGAGTTAATGGTTATGACGATAACTTAGTAAATAAGCTAATAAATAGACATAAGTTTAGGTTTAATATTCAGAATTCCACCTTTTTTACACGCGAAGAAAATAACATCAAGTATGTCTCCATACCATATAATCCGAAATATAGCAAGGGACTCGATAAGGTATTTAATAAGGTAGGCCTCACCTTAGTCTATAAGTCATCAGACAATCTGAGGAATATCTTAGGAAATCCCAAAGATAAGATTCCTAATTGCAAGAAAAGTGGAATTTATGAAATTAGTTGTAATGATTGTGACAAAAAGTATGTTGAGCAAACTAAAAGGTCAATTAAAACAAGATTTAAAGAACACTTAGCACACTTAAAATACAATAGAACAGAAAAGTGTAGCATTGCCGAACATGCCCTTGAAGCTGATCATACTGTAACATTAGATAATCTAAGATTAATAAAAAATGTATCTGATAGGAGATTGTTGAACGCATACGAAAGTATGGAAATCATAAAATGTAAAAGTAGTTTAAATAAAGACAGAGGGCCTATTCCTTATAGTCCCCTCTACTGGTTACTTGACCGGAACTGATGGCCTTGCCTATGTCATTAGTTCCGCTTGAGTAATTCAAGGGTTAGGCTAAGTATAAATAGGGTAGATTTGTAGTTTACCTTTAGTCAATCATCGCTCCTAATGAAGCTAACATGGTTAGCGAAACGCGCGTCGAGTGCAAAAATAAAGTGTTTGGTGTAGTGGTGATACATACTGAGTACTAGGAATGTGTGTTTAGTATATACATGAGTTTCTTAATGCTAGGACTTAGAACTAAGACTAAAACTACCTTAGACTAAGACTTACGCTAACTTAAACTAGGACGTAACAATGACTTAAATTAGAACTAATTTAAACTTAACCTAGAATGACAATCTTCTTGTCACGGCGGGCGAGGGGGGTCATCGTCTTCGTTCGAGAGCAGCAGCGGGTCCGACGGTCTCGGGAACTAGCGACAATCAAGATATATAGATACTGGGGTTAATTATTCTGTGAACCCGAAGATCTACAAGAGGTCAGGGTAAGTAGCCTATGTCTTTTGGCTGAAAAATCGGACGAGACTCCAGACCCTGAGATCAAAGTATACTTTCCCAAAGGTTTTTAGTGCGTTCAAACCGAATCTGACCTCGGAATTGCTCCGTCACATTAGGTTTCCGAGATATCCTAACTTAAAAATGCAAAAAAAAACACGGTTTTTCGCTGAATTCGGGATTATATTACACCGCGAATTAATTTTTCTTCACAAAACTTGTTAAGGCATGTGAAAATACTATTCTTCCTTATCAAAATGTATTTTGAATTTTTCAAATAACATGTAGCCTGAAAAGTCTTTGGTCTGACACATAGATGTCGCCTTTTTCAAAAAATCCATATCAGTACCAACCCTTAAACGATACGTGTCAAAATTTCATGATATTTCGAGGATTAGTTTACAAGTTACAGTTGTTTTAGTGACGCTACTTTTCATTATTTCAAAACAGTGGAAAAAATCAAATCTCGTGTGTTGATTAAACACTGTTTTTTGATGGGAAAAAATACCGTTCAAGCAAGGCAATGGCAAAGTGTTACGAGGACTCTGCCCCTGGAAAATCACTCATCATTTACTGGTATGCTGAATTTAAATGCGGTCGTACCGAGACAAATGATGGTGAACGCTCTGGACGCCTAAATGAGGTGGTTATATCAAAAAATCCACAAAATTGTTTTGGATGACCGTAAAGTGAAATTGCGTGAGATAGCTGACACCCTAAAGATATCAAAAGAACATGTTGGTCACATTTTGCATGAACATTTGGGCATGAGAGTTGAGTATTCATATTTTCCGCTTCCTCCTGTCTAAGAGAGCACTCTTGGTAAGTGTTGTCACCATTTTCATTTTTTGGTTCCATTGTCATATGCGCAAATGCGTTCCTTCACACTTCATTCAGGCTTAGGACAGGTCCAAAAGAATAGTCTTTGAAATTTGGAGCATGCTTCAAGGGAAACAGGCTAACAACAATAACAAATTTTAAATCAACGGGTCAACAACAGTAAGAATGTAAAAACAAACTGGCTAAGGGCATAAAAGAGTGTGGCTGCCAGTGGCTCCGTAACGTCCGTGGCAGTACTACCCCGTTATCTAAAAGGTGCCGTGAAATACCAAAATATATGTTTCGGCACTTGGACAACGTTGACGGGTATTACGACATCCCTGCCGGTATCCTTAGGATATGAAAAAAAGGGTAAAATCTCTACTCATGCGGGGAGGTGAACGATAAAAAAAAAAGATAAAGCTCTGTTCGAAAAGGGTACCGCGTTTGCTCACAATGGACCAAAAACAACAACCTGTTGATGATTCTGAGCGCTGGCTGTTTGGACCTGTTTAAGCGCAATAAAACGGATTTTTTCATGCGATATGTGACAATGGATGAAACATGGATCCACCATTACACATCGAAATCAAATCGGCAATTAGCTGAGTAGACAGCAGCCGGTGAAAGCCACTCGAAGCGACCAATGACCCAAGAGTCGGCTGAGAAGGTTTTGGTCTCTGTATTTTGGGATGCGCATGGAATAATTTTCATCGACTATACTGAGAAGGGAAAAACCATCAGTAGCGAATATTGGAAACGATAATTTAATCATAAATGAGATTGGAAGCGTGATTCCCACTACAATTGAAGGGGTTAAACCAGACATTTTATTTTAAATAATTTTTTTTTAATTACGGTAAAACAGGGCTGCTCAAACGGTCGATCGCGATCGACAAGTCGATCGTGAGTGCTTTTTGAGTCGATCTCGAGAAAAAAATTCCGATATAGAACTATTCACAGATTTTGTTTTAGGTAACTAAAACAAAATGTAATGAATAAACTACTAAAATTTATTCGATCCACAATTAGGCCAGAATAACCCCCTCATTACTTTCTTTTATCGTAATAACCCCCTGCTAGCGGCAAAAGGCGGCTTTATCAAAGGAACGCGCGGTACTTGTCAAAGAAAAGCCGCGTTTTTAATTCCCGCCGATTTTTCTAGAAACTTCGGGCGGCGTGTTTGACGGGAACAATCGAGACTTCGTTCGCGCCGATATAAATGTTGCGCCTGCAGGAATAGGAGTCAGTCTGAGTTGTAACTTGAAGGCGATACATCGATACAAAGTTTATTAATAAATAGTCCAAAATGAGTGCGACGAAGAAAAGTAAAATTTATCATTTTAATAACAATTGGGAGGAAGACTTTTTCTTTTGTATGGTAAAGGATAAGTGCATTTGTCTCATTTGCCGTGCGTCAGTTGCAATACCTAAGCGTGGGAACTTAGAGAGGCATCATAAAACGGTTCATAAAAACTATGAAAAGGATTTTCCGTCACAGAGTGAATTAAGAAAACGAAAAGTACGTGATTTGATAACTTGTTTGAAAAAAGAACAAACCATGTTCACAAGACCAGCCAAACAATCAAAAGCTGTAACGATCGCGTCATTTAAAATATCTCATATATTGGCGAAACACAAGAAACCATTTGATGATGGATTGGTTGTGAAGGAAGCATTTATTGAAGCGGGTGAGACTTTATTTGGAGATTTTAAAAATAAAACAGAGATTATGTCTGCTATTAGAGAACTTCAGTTACCTCGTCCGACTGTCACAAGGCGTGTTGAAGTCATGAGTCAGGACATGGCAGATAAACTAAAACATGATATCATGGAATGTACATACTTTTCTTTACAGTTCGACGAATCCACCGATATGACAGACACTGCCCAGCTGTGTATTTTTATTCGAATGGTATTCAATGACATGTCGGCTAAGGAAGAGTTTTTGACAATGATTTCTCTGAAAGGAAAGACCCATGGCGAAGATATATATGACGTTTTCTTCAATTTTGTAACAAACTACAAGCTACCAATATATAAACTAGTGTGCATTACAACCACAATGACTGGAAACAAAAACGGTTTTGTGGCATTGTGTCGAGCTAATGATGATTTCCCTTCATTTTTCTCCTTCCATTGCATCATACATCAACAAGTTTTGTGTTCAAGTTCTAAACATGGAGGAGATTATGGGCATTGCAATAAAAATTGTGAATTCTATCCGTGCACGTAGCTTGCAACGACGGCTCTTTAAATTGCAGTTGGAAGATAGTGAGTCAGCTGAACACACTGATTTAGTTCTTCACACGGACCTCAGGTGGTCGAGTCGCGGAAAATTCCTAGAAAGGTTTCAAGAATTATTGCCCAAAATAACAGCTTTTCTGGACGAAAGAGGTGATGACACTCAGATGCTGAAAAACGGAAAATGGCTGACTGATTTGGTATTTTTGACAGACATCACAATGAAGGTAAAGGAAAAACTATTATTGAGATGATTAGCGCAATAAACGCATTCAAAAGTAAATTGCAACTTATGATAGATCAACTGAAAAGAAAGGATCTGAAAAATTTTCCGTCTTTGAAAGCAAGGATTCCTCAGTTGAATTATGATATTTATGAGGCAGAATTATCAAATATTTTGGGCCAATTCGAAATACGTTTTTATGATTTCAGTAAATTGGCAAATATCGCATCATTTATGAGTTATCCTTTTTCGTGTAAAAACATTGAGGAATTAGCTACTGAAATAGCAAGTCAGTTTAACATGGACTCATGTTCTGTTGAAAATGAGTTAGTGCAGATTATATCAGATATACATCTCAAAGCCACAGCATCTGATACAAAATTCTGGTGTTTTATATCTGAAGATATATATCCGAATCTAAGGCAAATCGCCCTTCAACTGACGGCAATGTTTGGGTCAACTTACTTGTGCGAGTCTGCATTTTCTGAAATGAAGATAATTAAGCCAAAATATCGCAATCTACTAACTGACGAACATATGTCATCATGCTTGCGATTAGCACTCGGTAATTACGTACCATCTTATGAAAAGTATGCTGAGGACATGCAGTGCCACGCTTCAACATCCAAAGTCACTCTTTAGTTCAGTTTAGACACTAGAACTCGTTTGTTTTGTAAAAACCAATAAACTCGCAATTTTGAATAATTATGAGTTTTTTCATTGACATTTTAAAGCAGACCTACACTTACCTTGGATAAAAAAATTCATATTGTGCGGAAAACTAATATCTATGCCACGATACACCCTACCTAGACGACAATCCTGCATCACACTTACTTGCAGCCTCTCAGAGTCTATCGATCGTAGTCTAACAATATTGAGGTAGATCGCCAGCAGTTCAAGTTTGAGCACCCCTGCGGTAAAACTAAAAAAAATAATCTTTATACTATTTTGCAAGATTTCTCGTTCTTTCATGTCTTCTTTAATATCTTTTTTATTTTTCGGAATATTTGCAAGAAACCGAATTTTTCATTTTATTCTCAATTTTGTAGCCTTAGCGTACAATTTAGAGCAGCAAATTTTTTTTTATTGTATTCTACGTCCAAAAAACTACCTGTATAATGTCAAAATGCAGTCTATTAACATTTATTGAGAGCTTCTCGTCAAAATTTGCCTCTGACGACTGGGCTATTACTTTTATTGGCACAAATATGGTACTTTATTATCGTTACTTTAATTATTCAGTTACTTACCTTAAAAATATTAAGTCCGTGTTCTCATATTGAATAAAAATATAGCAAAGAGGGATGTTGAACTTGGCAGGTAAATATTTTCAAACACGATAAATTCACTATTGATTATATAGAATGGTTTAATTTCTAAACATGACAGGTACAATTGCCACAGCCTTTCATGTATACATAAATTACTTATAAGTGTTGAACTAAGTCTTGGACCCTAATTGCTTACAAACATTACCTATTTTATGTGAGTATTGATCTTTTTTTTTTGGACAAGCCTTACATCTATATGAGTTAGTAGTTATTATATTAAGTCATTAGCTATTAGGCGAGCGGGTAAATAGGCTAATTACATTAATAATTCAATTCATTAATAATTATAATTACATAGGGTGTTCTCTAAGTTGGGTCGTTATTAATTCTCTTGCTAAAAGAAAGTAATCTATTAGTACTGCATTTCTTTACGTTCCATAATCCGCAGATAAATTTTAAAATTCTATATCTCTGTTGATCTTTCTATCGATTGGTATGATAACTTTGCAACGAAATGAGATAACAATTTCAAATTTAGTACATATATAACGCTTGATGGGGACATAAAATCTTGACTTGATTCACTATTATCGTCACTGTATATTCCTTATATTACCTAACGTAATAAAATATATCCTATAACCTGGCTAGAGAATATATATACGATTTAAAAAAAAAACGTAAATCGGATAAGTGGTTCTCGAGTAATAAGTGCATTAATGGACAGACAGATAGACAGGCAGACGTTGTATTTTATATGTAGTATATTGATTATTAGTATTATTATTATATAACCTGGCCAGAGAACATATGTATGAATTAAAAAAAAACACGTAAATCGGATAAGTGGTTTTTGAGTGATAAGCGTACTAACGGATAAACAGACAGACAGACGTTGCATTTTATATATTATATTCTTTACTACATGATATTATTCCATATTTAACGGTTTAGGCAGCGTATTGCAAGAGAGCAAACTTTTTCTAACTTGATTCACTATTATCGTCACTTCTTATGCCTTATGTTACCTAACCTAACAAAATATATTCTATAATCTGGCCAGAGAACATATATATGAATTAAAGAAAAACTCGTAAATCGGATCAGTGGTTCTCGAGTGATAAACGCACTAACGGACAGACAGACCGACA
The DNA here is from genome assembly GCA_019049505.1 of Pachyrhynchus sulphureomaculatus. Classification (NCBI taxonomy): domain Eukaryota; kingdom Metazoa; phylum Arthropoda; class Insecta; order Coleoptera; family Curculionidae; genus Pachyrhynchus; species Pachyrhynchus sulphureomaculatus. The sequence goes on along the minus strand of CM032453.1, from coordinate 2,313,554 downwards.
GACCGAGAGATGTGCTTATATATAAATTTGTTTTATTTATTTTCATATACATATATATATATATATATATATATATATATATATATATATATATATATATATATATATTTATATATATATATATATATATATATATATATATATATATATGTATATATATATATATATATATATATATATATATATATATATATATATATATATATTTATTTAGTTATTTACAGTTCATTAGAACCTAATTTAACTATCGGATAGGCATATTCTTACAATGTCGATATAATAGTTGCTTAAACTTATTTATGGTTTCACAATTTTTAATATTATTTGGTAGGTCATTAAAATGTTTAAGTCCTTTATAATAAAGATTTACTCGATCAGCTTCATTTGTAATTCCCACTACTCGGAAGTCATTTCGTCCTCTGGTGTTGTAGTTGTGTATCTGATTGACGTATCTAATTTTCTCGGTCAAATATGTGGGACAATTTTCTATCTTTATATTATAGATGAATTTCATTGCGTAATAAAATAAGCTCCGCTTTACACTCAGCCAATTTAATCGATCTAAATATATATATATATATATATATATATATATATATATATATATATATATATATATATATATATATATATATATATATATAACATTGCCTTGTTTTGAAGTTTTTGCAGTAGTTCTATTGTGTATCCTTAGCAAGAAATAATACCGAAGGACAATAAATAATATGTGGCTCAATTATGCTTCTATATATTAATATTTTATGGTATTCACTTATGATGTGGCAAGTTCTATACATGAGATAAAGTTTTTGGTTTATTTTATTCACTAAATATTGAAAGTGTGCATCAAATTTAAGTTTACAATCTATCATTATACCCAAGTATTTAATTTCGTTTACTTTTTCTATTTCACGATTATTTATGTATAATTTATGATTATTATTATAGTTATTGTGTGATATTATCATATATTTAGTTTTATCTGTATTTAGTTTTAACATATTTATACACATCCATTTGTAACGAATATTCATATCAGACTGCATTTTATTAATAGCCATATCCAAACTAACATCACTAATTGCAATCAGTGCATTGTCTGCAAATAGTCTAACATCCCCGTACTTTAAACCGTCTTTAATGTCATTTATGTATATGAGAAACAGTACCGGCGCAAGGACAGAGCCTTGCGGTAGACCAATATTCACTGGTATCGCTGACGATGTCGTGTTTGTTGCTTTCTATTCAATAGATAATCTTCAAACCATTTTAATTCCATATTACGCACTCCAATTTTGTGTAGTTTCTTAAGCAATAATTTTCTGTCTATAGTTTCAAATGCTCTTTGTAAATCTATGAAAGTTGATACAATGTATTTTTTATTCATCAAATCTTCACGCCATTCACTTATAACATAATTAATTGCAGTTTCACATGAGTGTTTGCTTCTAAAACCCGATTGCTCTGGAATAATAATATTGTATCATTCAAATATTGCAGTAACTGATTTTTTATCACTGTTTCAAGGATTTTTTCGTCACTTGGAAGCGTATTTATTGGCCGCATCTCTTCAGGTTTCATAGTATATTTTATTTTTTCAATTGGCACACGGCATATATATATCTATATATATATATATATATATATATATATATATATATATATATATATATATATATATATATATATATATATATATATATATGTATATATATATGTATATATATATATGTATATATATATATATATATATATATATATGTATATATATATATATATATATATACATATATATATATATATATATATATATATATATATATATATATCTATATATATATATATATATATATATATATATATATATATATATATATATATATATATATATATATATATATATATAAATATATCTATATATATATATATATATATATATATATATATATATATATGTATATATATATATATATATATATGTATATATATATATATATATACCAGGTGTACAAAAATGAAATGCGGATTTCAGACAACAGATGGTGCACCAATGCAGTTTGTGCTATAAAGATTTGACGCTGCGCCGTTTTGTTGTGTCATCAACAAGTGTCAGATGCGCACGAGTGATAAATTGGAAAAGTGTGCGCATAGGGTTGTGTTGTTGTGTTCAATATGTCGAAATTTATACCAAACAAAGAGCATTCGCAGACAGCATTAATTTTTTGTTTTCATTTGAAGAAAACTTCTGTTGAATCATACCGATTACTTCGAGAAGCTTATGGTGAACATGCTCCATCGCAAGATACGTGTGAACGATGGTTTCGGCGTTTCAAAAGTGGTGACTTCGATGTTGCAGACAAAGAACGTGGAAAACCGCCAAAAAAATACGAAGATGTGGAATTGCAAGCATTTTTGGACGAAGATGATTCGCAAACACAAAAACAACTCGCCGAGCAATTGGGCGTTAGTCAACAAGCTGTTTCCAATCGGCTAGGAGAGATGGGAAAGATTCAGACGATTGCTAGATGGGTACCACATGAGTTGAACGACAGGAAAATAGAAAAGCGCAAAAACACGTGTGACATTTTGCTCACTCGGTACAAAAGGAAGTCGTTTTTGCATTGTATAATTACAGGGAATGAAAAGTGGATTTATTTTGAGAATCCCAAGCGCAAAAAATCATGGGTAGACCCAGGTGCACCATCCACATCGACCGCAAGACCAAATCGCTTTGGCGGAAAGACGATTCTCTGTGTTTGGTGGGACAAGAGGGGCGTGGTCTATTATAAGCTGTTAAAACCTGGGGAAACGGTTAATACTAAACGTTACCAACAACAATTGACCGATTTGAACCGTTCGCTGCTTGAAAAAAGGCCAGAATACCGAAAGAGGCAACACAAAGTCGTTTTTCTTCATGACAATGCTCCATCACATACGGAAAAAACCAGTTCGTGACACGTTGGAAGCACTCAGCTGAGAAGTTCTACCCCATGCGGCTTACACACCAGACTTGGCTTCTTCCGATTACCACTTGTTTGCATCGATGGGTTACGCACTTGCTGAGCCGCGCTTTGGTTCGTCCGAAGATGTGAAAAAATGGCTCGATGAATGGTTCGCAGCAAAAAGGAAAGATTTTTACTGGCGTGGTATTCACAAATTGCCCGAAAGATGGGAAAAATGTATAACAAGCGATGGAGCATACTTTGGATAAAGCACTTTCTATTATTCTTCCTAATTTAACATGTTTTTTTGGAAAAAAAATCCACATTTCATACTTGTACACTTGGTAAAGTGCAAAATGCGTTGAAGCCAAATGTATTTTTTTCTTGTATTGTTTGCCTTTTTTTCTGTTTTTTTTTTATATCTGTCTTAACAAGAACTTGATAAAAAAAATGTTCTCGTTTTTTTTTCCTTATTCAGCAAAATTCATTTTTATTCTACAAAAAAGGATTTTTCTTAAAAGAAGGAATTTGAATATATATTTCAAAAACTACATGATCATTACAAACTCGAATCCTTTGAGATTAAAGATGTCTAGTCAGACTGTCGCTACTGTGTTTAATGTTTACTGTGGTATTTCTTTTTATATATTGTAAAACTTTACTAATAACTAAGGAAACCCAAATATGCAAGTGAAAAACTTTAAAATATGCGCATAAATATGCAAATAATTTTCTCGAAATATGCACATACATGTTGGAAATATGCAGTAAAAAAGTAATAATAGGCTGAGGTGGAAGAGGAGTGTTTGGTAGTTTTTCTTTATAAAAGTGAATCCTTAAAGGCGCTTTAAGGAAGATTTTCTTCATGTTAGAAATTAAGCTATTCACAAGCGGAAAATGATTCCTAATTTCCTCAGCAACCCTACTTAAAGCATGTTACATGTATTAAGTTTGGATAAAAAAATTTCAAATTTTGCCCGGCCTTTATCATGTACGGTGCTGCATCTGACAAAATAAGCAAAAAATTATCTCCTGGAACAGGCGTAGTAAGAAAAAACTTCGATAGTTCCTCTTGAACAAATCTGGCCACTGTCAATGCATTTGTTTCTTCTAACTGTTTGGAAGCAATCAGATAAGATTTTGGCAAAATATCGTCGCTAAGAACTCCAATCAATAAATGCGCAATATACCGTCCTCTTGAATCGGTGGTTTCATCAATACATATGTAAAAATGTTCGTTGCGAATTTTACCTTTAATTTCCTCAATTACCTGTGAATACAAGGAGCTTACGTCGTTTCTCCGTATTGTTGTTTCACCTGGGATATTAAATTTGCAATACTTCTGGAGGAAGGAAGTAAAGTTTTGATTACATAGCTTCGACAACGGAATGTTTGATGTCATCATTGCACGCCATAGATCTCGGTTAAAGAGGTCTTGTTCATTTAGCTCTTTATTTTTGTACGTTGGTTGGAAACATTGCATTAATATGTGTTGTGGCCTATCTCCAGGTTTCGTCTTACTCAATTTGGCAATATGGCAAGCAGTTTTCACGTGTTTACGGACTGGTTTTTACTGACCATAAAATAATAAAATTTATTTGGGGAAAACCACCGGCGCGGCGGCGGCGGCCTAAACACCCTTATTACGAAAAATGAATGAAAACGCCTGCCAAAGACCTACATTATTATAAGTTCCTTCAAATATGCACATATATGCTATTTTTAAAGCATTTATGCAAATATTTAGAAAAATGCATATAATATGCAAAATATGCAATATATGCGCTTTGCATATTTGGGTGTCCTTACTAATAACCGTCTTATTATTGTAATAATTTATATTTTTTATTTTATTTTCCAAGCATTCCGACATAACATAATTTATACAAATAGCTTCAAATCTACAACAGACTTAATTTTCTAATTCTGAAACAACTCCTAACTACGAGTATTAATTACATGAAAATGTCCCAATCGAAAAACAGGTTAGTTGTTTAACCGTCTGCCTGATTCATAAATAAACATGAATTAATTATAAATGTCGTACCAACTTTTAGTTGAGCTAATTACTGAACAGACATAATTGTGTTTATTGATAGCATTCGTGTAACGAGTAATACGTTTAGAAAAATTAGAGAAATTTTATATAAAATAGTACTAATTAAGTTAAGGGGATCGACTTAAGAACATGACGTTGCCAAAGGAAAGTGCAAAATTTCTACAGTTCTTCACGTTTCAAGGTTCTCAAACGATAAAAAACATGCTTTTCTAAAATCGATCGGTATGTGGGACTCTCTGTTTATTCACACGATAATTCTCGAGTGAAACAAGATATCAGTTTCACATTAATTTTAATTTAATTCTTGAGCGATATACTTTCAGGAGAAGGGAGCGAAAAGGCTGTGGGTTGTTAAATTTTCTGCGGTTTTAATAATATTTTGTGTATTTTTTCTAGTTTTTTTTTGAGATAATAAGCAAATTTTATATATAATTACTTATAGCGAAGCGAAACACGTAAGGATTTAAGGGGACTAACCGTTTTTGGGTATGAAAAAAATTTATTGTTTTTTATTCAACTACATACGAGGCTGGTTTGAAAAGTCCGTGCAAGAATAAAAACTACTTATGTGTTTGGGGTAAACCTTTTTTATTTTTCGACATAGTCTCCTTTTAGGCTTATACACTTCGTCCAACGATGTTCTAGTTTGTTGATCCCTTCCGAATAATAGGATTTGTCTAAGTCTGCAAAATATCCATTAGTGTCTGCAATCACCTAATCGTTTGAATAAAATCTTTGTCCCGCCAGCCATTTCTTCAAATTGGGGAACAAATAGTAATCCGAGGGAGCCAATTCTGGAGAATAGGGGGGATGTGAAACGAGTTGGAATCCTATTTCCATCAATTTTGCGACCACAACTGCTGAGGTGTGTGCTGGTGCGTTGTCGTGATGGAAAAGGACTTTCTCGTGGGCCAATCGCGGGCGTTTTTCTTGCAGCTCGGTTTTCAAACGGTCCAATAACGATTAATAATATTCACCTGTAATAGTTTTACCCTTTTCCAGATAGTCGATGAGGATTATCCCAAAAGACAGTCGCCATAACCTTTCTGGCCGAAGGAACGGTCTTCGCCTTTTTTGGTGCAGATTCCCCCTTGGTAACCCATTGTTTAAATTGTTGTTTGGTCTCAGGAGTATAGTAATGTATCCATGTTTCATCCACAGTGACGAAACGACGCTTAAAGTCCTCCGGATTCTTCTGGAACAGCTGCAAACCATCCTTGCAACACTTCACACGATTCCGTTTTTGGTCAAGCGTGAGCAATCGCGGCACCCATCTTGCGGATAGCTATCTCATGTACAAATGTTTATGCAAAATATTATGTACCCGTTCAGCCGAGATGCCCACAGCACTAGCAATCTCACGCACCTTAACTCTTCTGTCATCCATCACCATATCATGGATTTGATCAATGATTTCTATAGTCGTAACCTCCACAGGCCGTCCAGAACGTTCAGCGTCACTTGTGCCCATATGGCCAGTTCGAAAATTTTGAAACCACTTATAAACTGTTCTAATCGAAGGAGCAGAGTCACCATAATGTTTATCAAGCTTCTCTTTAGTCTCCTGAGGCGTTTTGCCTTTCATAAAGTAATGTTTAATCACCACACGAAATTCTTTTTCGTCCATTTCTTGAAAATCACTCGACTTCCTTGATTCACACGAATGCCTAACACAAAGAAATAGACCAATATGGCTGAAACTTGGTGTGCGTTCATTCAAGAGATGCTACTAACTAAACATGACCTCGATACGCGCCGGTGGTGCCATCTCTCGGACTTTGCACGAACCAGCCTCGTACGATCTGACCAATATAAGCGGATAAAATAATTTTTTGAAATTAACTAGTCGTGTTCGTTTTTCTCACTCGGTTCGATTACAGGACTGAACTTGAAGAGTTTTGTTAAAACATTGTAGAGTAATTTCGGGTACTTATGGTTTATGACATTTTAATGTTTATAACCCGTGTTGTGTGCTATCAACTCCAAAATAAACAAACTATAGACAGATCAAAATTTAAAAATCTGCCACGCTCAAATTGTTTGCTTCGAGAAATAGCTAGAAAAAAAGAAGTTGAAAATCGGAGCAGTAGAATTGTAGAAAGGGAACATTATATGCAAAAAACCACAGATTTTTACATCCCTTTTACAGTCATGTTTCCTAGGTTACCTCGAGCTTGAAAACTGAAATTTTTTGATGTGACGGGAGTTAAGTCAAAGCTTAAAATACAATGATTCAAACAAGAAATAACCGACCAAGAGCAAGTCGAACTTGCGCAATTAGTGTTCCTTACGTTGATACCTTTTAAAATAAAAATTTATATTACGGAGGTATAAAATGATCCGCCTGGGGCGGCTGTAGGTGGATTGAGTAGCTTACAGTTGTCACTGCCGGTCCCAAGCCCGGACAAAGGAGGAGGGTTGTAGCGGTAGGCCAGCTCCCTACCCTATGTAAAAAAAAGCCTCTGCTAAAAAACCTAATCCAAAGCCTCGGAATCGAACGGATATACGAAGACGAAAACAGCAAAGGAGAAGGACAACGATATGTGGTACATGGAACATACAAGGTCTCTCCAGGAAAGTAAATGAAGTTGTAAATGAATTAGAAAATCTTCGAGTCGAAATTGCAGTACTGACGGAAACAAAGAAGAAAGGAAAAGGCTCCGAAAGTTGGGGGCATTACGATCACTTTTATAGTGGAGTGCCCAAAGAAGATAGAGCAAAACAAGGCGTATCCATACTAATACACAGAAAACTGAGGAAATTCATAACCACCTGGGAACCGATTAGTGAAAGAATCATAAAGATGAATCTCAAAATACTAGGTAATAACACAACCTTACTGGGGGTATACGCTGTCAACGACGACGATCGGGCTAATAACAAGGATTCATTTTTTGAACAACTAAATGAGGAAATACGCAAAATTGGAACATCAAGAGAGATATTACTTTTGGGTGATCTAAATGGAAGAATAGGAAGGAAAGAACACGATAAAGTGGTAGGAAAATATGGCGAAGAAGTTACTAACGACAACGAAGAAGAAGAATTATAGAGATATGTGAACAAAACAACCTTACAATATTAAACGGACACTACCAGCATAGGGATATTCATAAATATACGTGGAGACAAACAACAAGAGATTTAAAAAGTATTATCGACTATATGATAATACGTCAGAGATCTAGATTAAACTTCCTAGATGTAAGAGTCCAAAGAGGGGCTTCATGTGGCAGCGACCACTACCTCGTGAAAGGAAAGATAATCTCACGAACAACACGGGAAAGCAAACTGGAAAATACAAGTACACAGCACACAACAAGTGAAACAACAATAAGATATAATACAGACAGCTTACAAAATGGAAGTATCAGAAATCTAAACAAGAGTAGACTGGACCAAAAGATACAACGGACGGGATTTGTTAATATAGAAGAAGAATATAAGTATATAAAGGAATGCCTACACGCAGCCGCACTGGAAGCATTAGGGTACCAAGAGAAAAGGGAAAAACAGCAAAAACCATATTGGTGGGATGAAGAAATTAAATACGAAATTGAAGAAAAACGGAAAAGCTATCACAAATACTTAAGTTCAAAGAGCACAAACGACAAAATAAAATACAAAGAATCCCAAGCTAGAGTACGCGAAATGATTAGTGACAAAAAGAACAACCAATGGGAAAAGACATGCTCAAGACTCAACACTTACATAGGAGGAAGAAAAAGCACAGAAAGCTGGAGACTTCTTAAAAATATGAGAACAGAACGGAAAAGAGAAATCTTCTCACCAATAACACCAGAAAAATGGAACCAATATTTTACAAATATGCTAACAGAAGATAGACCAGAGTTCAAAAGTACCCAACATGGAAACCCAAATATAGTTATACGAGGATCCCCAATAAGGATAACAACATCAGAAGTTAAAGTATGTAAAACGCTGGTAGAGCTCCAGGACCAGGAAACATCCCAGGAGAGATAGTAAAATACGGAACTGAAAAGCTATTTAGCGCTTTGAGGAACTTATTCCAGAGATGCATTAACACATCAGAAGTACCCGAGGAATGGAAAATATCATACATATCAACAATTCATAAGAAAGGAGATAAAAATAATTGCGATAACTATAGGGGAATAACGGTTACAGGATCTATTAGCAGAATATACGGAAAAATACTTAAAAATAGAATAGAAACGGAATACGCGGACGTAGAAGCTGAAGAACAGGCAGGCTTTAGAGCAGGAAGATCCACAATAGACCATCTCTTCTCACTGACACAAATCCTAGAAAAGAAAACCGCATTTGATCAGGAAGTCCATGTCTTGTTTGTTGATCTAAAAAAAGGCCTACGACAGCGTGCCACTAATGAGATTGTGGGAAACACTACAACAGAGTAATGTAAGCACCGAAATAATTAAAGCCGTAAAATCCTTATACCAACACGCAAGAAGTAGTGTGAAAACCAAATATGGTATAACAACAGGGTTCCCGGTCACAAAGGGTCTCAAACAGGGCTGCTGTATATCCCCAACGCTATTTAAAATCTATTTGGAGAGCGCACTGAAGAACTGGAAAAGGAAATGCAGCAGTATGGGATTACCACTGGATGACGATACTACATTGTACACGCTATCATTCGCAGATGACCAGGTAGTAGTCGCTCAGGACATCGATGATATGGAATACATGACACGAAAACTTATGGATGAATATGAAAAATGGGGCCTAGAAGTCAATATTAAAAAGACCGAGTACATGTGCGTCGGAGGACAACAGCAGGACCTGAAACTGGCCACAGGACACACCATCAAACACTGTGCCAGTTATAAGTATTTGGGAACGAGAATATCTAGGGACGGAACACTGGAAAAAGCAATATTCGAGAGGAATATCCAAGGAAGAAAAGCGATTGCAATGCTTAATAGTATACTATGGGACAAAAACATAACCATTGAAAATAAGAAGAGAATTTACAACTCAATAGTGAAAAGTATAATAACTTACAGCTCCCAGGTGTGGCCATTAAAGGAAATAATAGAAAAATACTAAAAGCTACAGAAATGGATTTCTGGAGACGAGTAGCCAGAAAATCCAGAAAAGACCGCATACCAAATGACACGATAAGGCGAGCTTTAGAAATAAAGCACGATATAGTGGACGAAATCAGAACCCAACAGTTGGTATGGTACGGACATGTACAGAGAATGTCACAAGACCGACTGCCTAAAAAATTTTAAATTGGAACCCTCATGGAAAAAAAAAGCGAGGAAGACCACTCCAAAGCTGGAGAGCAGGAATCAACAAGGAAGTACTAGAGAGAAATCTAGATGAGGAGGGATGGAGAAACCGGGAGGAGTGGAAATTAGGCATCGGAAGACGTTATAAAACCGATTTATATATATATATATATATATATATATATATATATATATATATATATATATATATATATATATAAAATGATCAGTGACCTCACACAACACACCCCAAATAAGTTTTCAACAGTTTTTTTTTGGATTGAAAACTGATGACCTTGAAATTTTAATTTTTTTTATGTACCAGATAAATTATTAAAGGTAATGCACTCGTGATAATTTTCATTCAATCTACACCCTGTGGAGAATATTCTAGAATTTGTTCAAAATTTTTTGATCAGTTCTTTTTGAGATAAGGGCTTTGATAAGGTCATCAAATCTTATATTAGTGCCAAACTTCCACTTTCTATGTCAATTAGTTTCGGAGGAACTGACAGACAGATAGACGGACAGACACCGAAGTGTTCTTATAAGTATTCCGTACGGAACACTGAGAAAGAAGTCGGGCATTTCTGGACGGTTAGAACCCTCTAAAAGGAGAGAGGAAGGAGGCTTGAAAAAAACTCTGTATAAATCAGTCCGCACAATACTATTTTCTGAAAAAAAATTGTTCAGAAAGTAATAAATTTCCGTACAAAAAGAAGTTCACTTGGAACCAGAAATCCGAAAAAATATTTTATTTGGAAAAATTGACGTCATAAACTGCAATTTAGCTTTTTTCTGATATGCAAAAGTACAATTTAAAAAAATTTCCATAATCATTGGCATTAATTCCAGATCACCTGACTTTCGATGGCATCAATTTGACAGGGCTAATTTTGGGCCGTTTCTACCTGCGTTCCAAAGATCGATTATCGCTAGACTGATGATCGATTGATTCATGCCGGAAAATACCATTTGCTGGCTTGTTTGGCAGTAAAGTGGGTTTGTGCAGATTATAGGGATTAAGTGTGACATTAAGAATTATATTACCTGATTGTGTGGCTTCTGTTATTTGATTGGGATTTGATTTACAATAAAATAATATGTCAATGTACGTATATAAAAGTATGTAACACTTTTGTTTTACGGATCCTTGGGAATAATGAGGTTTGATTAGGGAATTAATATCTGCTTTAAAAATTTAATCACCTAATTTAGTATTTGGAAGAAATTCTATCTTGGTCTGACAGTAACCAAGTGGAATTTAACGCTACAAAAACCCAAGCGGCAGTTTTTTCTAAAAAAGTTAACGTTGCTAAACCCGACATAGTTATGTCGGGGCACTCCATTCCCCTAGCATCGTCGCTCAATTTGTTGGGCGTTAGTTTGGGAGAAAATATGTCTTGGCATGAGCATGTTGCAGGCATAGCAAGGAGAGCTTCTCAAAAGTTGGAATATTATTTAGAACCAGAAAGCTTTACACCCCACAGCAACTGTTAATTCTTTACAAAGCCCAAATTCGACCAACTATGGAATACTGCTCCCACGTTTGGGGCTCCGCTCCCAAACATACACTGCATTTGTTGGATTCTGTTCAGAGAAGAGCGGTCCGTCTGATTGGAGACCCGGAATTGACCGGCGGCCTTGATTCGCTGGAACATCGAAGAACGGTTGGCGACTTGAGTCTGTTCTACAAGTATTTTCATGGAAAGTGTTCGAAGAATGTAGCCCGCTTAATTCCTCCCAAAGCGGTGCATGTTAGAAATACACGTCGCGCTGGTGCTTCGCATCCGTATGAGGTTCAGCTTGTTACTCCGCGTACAACGCTTTTCAAGCAATCTTTTTTATATGGAGAACGTCATCCCTTTGGAATAATCTGCCCAGCGCTGTGTTTCCCACCGAGTACAATTTACAGCGATTCAAGAACAACGTGAATCGCTTTTTCCGCACTCGTGCCGCTCCTGGAGCGCTTTAGAGACTTCCCTGCAGCACGTGTGCTAGACCCATAAAAAAAAAAAAAAAAAAAAAAAATCAGAAATGTAAGAAGATCCTGCAAGAAAGCCTTACTACTTCCGTATATACAGGGTATCCCAGTATTTCGTGTACATAGAGTTACCGTGGATTTCTGAGATGAAAATATGACTATTTAAGCCAAGTCCAAAAATTTGTAATTTTTGAGATACAAGGTGTCAAACTTATATTTTTATTTTAGTTTTTTTTAAGTAGCTTTCTTAATAATTGTAGTATTTGCACAAGATTTAGTGTTTAGGAGTGTTTTGAGCTGAAAAATCGAAATAAGCTAACAGTTTTGTTGCAAATTGTAGGGCGTGCCACTTACTGTACTGTGCATCTTCTATTCTAATTATCATAACTTTTTTTTACCACTCTGTCTGATATTTTTAATTAAATATTCGTATTTTCCGCCTTCTCCTGTCTAAAAAACGCTTTCTTGGTAAATGTTGCTCCGAGGAACAGTTTCTGAGATAATGGGATGTTTGTCTCATTTTTAATTCCATCGTCAAATTCGCAAATGCGCTCCTTCACACCTCATCCAGGCTTAGGATAGGTCCAACAGAATGGTCTTTGAAATTTGGAGCATGCTTAAAGGCAAACAAGCTAATAACTAGAGACCGGATTATATGCAACATAAAAATCTTGAAATTTGCATGCTAATATGCAAGAAAAATGCTTAAAATATGCATGAAAAGGGTCAAAATATGCAATATTAAATAATAATAAAAGTAGTAATTTTTAGTTTTTTATTTCAAAATCAGCATAAAATTAACAAGTTATCGACGATGTTTAAATTTAATTAACAATTATTTAACATTTTTTAAAATTATTTAACATTTGTATTCTTGTACATGTAAACAATAAGGTATTGTTCCAAATGTTGGGTAGTAAGATTGTGTCTTCGATCACTTAAAATATATTTATAAGTGGAAAAAGACCTTTCCACAACCACTGAGGTAACTGGGGCAGTATTTGAATTCGGGTGCTATGTTAGCACTTATTGTTTCTGGCAAAAGTTCACCCGTCCCATTAATAAAACTATCAATTTGACACAAAGGTTCAAAGCCTGGGTTATTGCACAAAATGTTTTCAAACTTTTCTTTAACTCGACGCGGGAATACATCTGGCAATGTGGAGCTTGTTTGACGGATTTTATTCATTAACTGAATTAATTCGGTCAACGCCAAACCTCGAGTTTCAAGCTTTTTAATACCCGCAGGTATGTGGGAAAAGTGAGTGCTAATCAAAGCAATGTTTTTTTAATATCAGAATCGTTAAATGCTTCCTTGAATTGACGAACTGCCATAGCCTCTGCACTGTCGAAGTCATTTACTACACCTTTGATGGCCTCGAAATGTTCATTGTAAAATAGTACAGCTTTAATCCATGTTCCCCCATCGAGTTACCACTGGTTCGGGACGTAAAGGCACATTTGGCAGTTTTTCTTTATAGGCGTTACTGCGAGCAAGTGCCTTAAGAAACACTTTCGTTGCTGATGAAATCAGTTTATTTACATTTCCAAACGTGGATCGTACTTCTTCAGCGAGTCGATGGACTCCGTGAGCAAAGCACGTCACATGAATTACATTTGGATAAAATACTTGGAGGACTTTGACTGCCTTGATCATATAGAGAGCAGCATCTAAGAGAAATATAAACACTCTTTCATCTGCAGAACATTCAGGAAATATTTTTTTAATACCCTTATTCACAAATCTGGCGATCGTAGAATGATTTGTCTTGTCAAGTTCTTTGCAGGTCACCAAATAGAAAGAAGAAGGCTCTAATCTTAATGCACCCACAATTAAATTCGCAATATAGCGACCACAACTGTCGGTACTTTCATCAGCTGAAATCCAAATAATGTCATCCTTAAGTTCATTACGTATTTCTTCCAGTACATGTTGGTAAATTGTTGGTATGTAATTTTTATGCAGTGTTGATTCGTCTGGTATTTTTTGATTCAAGCAATATTTTCGCAAAAAATCCTTGAATGTAGGATTTGTAAGTTTGTGGAGAGGAATATTACTTGCAAGCAATGCTTCACATAAATCCATGCTAAAGTGGTTTTTTTTGTTTGCCTATAGAAGTGGAATCACTGCTACTTGCTGCTGTTATAAGTTGTTGTCGTGGGCCTTTTTTTTTGCAATCCTACGATATGAAGACTTGTCTTGATATGCTGGTCAATTTGAAACCTTTTTGTGCACGAAACATTTTTCTCATAAAGATGTCTAATATTGATACGGTCACTATAAATGTTGGTAGATAACTAAATAGATAAGAATTTATGACAAAGTTGTTGAATAGGTGCTTCCATAGATACTAACTAAAATAACTGACTTGGTTTTACATGAGATCTCACAACTTTTTGTGGTGGAAGGACGCGTTGCGAGACTTGGCATTTTTTTACATTTTATGTTTTTGATGGGATCTCATTTCTTTTTGTAGGTAGTCCTCTTTTTTTTCTTCTCGGGTAATATTTCTTGTACGACAGCTATGGATTTTCTTAAAGCCCACTCCCTGTCTCTATTGGTTTCTCTCAAAGGCTATGATGTAACCATTTTTGACAAGTCTGGACGATAAGTGCTTCTAAGTCGATTATATTCGACGACTGCGGATTCTTGAGCTTTGATACTACCGAAGTCGACATTAATTAGATGTAACCCGCCCAGACTTCTCACTCTCGAAAGTGCCACATATGCTTGACTGCATGTGAACACTGAAGAACCGATGGCGATCACTGCACTGCTTAGACTTAGCCCCTGACTTTTGTGTATGGTAATAGCATAGGTTATACATATCGGAAACTGTTCTCGATGAACACAAGCTCTATTAATAATATTTCAAATTTAGTTTTGACTTGACCAAGCTCGTAAAGATGTTCATTATTAAATGTAATATGTATTTTTTTTTATTTTATTTGTATTTTCGGGATCAATCTTTACTCCTTGTACTATACCGATAGAACCGTTGACTAAGCGAAGACTCACGTCAATATTTCGTCTTAACATGACTTTTGCTCCTATTTTAATAACTATATTCTCTTCTAGCCCTGCTGTCATGGAAGTATCATCTTCATACTTTTTTATAATTAAAATAGACTTAAAGTATTTCACTTAACAATTTTTTAATTACACGAAGTAGGTAAGTACTATTAAACGACTATATTTGATAAATGAAAAATATTATTAAATACAATATATTAATTAATAACTAATACAAATTATTCATAATTATGGATTTTTTAGGGGTTAATTAACTTTATACGACGTATTATTTACCGTGACTCACGGTTGACCTTGCATTATGCTATGTATGGCTGAGCGCTGCGCGCTCTCCGCGCTCTGTCTCAAAAACGGTTAAGCGTATAAAAAAAATATTTAGAACAAAATTTGTAAAGAATTTTATGCTCTACAATTTTTATAATAAATGTAAATATCATTAAAACCATAGGAAGCGAGATATTTGCGAAAAACCGGTTTTCGCGACCTTTGACCTTGAATATATTAAGACGCGGACACGAGATTTTATGAGACTTTTGAGACAACTTTTAGAATGCCAAAATAAAGGTTTATACAAGTTTACAGCTTATTATCGCTCATTCCGAGGTTGACCCTCTTTTTTTTGGCTTAAGTGACTGTACAATTCAGTTTAGAAAACGACTGAAATTTCTGGATGTTTCAGTTTTTCCTTCCTTTATAGGCTAAACACTAATTAAACTTAAAATTTGAAGTTTGTGTGTCTGCTAGAAGTACCTTAGAATTTTGATGATCGGTGAGTGTGTCAGTGACAAAATTAAAGAACTTCGACTGGCGATAGTTCGTAAACTATAAGGTACAAATAGTAGGTAATTTAGAAATTTAGCTAGTATAGTATGTCCTCTTGGTCACTGAAAATTCAGGCTTCTAGCTTTATCCACAACGTAGTTACATGGGGTCGAAAGTGCCGTGAGTGGCTTCGAGAAAAGGATGGTACGGCTGTGCTTTCTGCTCGACTTGGCGGGGGCACTGCCGTGCCCCCAGATTCTGACTAACAAATTGTTATACTGATTTTTTTTTTTTTTTTTTTTTATTGGTCTAGCACACGTGCCGCAGGGAAGTCCCTAAAGCGCTCCAGGAGCGGCACGAGTGCGGAAAAAAAAAAAAAAAAAAAAAAAAAAAAAAAAAAAAAAAAAAAAAAAAAAAAAAAAAAAAGCGATTCACGTTGTTCTTGAATCGCTGTAAATTGTACTCGGTGGGAAACACAGCGCTGGGCAAATTATTCCAAAGGGATGACGTTCTCCATATAAAAGATTGCTTGAAAAGCGTTGTACGCGGAGTAACAAGCTGAACCTCATACGGATGCGAAGCACCAGCGCGACGTGTATTTCTAACATGCACCGCTTTGGGAGGAATTAAGCGGGCTACATCCTTCGAACACTTTCCATGAAAATACTTGTAGAACAGACTCAAGTCGCCAACCGTTCTTCGATGTTCCAGCGAATCAAGGCCGCCGGTCAATTCCGGGTCCCCAATCAGACGGACCGCTCTTCTCTGAACAGAATCCAACAAATGCAGTGTATGTTTGGGAGCGGAGCCCCAAACATGGGAGCAGTATTCCATAATTGGTCGAATCTGGGCTTTGTAAAGAATTAACAGTTGTTGTGGGGTGTAAAGCTTTCTGGTTCTAAATAATATTCCCAACTTTTGAGAAGCTCTCCCTGCTATGCCTGCAACATGTTCATGCCAAGACATATTTGCTCCCAAACTAACGCCCAACAAATTGAGCGACGATGCTAGGGGAATGGAGTGCCCCGACATAACTATGTCGGGTTCAGCAACGTTAACTTTTTTAGAAAAAACTGCCGCTTGGGTTTTTGTAGCGTTAAATTCCACCTGGTTATTATCACCCCAAGATAGAATTTCTTCCAGGTCTTTGTTGAGTTGAACGACCTCCTGCTGTCTGCGAATATTCGCCTGAGCAGCCGATGTCCGAGCGTTCAAGGTGAATGAAGAGACAAGCGTACTGTCATCTGCAAAGCTATAAATTGGATTCCTGGTCTTTTCCAGCAGATCGTTAATGTAAATGAGAAAGAGAGTAGGAGACAGTATGGAGCCCTGGGGCACACCAGCGTTGATAGTGTGCGTGAGGGTGTTAGAAAGAAATCCGTCGACCGCCACTCGTAAAGAACGCTCTCTGAGGAAACATGAGAGCCACAAACAGAACCTTTCAGACATACCATAAGAGCGCAACTTAGCCAACAGTCCATCGTGCCAAACACGGTCGAATGCCTTGGATATGTCAAGAGCAACCGCTCCAGATTCTCCAAAGTGTTCAATTGCGTTGTTCCAAACATGTGTTACATAAGTCAGAAGATCTCCTGTTGATCTATGTTTACGAAAACCATATTGGTGATCGCTAATAATATTGAATTGTTCAAGATATTTTAGAAGATGCTCATTGATAACCTTTTCCATGACTTTCGACATTATTGAAAGCAGTGCAACTGGTCGGTAGTTATTTGGCAAGGTCTTCTTACCTTTTTTAGGTATCGGCTGAACCGTGGCACATTTCCAGCAGGACGGAAATATTCCCTTTCTGTAGGATAGGTTAAAAAGTCTACAGAAAACTGGTGTTAGTTCGCTTGCACAGTTTTTGAGAACTATGGCAGGTATTCCGTCAGCGCCAGAAGCCTTCTTGGTGTCTAGCTTCATTAAAATACGCTTTATGATGCGCTGTCTGAAGACAACATCGGGCACCCTTGACTACAATATGGGAATAGTAGGTGGTGTTTTTTCTTGGAAATCGACAGTAGAATGCGAAGCAAAAAGTTCAGCCAACAAGTTCGCTCTCTCAACAGGTGTGGTTGCAATGGAATTATCTGGCCGTGTGAGTGGTGGTATGGTGGATTTGGTAAAATTTTGACTAACTGCCTTAGCGACTGCCCAAAAGGACCTGGAATTGTTGGGACAAGCGAGAAGTTTGTTTCTAATTCGTTGATTGTGTGCCTCCTTGGTTTCGTCGATAATTCCCTTGCATCTGTTCCGGGCATGAACAAAGATGTTTCGATTTACGGTGTTAGGATTTTCACGCCATTGTCGGTACGCAATATATTTAAAAGCAACAGCTTCTTTGCATTTTCGGTCGAACCAAGGCTTCAAATTTAAATAGTACAGTACAGAAGCTAAATACTCGCTAATAATTTTAATTGACGGTGTGAATAGTATTTTTTTTATAGGTATAACGCACGTGCCGCAGGAAAATTCCTAAAGTGATACAGGAAAGTCGCGTGCGCGGAAAAAGCAATTCGCGTGGGTCTTGAATCGGTGTAAATTACACTCGGTGGGAACAACAGTCTTGGACGACATGTATTTCTAGCATGCATCTCTCTGAGAGAAATTAAGCGAGCTACGTCCATCGAACACTTTCCAAGAAAATACTTGTAGAATGGACTCAAGTCTCCAACCGTTATTCGATGTTTTAAGGAATTAAGGTTGCAGGTGAGTTTTGGGTCTCCATTCAGGCGATCAGCTCTCTTCTGAATAAAATCCGACAAATGCAGTGTATGTTTTGGAGTTGACCCTTAAACATGGGAGCAGTATTCCATCGTCGGCCGAATTTGAGTTTTGTACAGAATTAACAGTTGTTTTGGAGCGTAAAGCTTTCTAGTTCGGAATAATATTCCAAGCTTTTGAAAAGCCCTCTTTGCTATGCTTGCAATATGCTCATGCCAAGATATATTTGCTCCCAAATTAACGGCCAGCAAATTGAGTGTTGATGCTAGAGGAATAGTGTATTCCAATATAACTATATCGAATTCAGCAACGTTAGCTTTTTTGGAAAAAACTGGCGACTGGGGCGTCTGTAGTCTTCAATTCTACTGCGGTCACACCAAGATAGCATTTCTTTCAGACCCTTGTTAAGTGAAATGACTTTCTGCTGTCTGCGGATATTTGAGCATTCAAAGTAAACGAAGAAATAAGCATACCGTCCTCTGCAGAGTTGGAGATTGGATTCCTGGTCTTTTTTAGCAGATCATTAATGTAAATGAGAAAAGTAGGAAAGACAGTATGGAGCGTTGAGACACATTAGCATTTGTAGTGAAGGTATTAGAAAGAAATGCGTCAACTGCCACTCGTAAAGGACTTTTTCTGAGGAATCATGAGAGTCATAAACAAAACTTTCCAGACATGCCATAAGAGAGCTTAACCAATAATCCGTCATGCCAAACACGGTCGAACGCTTCAAGTGCAAGCGCTCGAGATTCTTCAAAGTGTTCAGTTGCGTTGTTCCAAACATCTTGTTTACGAAAACCATACTGATGGTTGCCAATAATATTGGATCTTAGATATAATATACAGATTGATAGCCTTTCGATATTATTGAAAGCAGTTCGAATAATTGGTAGTTGTTTGGTAAGGTCATCTTACGTATTTGCTGAACCGCAGCGCATTTCCAATAGGAAGGAAATATTCTCTTTCTGGAGAATAGGTCCAAAAATCTATAGAAAACTGGTGTTAGTTCGCTCGAGTATTTTTTGAGTACTATGGCAGGTATTTCATGAGCGCCAGAATCTTTTTGGTGTTTAGTCATTAAAATACGTTTTATATATGCTGTCTGAAATTAATATCAGGCATCGTTGACTGAACTATGGGAAGAGTTAGGTGGTGTTTTTCTTGGAAATCGACAGAAGAATGTAAAGCAAACTTCAGCTAACAAGTTGGTTTTGACAATTAGTGTTGTTGCAATATTACTTTCTGGCTGTTTGAGCGGTAGTATAACTACACCCAAACGTTTTATCACTTTTTCAATCGAATGGTTTTTTTTTTTTAAAATAATTATTGATTAGGGTTTCAGAGATAAATAAACCCTGTTTAAATTACATTATTGGTTTATAATTCTCTTCCTGTTATAGCCACTAATATATGAGTACAGGTACTAGAAATAACAAGAAGAGGTATGTAATCAAAGGATTCTCAAAACGGCCATGAGGGAAAACCATGACCTAAATTATCAAAAGGTAGTATCTTTTTAACATATTCGGAGTACAAGTCCATATAAACTACTAACTAAAACTTATTTAAATACACAATACAGCCTTGTTATGATGTTTCTGTACTTTAAATTAATTAGTTTCGGGAAAAAAGTTTTAAACCTCGGTAAGACTACTTCTTTAAATTTAATAAGTGCAGGTAGAAATAAAACATAATTTAATTTTTTAAAGTTTTTTTAAAGTTTTTTTATTTATGTTTTGTTATTAATAATTTAGTCACACAGTTTGATCACTTTAGAGGAAGATGAGAGTTATTTTTTGCGAATTGTGACAAGTGACAAAATTTGGGTAATTCATAACGAGAGGCGGGGGTCCATATAATGGATTCATAAGGGCTTCTGACTTCCAAAGAAGCCGAAAATTCAGTTATCTTCTTGAATATTGACGGCGACAGTTTTTTGAGACTGCAAAGGAATTTTAGTTATTTAATGTATAAATACCCGGTCAAGTGCAAGTTGAACTTGCGCAATTAGTGTTCCGTACGTTGATTGTTTTTAAAATAAAAATTTTTGTTAGGGTGGTATAAAATGATCAGTGACTTCACTATACACACCCCAAATAAGTTTTCCAATCTTTACTAAAAACTGGTGACCTTGAAATTTTGGTTTTTTTCTATACCAGATAAATTATTAAAGGTAATGATAATTTTCGTTCAATCTATACCCCGTGGAGAATATTCCAGGATTTTTTCAAAATTTTTGGATCAGGACTTTTCGACATAAGGTAGGGGAGAGCCATTTTTCACGATTTTTTAAAAGTAATACGAAGAAAAGTGTGCGCAAGTATTACATTATATATATATTTTTTACTTGTGTTTTCACAAGCTTTCATTTGACACCACACTCGATGACATAGTAAAAAAATTTTTTTTTCACTTCCGATTTCACCCCTCAAAACGAATCCCTTAAGTCAAAATTTATGTTATGGTGATATAAAATGATCAGTGACTTCACAAACACACCCCAAATAAGTTTTCAACAAAGTTTATTTCCAATCTTTACTGAAAATTAATGACCTTGAAATTTCTGTTTTTTTTTTATATACCAGATAAATTATTACAGGTAATGCACTCGTGATAATTTTCGTTCAATCTACACCCCGTGGAGAATATTCCAGAATTTTTTCAAAATTTTTTGATAAGTACTTTCCGAGATAAGGCGGGTGGACAGCGATTTTTCGCGATTTTTTGAAAATAATACAAAGAAAAGGGCGCGCAAGTATTACATTATATATATATATATATATATATATATATATATATATATATATATATATATATATATATATATTTTACTCGTGTTTTCATAAGCTTTCATTTGACACCACACTCGATTACCTAGTAAAAAATTTTTTTTTTCATTTCCGATTTCACCCCCCAAAAACCCCTTAAGTCAAAATTTAACTTTCAAAACTACATGGCTCTGATGAGGTCATCAATTCCTATATTACTACTAAATTTCAACTTTCTATGGCAAATAGTTTCGGAGAAAATCGGGTGTGACAGACGGACAGACAGACAGACAGACGGACAGACAGACAGACGGACAGACAGACGGACAGACAGACAGACGGACAGACAGACGGACAGACAGACGGACAGACACCGAAGTGATCTTATAAGTGTTCCGTACGGAACACTAAAAATGTTACAGAGGTATAAAATGATCAGTAACTTCACAAAACACAACCCAAATGAGTTTCAACAAAGTTTGTTTCCAATCTTTACTGAAGTCTGATGTCCTTGAATTTTTTGTTTATATACCAGATAAATTATTAAAGATAATGCACTCGTGATAATTTTCGTTCAATCTACACCCCGTGGAGAATATTCCAGAATTTTTTCAAAATTTTTTGATAAGTACTTTTCGAGGCGGGGGGACAAGGATTTTTCGCGATTTTTTAAAAATAATGCAAAGAAAAGAGCGAGCAAGTATTACATTATATATATATATATATATATATATATATATATATATATATATATATATATATATATATATATATATATATATATATATATATATATATATATATATATATATATATATATATATATGTATATATATTTTATTCGTGTTTTCACAAGCTTTCATTTTTTTTTTCAATTCCGATTTCACACCCCAAAACTAACCCCTTATTTCAAAATTTAACTTTCAAAACTACATGGCTCTGATGAGGCCATCAATTCCTATATTATTACCAAATTTCAACTTTCTATGTCAAATAGTTTCGGAGAAAATCGGGTGTGACAGACAGACAGTCATCTTATAAGTGTTCCGTACGGAACACTAAAAAGGAGTTTACAGTTAAAGAACAGGTTAACGGAAGGACCATGTAAACCCTGATGTATGCCATTAACGAAAAACGTCTTAATTTGTGGAGAACTAAAACTTTGCTTTTTCATAACTGCAATATTCATAAGGCTCGCACAGTTCTAGCCATTTTTTTGTTCAAATTTTTAAAAAAGGATCTTTGAAGCCAAAAATTCTCCTCAGATGATGACGAGGTAACAAGAAGAGATTTTTTTGGATGGATAACTTTAGAATCACTAGACTCAGTGGATGAGTGTAGGCGGTAACTACGTAGAAATATATTTTTTTAAGCTTAGCGCATTTCCCTTCATAACTATGTAGATAATTTAAAAAAATACACCTTTACATCACAATAATTGATCTTTGAGGAGCTCCTTTTCATGTTATTGAGCGCTGGATGACGTTGTGTGTTTTTTACAAATATCTGTTCAGTTTGTGTGCTTACAAAAAATATACACTGCCTTTCGCAGAGTCTTGCATAGTCGTTTTTTATGCTCTCCACAATTTTTGTTCAAATTTTGGTAACTGTTTGGTTACTGTTGTCTGCATATTGTCTTCCTATTTGTGCTTTCAAATCCCTGTGTTTAGAGATATTCTAATTGCATTTCTTTTTTAGGTTATTATTTGGGATGGTGCCGTCGTACAATGTTGTGTACCTTGAAGATTCCTCTGTCTGATCTGTTAACCCGAACTGGCTGAGGAGTAATAAGGTATGTTGTCCACTTTTAACAGCTTCAGTGTTTCTGTTCATTCTTGGTGAAGTATTTTAACAACTGTATCGCGTCTATCATTACACTCTGGAATACGCGGAGAATGTATGTATTATCCCTGGTGTTTGATTTCCACATTTTGATGTTGTTCAGATCGGAATTATTTGTTTCTGTAGAGCTAGTACGAAGCTTCCATCTCTGGAAAAATTATTATTATTATTTGGTTTATTAGTTTACCCTAAAAGTACTAACATGGGGTGAAAAGACCCGACACTTTCTGAGCGATGGCAGCACAAACAAAAAAAAAACCGGTCAAGTGCAAGTTGAACTTGCACAATTAGTGTTGATTGTTTTTAAAATAAAAATTTTTGTTAGGGTGGTATAAAATGATCAGCGACTTCACAAAACACACCCCAAATGAGTTTTCAACAAAGTTTGTTTCCAATCTTTACTGAAAACTGGTGACCTTGAAATTTTCTTTTTTTTTTATATACCAAATAAATTATTAAAGGTAATGCACTCGTGATAATTTTCGTTCAATCTATACCCGTCTAGAATATTCCAGAATTTTTTCAAAATTTTTTGATCAGTACTTTTCGAGATAAGGTAGGGGAAAGCGATTTTTTAAAAGTAATACGAAGAAAAGTGTGCGCAAGTATTACATTATATATATATATATATATATATATATATATATATATATATATATATATATATATATATATATATATATATATATTTTACTCGTGTTCTCACAAGCTTTCATTTGACACCACACTCGATGACCTAGTAAAAAAAATTTTTTTTCACTTCCGATTTCACCCCTCAAAACGAACCCCTTAAGTCAAAATTTATGTTACGGTGGTATAAAATGATCAGTGACTTCACAAAACACACCCCAAATTAGTTTTCAACAAAGTTTGTTTCCAATCTTTACTGAAATCTGATGACCTTGAAATTTTTGTTTCTTTTTATATACCATATAAATTATTAAAGGTAATGCACTCGTGATAATTTTCGTTCAATCTACACCCCGTGGAGAATATTCCAGAATTTTTTCGAAATTTTTTGATAAGTACTTTTCGAGATAAGGCCCGGGACAGCGATTTTTCGCGAATTTTTAAAAATAATAATACAAAGAAAAGTGCTCGCAAGTATAATATTATATATATATTTTTTACTCTTGTTTTCACAAGCTTTCATTTGACACCACACTCGATGACCTAGTAAAAAAATTTTTTTTTCACTTCCGACTTCAACCCCCAAAACTAACCCCTTAAGTCAAAATTTAATTCTCAAAACTACATGGCTCTGATGAGGCCATCAATTCCTATATTATTACCAAATTTCACCTTTCCATGTCAAATAGTTTCGGAGAAAATCGGGTGTGACAGACAGACAGACAGACAGACACCGAAGTGATCTTATAAGTGTTCCGTACGGAACACTAAAAACATATGATTTTCAGTTAGTGTTAACTCTTAGAAGATCCATGTAAAATTTTTATATTTTATTTATTAGTTTCTGAGTTACAGCTGTTTCTCGCTACTTTTGATTTTTGCAAAACGACGGAACAAACAGAATTTCGTGTGTTCATTAAATATTGCTTTTTGATGGGAAAAAATATAGTCAGAACCCAAAAGTATTGACAAGTGTTATAGTACATGGGCTCGGTCGAAAGCAATTTTACACTGATGGTTTAGTGAACTTAAATGCGGTGGTATAAGCTCCAAAAACAATTTTTGGTTAAAAACATTGTTTTTTCTTCATAAGCCTTGTGTCTTCACCCCATGTAGTAGAACGGCCTTAACTAAGATATTGTATTACTACAACTTTATCTATATATTTTTAGCAATAATCAGGTTGTTGCTTTTAAAGGGCGCGGTTTTAATACTGGACATATAAAAATTAAATTAAAATTGTTTTTAGTTATTTATATTAAACTACATTTTTAATGCTCATTGATAGACGATATGCTTGGGTTATCCATTATTTTTGGAGCTTTCGTACTTATAAGAGTGCTCTTCTTTGCTTGCCAGATGAGCGCAAATCCTGTTTTTGTTAATAAACTTATTTAGGTGTTATTATGTTTTATTTTACTAACAATAAAGGCGTTTATTATTATGTACTTTATTACTGCGTGTTTCTCGAGTACGCTAAATACTTATTTCTACGATATTTTAATATTTTTCACAAATACGTGTTTGCAAGACACTTTCCTGTACAGTTATGCAGCAATACAACCCTCGTGTAAAAATGATTTACACACAAGGCACAATACGGGACATTATGTAAATCCTAACCGCGTCATCCAGTCCCAAAGTGTACCCAGTATACGAGCCAATTTTTCTATAAGCTTCATTTGAATATCTCGAAATGAAGTGAACGGCTGCTACGTACTCTTTTATTCTTCTGAAAAAGGGTCTCTCTTTTCTCTTTACTTCGGTGCTCTGAATTATATTCAAATGAATGTGGCGATTTATCATTTTTTTTTGCTGTACAATCCGTTCGTTACTCAGCTACCTGCGTACGGCTCCAGTGGCGTTCGTTAATAAAAGTGCATTGTGTTATATTAATATCATATATATATATATATATATATATATATATATATATATATATATATATGGTATATATATAGTGTGTCCCAAAAAGTTTTATACAAATGCACAAAAAGTTTATCTTACAAAAAAAGTATTTTTGATAATAAGTTCTACATCACATGGAAATCCATAATCAAACATCAAAAGTTTAAAATATTTGATGGTATACAAGGAAAATAAAAAGTAATGATTTATAAGGAAGAGCGTGAAGAGAAGTGTGTTTAAATTTAAATACAGAGCAAAATATTAATTTAAAATATTAATAGAAACTAAACAATTATGTTCACGTTTAGATATGTGGCTTTTCTAGTCAGAAATTCAAAAAACTTCAGTAGACAGGTCAGTAACTGTGGGATTATTTATTGAATAAAGGAAAACGAAATTAATTAAAAACTAGTGCATTGATTTTGATTGTATCATATTTTTGTTAAAAATTTGATAACTTTTTTATCTGCTTTGCAATATATATATTTGTGCTAATATCATTTCATTTTGAAATTGCAACATTATTACATAACATAACAACTAATCATGTTTCCCTAATGACTCTCTCGAGATGATCAACATCTTGAAATTGTCTTTTAAGATAAACCTTTTCTTTTAAGTAGCCCATATAGGGGTAATGTCTGGAGACCTTGGGGGCCAAGTAAACTGCACATATCTCCCTATTACTCTACCGTTAAAAATGTGGAGGAGATAATCTCTAACATTTCTCGTACTGTGACATGATGCACCATCATGTTGGTACCATATACGTTGGCTTTCAATTACTGGTAGGTGATTCAAAAACTCAGAAAACTCATTATTTAAAAATTCTATATAATGTTATTGGTCCAACTATTCTATCTTTAAAAATTCCACAACATACATTGGTTTTAAACGAGTATTGATCTCGAGTTTGGATATTGAAGTTAGGATTAATTTCACTCGATCAGCGATAGTGTTGAGAACTTACTGTCTCATTAGACGTAAATGTCGCTTTGTCAGAGAAAAGTATTTGGCTTGCCCCAAACCTGTTTTCCAACTCTCCTTGAAACCAAGCACAAAATTCAAATATTCGTTCAAAATCTCGTGTTTTTAAAGTATGGGTAAGTTGGGGTTTGAATGGCTTAAATTTATTTGATCTTAAAATTCTCGCAACTATAGTTTTACTCACATTCATAAAGCTGATCTTTTCTGAAGTGATTCTTTTGGCTTTTCTACTACCGACAGCATTTATCTTCATTTGAAACCCATGCCTGAAGTTTCTTTTTAAATTTATTTTTAACACTTCCATAAATCTTGAATTTATTTATTACATATCCTACAGTTGTGAATTGTACAGTTTTATTAGGATGTCTATTATTAAAGATTTCTGCTGCTTCTTTAAAAGTTTTATAATTATCTCCAACTATGAGAACAATTTTATCTTCAACACTCAATTTTACTGGCCTTTCTAATTATTGCAAATACAGACTGACATTAGCTTTGAAGTTTACTGACAGTTGATACATATTTCTAAATATATGTTCATTTATTTTCAGCCTAAAGTTTGTAGTGATTTCGTATTCTTTTATTCAATAAATTATCAAACAATTACTGACGTGTTTGCTGGAGTTTTTTGCATTTTAAACTAGGAAATCTACAAATCTAAACGTGGGCATAATTTTTTAGTTCCTATTAACATTCATTATTTTTTATTTTCCCTGTATACTATCAAATATTTTAAATTTTTAATGCTTGATTATGGATTTTCATGTGATGCAGAATTTTTCATCAAGAATAATTTTTTTTTGTAATATGTAAGATAAATTTTTTCTCCGTTTGTATAAAACTTTTTGAGACACACTGTATATATATATATATATATATATATATATATATATATATATATATATATATATATATATAGGGGTCATGGAAATAGAATCTCAAAGAAATTTCCACAAAAGTCACTAAACTTTTTAAAATTCAATCTAATTTAAAAATTGCTTTCAAACATTCAAAAACAATTAATAATATTTTCATCAATTTAAAAGATAAGGATGGAACTGAAAATCTCTGAAGTAGTATACCGCATTCCTTGCACTCACTATGAAAAGGTATATATAGGACAAAAATCAAGGGTCCCTAAAGACAGACAGAATCACCTCTCACAAAAGCGATTGCAGACATGACAAAAACTCATGTGCACTTGCTTCACATAATAGTCAATTTTCACATGAATTTAATTTTTGAAACCAAAATCATATGTAAGGAGAGAAGTTTCAACAAAAGGATCTTTAAAGAAATGGTGGAAATTCACCTAGAACCTAATACCATTAATCAAAAAACTGACATTGAGAATTTAAGCTCAATTTTCTCAAATCTATTAGAAGTTAGCTGGAAAAATGATAACTTAAAAAATGTATCAGAGATATCTTTATATAAATAACTTAATGTCAATTTTTACAAACTTTAAAAAAAATTAAACAAAACTTCACCGTCTTGATCTTTTTCCTAGAATAAATCAACCACTACTTTGTCAGAAGGTAAAAAGGGGCTGACCTTAACAACAGGAATGTAAAAAATATAAAAATTTCAAAAAAAATCACCTTAGAATCACACAGCTCTTCATAGCTTGCCTAACAAAATAGAGTAAACTATATTTATATTTTTTAAAAATATTTTCTGTCAAAATTTTCTTAATTTTCCTCATGGATCCTAACAACAATGTTGATTTTTATTAAAAGAAATTGTTCTACTAAGCACCACCTAGCAGTAAGTAATTTTTGATGTTAATATATCAGGTTTTTTCTTTTGTAAACCATAGAAACTAATTTTCTACTGTATTTGTAGCTCTGAAGGAGAAAATAAAGTATTATCGAATGCTTGGCGTAGCTAAAAAGGTTTTTAAAATTTTTTAGTCCTATTTCCATGATCGCCTACCCCAAGAATTTCAAGTTTGCTATATGTATACCATATATATATATATATATATATATATATATATATATATATATATATATATATATATATATCTATATGTATTATCAGTATTTTTGAGATTCAAAGCAAAAAACAACCCGAATTTTATTCATAACGTTAAAGTACTTATTGCTAAGGGGTGTGTTCAGGAATTACTATTTGTGGGGACACTTTATTACACTTATTAATCAGAAAAAACATGAGAAAACCTCGACATAATCCTCTCTGGGAAATATAATATGCTTTTATTCCATTTTGTTAGTATGGTACGAAAGAATCGTGTGGTTCTTAGATGATTTTAATTTATAAAGGATTTTTTTTTTATTATATTTTCTTGTCATTTTGCTCAGGGCAGCATTCTTCTATCTCTTGGTTAGGTTGTGGTTAATTTATATTTGAGAGTAGCATGACGTTGTCATTTTGTTTGATTGTTATAAGATTGGAGAGTTAGTAGAAATCAGTGTGATTATTATTACAGAGATATGTCAGATATGTTGTATGAGTTTTCGTGGGCAGTCATATATAACCACAACCTAACCAAGAGATAGAAGAACGCTGCCCTTAGCAAAATGACAAGAAAACATAATAAAAAGATCCTTTATAAATTAAAATCTCCTTAGAACCATACAATTCTTTCGTACCATACTAACAAAATGGAGTAAACGCATATTATATTTCCCAGAGAGGATTATATCGAGGTTTTCTCATGTTTTTTCTGATAAATAAGTGTAATAAAGTGCCCCTAAAAATAGTAATTCCTGAACACACCACTTAGCAGTAGGTACTAAAATGTTATGAATAAAATTCGGGTTGTTCTTTGCTTTGAATCTCAAAAATCTACTTTTTAGTTCTTTTCCAAAGACCGCTTACTCCAACAATATATGTATATATATATATATATATATATATATATATATATATATATATATATATATATATATTTATGTATTTTATATATATGTTACAATAGTGGTTTTCAAGAATAGTGGAATGTAATATATTAAAATTCTGTGTTTCAATCCGTTCATCTAACAATGAATTTGCATGACGTTTCGCCAAAATATCATTTAGCATTTTCAAGTGCCCTTGCTGCTGCTGCTGCTACTCGATACTGTGATCTTGCTGCTGCAGCCGCTCGAAGCTAACTTCGAAGTTAGCTTCGAGCGGCAACAGCAGCAAGAACACAGTAGCGAGTAGCAGCAGCAGCAAGAGCATTTTAAAATACCAAATGAGATTTTGGCGAAACGTCGTGCAAATTCATTATTAGATGAACGGATTGAAACCCGAAATTTTAAAGCATTTTTATATATATATATATATATATATATATATATATATATATAGTGTTATGAAAATCACATCACTTAACATTTTGCAACTGGTACATCTCCGTAGCAAAAACGATTATAGAAGATAATTCGCCCCTCTCGATAATAACCCGTGGGGGGGCGGGATAGAATATCTCCCCCGGTATGTTCTGCCTGTCGTAGGAGGCGACTTAAAGAACAATCTAGATGGTAGATGCCCAGATCCCACCAGCATCGCCCGGTGTGATACCATCGCATCGGCTTAAGCTGCGTGAAGTTGCTTAACGTTTCGTGGCTGTGCCAATGTCCCGGACTGTGGGACCAAATAGCATGATGAGGCACCTGGATACAAAAAATTCCGGAGGTAAAATAGCCCCCCGTTCGGATCTCCGGGTGGGGGCTGGTTCAGGGGCGTCGACATGCAGAGAACAGTATTTCAAAATGGATTTTTGCAACATACGAGGTTTAAATTCGAACATAAATTCAGTGCACCAACACCTGCAATCAAATAAACCTCATGTACTCGCTCTCTGTGAAACTAAGGTCAGTTCATCGACCAGCACAGTAAACTATCTTTATCCTGGGTACGATTTCTATTCCCGATTTAGGCGTAACTTTGGAATCTGTCTTTATGTCAGAAGCGACCTCTCTTGCCAACGAGAAGAGGCTCTGGAGCCCCCAAATTTTGATGTTATGTGGTTAAAAATAACGACTCAACCAACCACAAGGTTCGTCTGTATCCTCTATCGACCACCAAGTGATACAAACTTTAGAACACTTTTCGCTTCTCTTGCAGATACCATAGATCATTTACAAATTAACTATCCAAATGCCGAAATTGCCATCCTGGGCGACTTTAATGTCCACAACATCAACTGGCTTAAATATTCAAATACTACCGACGAAACAAGGTCGTGAAGCCGAATTATTTTCAATCAGTTGTGGCTTGACTCAGCTTATTGATGAAACCAACACGGATCCCTGATCGAGACGGAGAGTTCGCCAGTCTTCTTGATCTGTTTTTAACCACCAATCCGGAGATTTACACGGTCAGCGTAAATCCACCGTTAGGTTCCTCCGACCATAAACTACTTTCGACATCGAGTATTCTACCAATCAGTGACAGAGAGGCGCCCAAACCGCGCAAGATTTAGCACTACAAATCTGCTAAATGGGAAGATCTCATGGAATATTTTCGAACTTTCCCTTGGTTGGACGTTTGTTTTCGATCCGACGACCTATCTGACTGCGCCAGGGAGGTTTCCGATGTTATTTTGGCCGGTATGGATGCTTACATCCCTTTTTCGAAGAAATGCCCTTCCAACGGCAAGCCTTGGTTTGATCTAAAATGCAAAGAAGCTGTTGCTTCTAAACATCTTGCATACCGACAGTGGCGTGAAGATCCTAACACCATAAATCGTAACATCTTTGTTCGTGCCAGGAACAGATGCAAAGAAATTATCGACGAAACCAAGGAGGTACACAATCAACGGATTAGAAACAAACTTCTCGCTTGTCCCGGCAATTCCAGGTCCTTTTGGTCAGTCGCTAAGGCAGTTGGTCAGAATTTCACCAAATCCACCATACCGCCACTCACACGGCCAGATAATTCTATTGCAACGACACCTGTTGAGAAAGCGAACTTGTTGGCTGAACTTTTTGCTTCACATTCTACTGTCGATTTCCAAGGAAATACACCACCTACTATTCCCATAGTGCAGTCAAGGATGCCCGATATTGTCTTCAGACAGCGTACCATAAAACGTATTTTGATGAAGCTAGACACCAAAAAGGCTTCAGGCGCTGACGGAATACCTGCCATAGTTCTCAAGAACTGTGCGAGGGAACTAACACCAGTTTTCTGTAGACTTTTCAACCTATCCTACAGAAAGGGAATATTTCCTTCCTGCTGGAAATGTGCCACAGTTCAGCCGATACCTAAAAAAGGCAAGAAGACCTTGCCAAATAACTACCGACCAATCGCACTACTCTCAATAATATCGAAAGTCATGGAAAAGGCTATCAATCAGCATCTTCTAAAATATCTTGAAGGATTCAACATTATTAGTGATCACCAATATGGCTTTCGTAAAAATAGATCAACAGGAGATCTTCTGACTTATGTAACACATGTTTGGAACAACGCAATTGAACACTTTGGAGAATCTCGAGCGGTTGCTCTTGACATATCCAAGGCATTTGACCGTGTTTGGCACGATGGGCTGTTGGCTAAGCTACGTTCTTGTGGTATGTCTGAAAAGTTCTGTTTGTGGCTCTCATGTTTCCTCAGAGAGCGTTCTTTACGAGTGGCGGTTGACGGATTTCTTTCTAACACCTTCACTATCAACGCCGGTGTGCCCCAAGGTTCCATACTGTCTCCTACTCTCTTCCTCATTTATATTAACGATCTGCTGGAAAAGACCGAGAATCCAATCTACAGCTTTGCAGATGACAGTACACTTATCTCTTCATTCACTTTGAACGCTCGGACATCGACTACTCAGACGAATATCCGCAGACAGCAGGAAGTCATTCAACTTAACAAAGACCTGGAAGAAATTCTATCTTGGGGTGACAATAACCAAGTGGAATTTAACGCTACAAAAACCCAGGCAGCAGTTTTTTTTCTAAAAAAGTTAACGTTGCAGAACCCGACATAGTTATGTCGGGGCACTCCATCCCTCTAACATCGTCACTCAATCTGTTAGGCGTTAATTTGGGAGCAAATATGTCCTGGCATGAACATGTTGCAGGCATAGCAAGAAGAGCTTCTCAAAAGTTGGGAATATTGTTTCGAACCAGAAAGCTTTACACTCCACAACAACTGTTAATTCTTTACAAAGCTCAAATTCGACCAACTATGGAATACTGCTCCCATGTTTGGAGCTCCGCTCCCAAACATACACTGCATTTGTTGGATTCTATACAGAGAAGAGCTGTTCGTCTGATTGGACACCCGGAACTGACCGACGGCCTTGATTCGCTGGAACATCGAAGAACGGTTGGCGACTTGAGCCTATTCTACAAGTACTTTCATGGAAAGTGTTCGAAAGATGTGGCCCGTTTAATTCCTCCCAGAGCGATGCATATTAGAAGTACACGTCGCGCTAATGCTTCACATCCGTATGAGGTTCAGCTTGTTACTCCTCGTACAACGCTTTTCAAGCAGTCTTTTATATGGAGAACATCATACCTTTGGAATGGTTTACCCAGGACTGTGTTTCCCATCGAGTACAATCTGCAGCGATTCAAGAACAACGTGAATCGCTTTTCTCCGCACACGTGTCGCTCCTGTAGCGCTTTAGGGATTTCCCTGTAGCACGTGTGCTAGACCCATAAAAAAAAAAAAAAAAAAAAAAAATAATCCCTAAAACTCACTTAAAAAATTCCCAAATTTTTTGATCTAAATTCAATGCTCCCACTGCCATATATAAACAATTAATAAATAATAATTATGTAACCATATCTATTTTACCACCGCAGTTAGTTGATTTCTCGTTATTTGCCTAACTTAAAATATGTAAAACAGGTTATTTTCCGTCAATAATAATAAATTTCCTAGTAAGAAATGCATTACACAAAGATCGCATATAAGTTATGGAAACACATCATAGAAAATTTTACTATTTTGAAAATAACCTTCATAAAAAATAATTGTCACTAAAATTTACCAACATCAGTAAAACACTTAAAACATTTTTTGCAACAAATTGGCAATATTTCCCGAAAAAAACATTTTTTAGAGTTCTACGACACAAACAAACCGTATTGTAGTTTGAAGGTTAAAATGTCGTTAAAAGCGATGTACGATTTCCTCTCAATCCGTATTAAAACTTTACGATCTTTCTCAACCATGATTAAGTTTTTATTTTTGGGAGTCCAGTAATTTTGTAATTTTCAACTATGATTTTTTATAAAGCTATTATGAATTCAAATAAGATACTATATTTTAAAATTAGACAAAATTGCTTGTTTTTTAATATTTTCCGAATAATTTTCCTGAAATAATAATCGTTATGCGAATATAGAACAGCGAGTTGAAGCAGAAGGGACTAAGATTAGCAACCAAAAAAGTATTTCTTCACCAGGACAATGCACCTGTTCACATATCACCCGTTACAATGTCAAAAGTGTACGAGTCGGTCTTCGAAATAGTTCCCTACCCACCCTATTCCCCAGATTTGATCCCAAGTCGTTTTTTTTTGTTTTATAACCTCAAAAATTGGCTTGAAGGCAAAAAATTTTCGTCGGATGAGGAGGTTATCTGTGCGGTAAACGAGTGGGCACAATTCGAAACAATTTTTTTTGAGGGAATAAAAAAATTGTAATCTAGCTGGAACAAATGTATCGAGCTCAATGGAGATTATGTCAAGAAATATTTTTTTGTTTGAAAAAAAAAAAATGATATTTACTTGTTTTTTAGAAGACTTTTCAACCCACTCTCGTACTTTTCACGTACATGCCCTTCCATTTCCTTTTCATGAGTAGCAAAAATGAGTTCTTTTACTCTTTTTTATTATCTTACACAAAGTACAATGTGAAAAGCTTACGTAATTGGCTCTATAAATTACCAGCTTCAAAGGTGTCAAGAAATTCTTGCGCTTCTTTAGGTCACGTTTTGTAACCTTAATTAAATGAAATATATAATACTAGCCGGCCCCGCGGCTCCGCTCGCGTGAACTTGATTCACTACTATCGTCACTGCTTATTCCTTATGTTACCCAACGTAATAAAATATCTCCTATTATTTCTCCTTATCTCCCAATATTTCTCTTTATTTCCCATTATCTCTACATAATTTCCATTATCTAGGCTTATATCTGCTGATCTCCCATTATTTCTCCTTATCTCCCATTATTTCCTCTTATTTCCCATTATCTCACCTTATTTCCCATTATCTAGGCTTATCTCGACTTATCTCCCATTATTTCTCCTTATCTCCCATTATTTCTCCTTATCTTCCATTATTTCTCCTTATCTCCCATTATCTCACCATAACTCCCATTATCTAGTCTTATCTCTGCTTATCTCCCATTATCTCTCCTTATCTCCCATTATTTATACTTATCTCCCATTATCTCACCTTATCTCCCATTATCGAGGCTTATCTCGAATTATATAGAACATATGTATAAATTTATATAAAAAAACACGTAAATCGGATAAGTGGTTCTCGAGTGATAAGCGCACTAACGGACAGACAGAGAGACGTTGCATTTTATATATATATATATATATATATATATATATATATATATATATTGTATTCTTTGCTACATGATATTGTTCCATATTTAATGCTTTAGGGAGTGTATTGCAAGAGAACGCGCTAGCGGCAAACTTTTCTCCGACTTAATTCACTATTATCGTCACTGCTTATTCCTTATGTCACCTAATAAAATATATCCTATAACCTGGCCAGAGAACATACGTATGGTTAAAAAAAAGCACGTAAATCGGATAAGTAGTTCTCCAGTGATAAGCACACTAACGGACGGACAGACAGACAGACGGACAGAGAGACATTGCATTTTATATATATTATAGATATTCTCTGCTACATAATATTGTTCCATATTTAATGGTTTGGACTGTGTATTGCAAGAGAACTCGCTAGCGGCAAACTTTGTCCGACTTCATTTACTATTATTGTCACTGCTTATTCCTTATGCTACCTATCGTAATAAAATATAGCCTATAACCTGGCCGGAGAACATATGTATGTTTTTTTAAAAAAAAGTACGAAAATCGGATATGTGGTTCTCCAGTGATAAGCGCACTAACGGACAGACAGACAGACAAAATACGTTGCATTTTATATATATTATAGATGTAATAAAATATATACCTATAACCTGGTCAGAGAACATATGTATGAATTTAAAAAATCACGTAAATCGGATAAGTGGTTCTCGAGGGATAAGCGCATTAACGGACAGACAGACAGACAGACAAACATTGCATTTTATATATATTATAGATATAGATTATTATTATTACTATATAACCTGGCCAAAGAATATATGCATGAATTTAAAAAAAGACATGTAAATCTGATAAGTGGTTCCCGCGTGATAAACGCACTAATGGACAGACAGAGAGACATTGCATTTTATATATATTATAGATTATACATTACAGATATTCTTTGCTACATAATATTGTTCCATATTTAATGGTTTAGGCTGTGTATTGCAAAGGCACGCGCTAGCGGCAAACTTATTTCCGACATCATTCACTATTTTGCGTCACTGCTCATTCCTTATGCTACCTATCGCAATAAAATATAGCCTATAACCTGGCCAGAAAACATATGTATGTTTTAAAAAAAAAAGTACGTAAATCGGATAAGTGGTTTTTCAGTGATAGGCGCACTAACGGACACACAGACAGAGAGACGTTGCATTTTATATATATTATAGATATATATATATATATATATATATATATATATATATATATATATATATATACGTATATATATATATATATATATATATATATATATATATATATATATATATATATATATATATATTATTGGAAAATTATGCGATGTAATATTCCAATCCTTCCGCATACCTGCTGCTTGTCGACTGTATATACATATATATATATATATATATATATATATATATATATATATATATATATATATATGTATATATGTATATATATATATATATTAATGGAAAATTATGCGATGTAATATTCCAACCCTTCCGCATACCTGCTGCTTTGCATATGACGCAAGGTTGCTTAAAAAATACTAACGCACCCCCTGTCTAGTCTTTTATACCTTAAAAAAAACCGAGTTTTTTCTTCAGGTAGACCCAACGGCTGCTTCCTGATGGTCTGCTATTGTGTGACGAGGGGTTCGAATTTGAATTTCTTTGAGACGATCATTTCTCTGAGGGATGCCTTTATTGTGCTCTTGTATTTATTTTTTCTATTTGGGGATGCTTTTGTCAAAAGAGGAAGTAACATGTGTGTCAGACGTCTTTGTGATGACTGTGGGATATTTTCATTTGCATATGGGTTTTTGTAGCTATTTTGAAGGATTACGTTTGTTGTCTTTACAAGAACAAACTGAAATTTTTGAGGTTTCATAGGAAATCAAGGGATTAAATTTTCAATTTACTATAAAGCTGACTTCTTAGAAATAAAATAGAAGAAAAAACATGTTGATATTAACATGGCTAGGGTAGGATCAGAAATAATGCTTTTTGGGAACAGAGAGTGTAAAATTGGAGTAAGGTTTTTGAATTTAAAACTCCGATTTGGTGTCTTAATTGGTGAAACGTATAAAAATCATAAATTGATACAGATAACAGCAGGTTGTGTATAGGCACATAATCCTAAAAACACACAGAAGAAATTATAATCCTATACTGATTGTCTAAGATACTCTTAGAGCGTGCTGGCGGGTGAAATATACTCACATCTATAATATATATAAAATGCAACGTCTCTCTGTCTGTCTGTCTGTCCATTAGTGCGCTTATCACTGGAGAACCACTCATCCGATTTACGTGCTTTTTTTTAAAACATACATATGTTCTCTGGCCAGGTTATAGGCTATATTTTATTACGATAGGTAGCATAAGGAATGAGCAGTGACGATAATAGTGAATGAAGTCGGAAAAAAGTTTGCCGCTAGTGCGTTCCCTTGCAATACACAGTCTAAACCATTAAATATGGAACAATATTATGTAGCAGAGAATATCTATAATCTATAATATATATGAAATGTATGTCTGTCTGTCTGTCCATTAGAGCGTTTAACACGCGAGAACCACTTATCCGATTTACGTGTCTTTTTTTAAATTCATCATATATTCTTTGGCCAGGTTATATAATAGTAATAATCTATATCTATAAATATATATATATATATATATATATATATATAAAATGCAACGTCTCTCTGTCTGTCTGTATGTCATTAGTGCGCTTAACCCTCGAGAACCACTTATCCGATTTACGTGATTTTTTAAATTCACACATATGTTCTCTGACCAGGTTATAGATATATATTTCATTACATCTATAATATATAAAATGCAACGTCTTTCTGTCTGTCTGTCTGTCTGTCCGTCAGTGCGCTTATCACTGGAGAACCACTTATCCAATTTACATACTTTTTTTTTTTAAAACATACATATATTCTCTGGCCAGGTTATGGGCTATATTTTATTGCGATAGGTAGCATAAGGAATGAGCAGTGACGATAATAGTGAATGAAGTCGGAAAAAAGTTTGCCGCTAGCGCGTTCCCTTGCAATACAGTCTAAACCATTAAATATAGAACAATATTATGTAGCAGAGAATATTTACAATCTATAATATATATAAAATGCAGTGTCTCTCTGTATGTCTGTCTGTCTGTCCATTAGTGCGTTTATCACGCGAGAACCACTTATCCGATTTACGTGCTTTTTTTAAAACATACGTATGTTCTCTGGCCAGGTTATCTATCTATAATGTATATAAAATGCAACGTCTCTCTGTCTGTCTGTCTGTCCGTTAGTGCGTTACGTGCTTTTTTTTTAAAACATACGTATGTTCTCTGGCCAGGTTATAGGATATATTTTATTGCCTTAGGTAACATAAAGAATAAGCAGTGACGATAATAGCGAATCAAGTCGGAAAAAAGGTTACCGTTAGCGCGTTCTCTTGCAATACACTGCCTAAACCATTAAATATGGAACAATATCATGTTGCAAAGAATATATTATATATAAAATGCAACGTCTCTCTGTCTGTCTGTCTGTCCGTTAGTGCGCTTATCACTTGAGAACCACTTATCCGATTTACGTGTTTTTATAAATTTATACATATGTTTCATATAATTCGATATAAGCCTAGATAATGGGAGATAAAGTGAGATAAAGTGAGATAATGGGAGATAAGGAGAAATAATGGAAGATAATGAGAAATAATGAGAGATGAGCAGAGATAAGCCGAGATAAGTAGAAATAATGGGAGATATTTTATTATGTTGGGTAACATAAGGAATAAGCAATGACGATAGTAGTGAATCAAGTCCACGTGAGCGGAGCCTCAGGCCCGGCTAGTATATTATATGCGAATAATAAGAAATAGTAGAATTCAGAGATTCCGGTGTGTCTGAATGTGTAGCCGCTATAGGACTACATCACTTGCGACGACTGGATTGACGGTACGGATATTGCCAATAAAATTGATCGTGTAAAAATAAAAAGCAAGTTACGATGACAATATCAAGAACCGGAACATCAAAATCTGGAAACTAGATATTTAAACTTATTCCGAATATCCAGACTTGATAGAGAGGCCATACGGTGAAATAATACCTCTGCCCTGCTGTTGAGGTAAGAACTGAGAAACTAATCAAGCTTGTTGGGGATTTGCTGCTGTCAGATCCACGAATAAGGATCTCAGTACTTGCTAAGAAACAGGACTATCCAAAACCACAGTTTTTGAGATTGTGCATGAAGATTTAAGGATGAAAAACATTTTCTTTAGAGAACGATGAGAGTTATTTTCGCGTATTACTATAAGTAACGCGACTTGGAGTTTTCCCATAAAGCTGAAGTCGATGCAATGGATTCAGCACCTTCAACGAAGGCTCAAACTAAGCCTCTGAACACTTGGTGACAATGGACTGCGGAGGAATTTTCCTTTTTGAAGATGTAGAAAGAGAGGCCGCAACCTAGAGCAAGCCGTTAAAGAAAAACGTTCGAATTTATGGGACACCAAAACTTTACTCTTACATGACACGTTCACGGTGCACATAGTTCAAGCGATTACCGAAAGCTGAAGATTACAACATGCACACTAAAGTCTTAATTTAGCACCTTGCGACTTTCTTTAGTTCAACCACCGAAGAGTAACCCCAAGAGCCAAAAATTTTTCCCAGATTATGAGTTGAAGGCTGCTGTACCGTTGTTTTTTTAAGCGCAAGCAAACGATTTTTACTGATGGACTGAAACAACTCGAAAACGCTGAACTAAGCATATTAGTATAGATGGCAGTAATGTATAAAAAAATGTATTTTTTTTTAAACTGTAAATTTTCCTTCATAGCTACATAGCCAACTTAAAAAACAACTTTGTAAATGTTGTAAATTACTTTATATTAAGCTGTTTGGCTCCAAAAGGAACACTTTTGGACGCTCCCTTTTAAGTTGTAAAAATGGTTGATTATTTCACCATAAAGTATTATTCATTTAATAAATTAAAACTGTTATGCTTGACTTAAGTTATCGTTTAATGTGGAAAAGTTAAATTTGGTACCCATTTGCCACAATTGGGTAAATAAATTTATCAATTTTATGACCTTTTCGTTATATTATTATTTTTTGAATACCAGAAATATTATTTGGTTTTTTGTAGCTATGTAGAACAACAAACGGTTAGATTTTTATTCACATGATATCCCAGTAAAAATACACGAAAACTCTAACGAACTGATATGTAAGACATGAGAGTTGGGAATCCCGTTTGATATTCCTGTCGTTTGTCTTTTGAACGGAAGGTTTTCAAGTTAAATTGGCGAAAATTTAACTGTGCATGAATTGACTGCTACGTGTGTCTGCTAAATTACACATAAGTTTAAACGACCCAAATTGATATGTTTCAGGTAACTTTTCAATCCACGAACACACTTGGCGTTCGTATATAGCTATATATTTCATAATGTAAAATATTTGTATCGGGGTGATCAGCTCCAATTATCTTCAAATCTCATTAGTTGTTTAACCTGAAGATACAATTCTAGTCAGTATATATTACCACTACATCAAACACTTTATTTTTGCACTTGACGTGCGTTTCGCTAACCATGTCAGCTTCATCAGGAGCGATGATTGACTAGTAATCAAGTCAAGTAGTGGTGATATATACTGAGTAGTTTACACTTTTGAAATAAAATACAGTATAACTGTTTTACTGAATTTATTCAAATTACTCTGACACGTGTTTCGGACTCGTGACCATTTTCGAAGAGGTTTACAACATATTATATTTGGATGGTTAATTGGTATTAAACTTAAAAATAGAGGTAACAAAATTGGATTAATTATAGGTGGTCTATCTTAACACGGCGCATAGTACCGTTTAAAAATTCCTACAGATCTCAAATGCCATCGTCATTTAGAAAAGAATTGTCGAGCCATATTTTTAAAATATGTATTTTAAATGGCTATTTTACGCAAATATTGTGATAAAAGCTTGACCAATCCGAAAAAAAACAAACTATTTACTTTACTATTGACCAAACATATGTATTTCTACGTATTTTTGGTCACTGAATCTAAATATGATATCCAATTGCCTAATAAACTTATTGAGTTTGAGTAATGGTCCAAAAGTCGTCAAGTTAACAATAATATCAAGATATATATATTTCGAAGTATGTTTAGTCATTAAATCCAAATATGATATCTGATTTGCTTGTATACCTATTGATTTCGAATTAAAGTCTAAAAATGGCCTCAAAGTGGTCAAAAGTGGTTAAATTACATAAAAAGGATTTTCCTATTAGACCAGTTGTATCGTTTGTTACGGCACCATCAATCAAATTATCACAAAAACTCATCCATTTACTACGACAACATTGCAAATTTAAACCGAAATATAGTATATCCAACACCTATAAACTAATTGATAAAATTAAAAATATTATTAATTTACAGGAAAATTCTAGAATTATCTCATTTGATGTAGAAAACTTATTTCCTAGTATCCCACCATATGAAGTCATAGAATTAGTAGATAAGCTCTTAATCAAGAATAAAGTAAACGAAATTATTAAACGGGATATTTTAGATTTACTTACGATGTGCTTCGATCAAAACTATTTTGAATTCAACGATAACTTTTATACATTTAAAGAAGGTCTAATAATGGGTAATCCTTTAAGCCCTTTACTAGCGGAAATTTTCATGGATCATTTAGAACTAAAAATTCATCAAAACGCGGTAAGGAAAAATATTGTTTACTGGTATAGATATGTTGACGATATCATTTCCTGTTTTACGGGAACAGATAGATAACTAACAATCCTCCTTAACTTCCTAAATAATTTGCATCCTAATATTAAATTTACCATAGAATTAGAAACCAATAACTTTATAAATTTCTTAGACATATCTATATCAAAAGTGAACAATAAACACGATTTCTCGATTTTCCACAAACCTTCACATACTGACACAGTCATACACAATAGTTCATCCCACCCTTATCCTCACAAAATGGCAGCTTTTAACTCTTTCATACATAGATTGTTACATATCTCTATGACTAAAACTAATTTTAACAAAGAATTCAACATAATCAAACAAATAGCAATTAATAATGGATATGACCCCAACATTATAGATAATATCTTGAATAAAAAATCCTTTAAACAAGCAATCTCTCTAATTTATCCCACAATTAATGACAAAAAGGAAAATTTAGTACACTCACATACACAGGGAAAATAACTAGAACAATTTTCAAACATTTAATAAAAAAGAACAATAAAATAGCATTCTAAACCAGTAATTCCTTAGGGAGTATAATTTTGAATAACAAAATCAAATCTAAAAATCCTTAAAATCAGGAGTTTATCTATTAAATTGTGGATCTTGTACTAAAACTTACGTTGGACAAACTGGTAGATCTTTTGAAACTCGCATTAAAGAACATAAACATAGTTATTTAAAAAATAAGAACAATTCACATTACGCAACCCATATAATAAACGAATTCCATAATTTTGATAATACGCTAAAAATCCTACATGTAGAGAATAAATCTAAAAAAATTAAATTTGCTTGAATGTCTTGAAATTAACAAACGGAAAAACTCCAATCAATTATTAAACGAACAGGTAGACTTAAACCATTCACCCTTACTTAATCTTTATTAGTTCTCGGAAATAGTACCACAGATTTGCATTTTTAAAATAATATAATAAAATGACAGCATAATCTTAGGTAATTACGGATAGTTTTAAGCACTGTATAACCAGGATTACTACCAAATATTTTTCTTTCTTATTTTCTTCTGAAGAAGCCATTATATGGTGAAACAATTGTCAAGTGACTTTAAATATATTGGAAATTAAAACATAGTGTTGTTTTTAGTGTTCCGTACGAAACACTTATAAGATCACTTCGGTGTCTGTCTGTCTGTCTGTCACACCCGATTTTCTCCGAAACTATTTGACATAGAAAGTTGAAATTTGGTAATAATATAGGAATTGATGGCCTCATCAGAGCCATGTAGTTTTGAGAGTTAAA
Organism: Pachyrhynchus sulphureomaculatus; assembly: GCA_019049505.1. Classification (NCBI taxonomy): domain Eukaryota; kingdom Metazoa; phylum Arthropoda; class Insecta; order Coleoptera; family Curculionidae; genus Pachyrhynchus; species Pachyrhynchus sulphureomaculatus. The sequence goes on along the minus strand of CM032453.1, from coordinate 2,270,118 downwards.
TTTTGACTTAAGGGGTTAGTTTTGGGGGGTGAAATCGGAAGAGAAAAAAAAAATTTTACTAGATCATCGAGTGTGGTGTCAAATGAAAGCCTGTGAAAACGCGAGTAAAAAATGTATATATAATGTAATACTTGCGCGCACTTTTCTTTGTATTATTTTTAAAAAATCGCTAAAAAATCGCTGTCTTATCTCGAAAAGTACTTATCAAAAAATTTTGAAAAAATTTCGGGAATATTCTCCACGAGGTGTAGATTGAACGAAATTTATCACGAGTGCATTATCTTTAATAATTTTTCTGGTATTTAAAAAAAACAAAAATTTCAAGGTCATCAGATTTCAAGTCAAGTGCAAGTTCAACTTGCATTTGACTTGAACATTGTTATTTTTTGTCTACCGTGAGCAAACGCGGTACCCTTTCTCATGCCCAAATGTTCATGCAAAATATGACCAACACGTTCTTTTGATATCTTCAGGGTGTCAGCTATCTCACGCAATTTCACTTTACGGTCATCCAAAACAATTATGTGGATTTTTTGATGTTTTCAGGTGTAACCACCTCATTTGGGCGCACAGAGCATTCAGCATCATTTGTATCTGTACGACCGTGTTTAAATTCAGCATACCAGTAAATGATGAATGATTTTCTAGGGGTAGAGTCCCTGTAACAGTCATTGTTTTGCTTGAACAGTATTTTTTCCCATCAAAAAACAGTGTTTACACACGAAATTCGATTATTTCCATTGTTTTGAAAATATCAAAAGTAGCACTACTAAAACCATTGTAACTTGTAAACTAATCGTCAAAATGTCATGAAATTTTGAAAGTTGGTACTTCCTAAAAATCATATGGATTTTTTGAAAATATGTAAAAAAATCGATTTTTTTTGGAATTATCACACTGGTGTAGCCCCTTAAAGCATTAAAGCATATATAAGTTGAAGGGCTGAAGAGTGGGCTTCGAAAGGTTACTTCGAGTATAACGTGTCATTCATTTCTTTTAGGATTAGTCTAGGAATCTGAATATTATATTATATTTTCATTATTTCCAATTTTAACAGACGCTTTCACTCTGCTTATTATTAATATATCACCACTAAACACCTTTTATTTCAAATATATATTTGTAATGCTTGCTTTAGGTTATTCGTTAGTGGTTAGAAATTATTGAATAATCAGTCCTTATTTAAAGCTTTTAAATAACGAAACATTTTATACGAACCGCAAGAATACTAGAAAAAATAATTATTTCATCAAAAAGGGTTTTAAAAACACGTAAAAAGGTTTCTGTTTGGTTTGCTTGGTCTATTTTTACCCCGATAATATTCGTTGGAAACGAGCAATACGTCATTTCTGTGTGATGGCACGACAAACACAAGGACCAATTTTTCTAAAACGATCAAATATGCATATGTAATGTTATTGAATAGGGTATAAAGTTACCTATCATTTTAAAGCATATTGGAGAGAATATCGTGAGCATAATATAAAGTTTTATTCTAAGTTTAGAACCAATATTAGGGTTATCAAACTAGGATTGTAACTAGGAATAAAAATTTAAACAAATGTTTAAGATTACCACTTATGTATATTATTGCTGATAATTGTTTCGACACACTGTGTCTTCTTCTGGAGCACGATGTAAATTAACTAACAAAGTATGTTTCAGAATACATAGTTTTACCTAATTACAAGTACTAAATTCATTAACAATATTTACCTTAATACCTAGAACAAGTTAAATAAAGGGGACCCTCTCCCATCTAATTGATCGTTGAGTAATAGACCTGAGGATTTTTAGTGTTCTGTACGGAACATTTATAAGATCACTTCGGTGTCTGTCTGTCTGTCTGTCACACCCGATTTTCTCGGAAACTGTTTGACATAGAAAGGTGAAATTTGGTAATAATATAGGAATTGATGGCCTCATCAGAGCCATGTAGTTTTGAGAATTAAATTTTGACTTAAGGGGTTAGTTTTGGGGGGTGAAGTCGGAAGTGAAAAAAAAAATTTTTTTACTAGGCCATCGAGTGTGGTGTCAAATGAAAGCTTGTGAAAACACGAGTAAAAAATATATATATATAATATTATACTTGCGCGCACTTTCTCTTTGTATTATTTTTAAAAATTCGCGAAAAATCGCTGTCCCGGGCCTTATCTCGAAAAGTACTTATCAAAAAATTTCGAAAAAATTCTGGAATATTCTCCACGGGGTGTAGATTGAACGAAAATTATCACGAGCGCATTACCTTTAATAATTTATATGGTATATAAAAAAAACAAAAATTTCAAGGTCATCAGATTTCAGTAAAGATTGGACACAAAACTTTGTTGAAAACTCATTTGGGGGTGTGTTTTGTGAAGTCACTGATCATTTTATACCACCGTAACATAAATTTTGACTTAAGAGGTTCGTTTTAAGGGGTGAAATCGGAAGTGAAAAAAAATTTTTTTTACTAGGTCATCGAGTGTGGTGTCAAATGAAAGCTTGTGAAAACACGAGTAAAATATATATATATATATATATATATATATATATATATATATATATATATATATATATATATATATATATATATATATATATATATATATATATGTATATATATATATATATATATATATATATATATATATATATATATATATATATATATATATATGTATATATATATATATATATATATATATATATATATATATATATATATAATGTAATACTTGCGCACACTTTTCTTCGTATTACTTTTAAAAAATCGCTGTCCCCTACCTTATCTCGAAAAATACTGATCAAAAAATTTTGAAAAAATTCTGGAATATTCTCCACGGGGTATAGATTGAACGAAAATTATCACGAGTGCATTACCTTTAATAATTTATTTGGTGTATAAAAAAAAAAAACAAAATTTCAAGGTCACCAGTTTTCAGTAAAGATTGGAAACAAACTTTGTTGAAAATTCATTTGGGGTGTGTTTGTGAAGTCACTGATCACTTTATACCACCCTAACAAAAATTTTTATTTTAAAAAACAATCAACGTACGGAACACTAATTGTGCAAGTTCAACTTGCACTTGACCGGTTTTTTCTGATTAATTTCTACCTGTTCTAAACAATTCAGTAATTTTCCTTTCTTTCCGTTATGCAAAATTTTGAAATCTTCATTGAATGTATGAATTTTCCTCTGTTAAATGTTTGGCGTAATGAGATTTGTTATTTTTCATTCTAAAACTATGTTTATGTTCATTTATTCTTTTATAAAAAGGTTTGCCTGTTTGTCCTATATACGTTTTATTGTACGTGCCACAGCATAATTCGTAAACCCCCGATTTCTTTTCTTTTTTTTTTTTACTTTTATTATTTTTAATATGTCGAGATAATGTGTTATTTGTACGGAAAGCGATATTTACATGATTTCTATGGAAAAAATTTTGAATTTTATTTGTTAATTTTTCGGTATAGGTGAGTGTATGAAATTTTTCTTTGTTTAGTTGTTTGTACGGTTACACCAGTCCTATTGCTTTTTTAAATTGTTTTTTCATTAAAATATTATCTACGAAATCGCTACTATATCCATTGTTTATACTAATTTGTTTTATAATATGTAATTCTTTCTGAATTTTTTTTTTCCATTAATAGTGTATTTATTAGTCTATGGATGAAACAATGTGAACAATACAATAATAATAAAAATAATGTTAACCCAATAATTAAACAAGAAATATTAGATATCTTAACATTGTGCTTAGATCAGAATTATTTTGAATTTAACGATAACATTTACATAAGTAAGAAAGGTTTAATAACACAGGTCAACATTTGATCTAAAAAAAAACACTCGGAGCGGTCCTTATGGGGTTTTTGGGGTCGCTGATTACGATGAGCGGGTTGGTTAACCTTCATCACATCAGATTCAAGGTCATTTGAAGGTCAAATAGAGAAAAAACCGTAGGAAAAATCTGAAAAATTTCATGCGTATGTTTTTGAGGTTCCTGAGTCCGAATTCGTAGTTTGTTTGACCTTACGCCTTTTCCCAGAGGTCATTTGAAGGTCAAATAGAGAAAAAACCGTAGGAAAAATCTGAAAAAATTTATGCGTATGTTTTTGAGGTCCCTGAGTCCGAACCCGTAGTTTGTTTGACTCAAGCCGCCTTTCAGAGGTCATTATAGGTCATTTCATCATCAGTTTATGTTTATTTGAAAAATATGTATGGTCATTTTGCGTTGTTAAATTTAATTTTGTTTTTATCGTACACTTGCGAAGCATACAGAGGTTAATTTACGGTACATTTTTATTGATTATATCTTATACATATCATTTTACATTTACGTTAATATATCACAATCAAAGATGTCTTTTATGCTGCTCGGTCATTACAAGGGAATTAATATGTGACATATAAGCTAAATAATGGCAGGTAGACTGATGCAAGCAAATGTTTTAATACTGTTTAAAGGTACTTATTAGTAAAACTTAAAATATTGTTCATATCAAAAATAGACTATACAAATATTTTGACTAGTTTTGTGACTGTGAAATAGACTTTTAAAATCTAAAAAAAAATTTGACCTAATTTTTGTACTTTCGATGTTCGTTCCATATATCTAGTAAATTTAAAGTCCAGCCCGACTATGTTTCTTGAGGTATAAATGAAACATTGTGCGCTATGTTATGTTTAAATTTCGTTTTATAACTCAATTCCCAATACATTTCAAATTAATAATTCTAATGTCGAACAACCTTGTTATCAAATAACCCTTAATCTGTATACTTCAATACTTAATCCTTGTCGACAAAGAAACTCTAATACCCAATACCTTTGAACCCAATAACTTGCTTGTACAGTAATCTTTATATCTACTTATACTCTCATATTGTCTTATATAATACCTCAATGTGTAAGTTAACTACTAAAAATGATTCGGCTCATACTTCGTAAAGAGTCTCGAGTGTCCAAGTAGATTTTCGAAATCGCGCAGTCAGTATTTAATATGAATTAAGCATAAGAGTTTGCTTCTTTTAGTATTTATCAAAGCATGTTTGAAGTACTACTCTAAACGCGAACGCTTTCGTTTCTCGTGAAATGATCTTCGACTTGCTTTTCTTTTATGAGATTTATTTGATTCTCGCTTCAGGCTCCAGCAATAATCTGCCAACATGTTTATACCCCAAACACCTCGATACCTTTTTTCAAATTCACTCAAGTCTTGGTCCATCCTTTCTCCATGTTTTTCGCTAAAATCTCCGAGATTTTCAGGGAACTAATCAAGGTGTGAATGGAGAAAATGCAGTTTCAGACTCATTAAACACCCCATTTCTTTATAATTTTGTACTAAATTTCCAACAATATTTTTGTAATTAGGGTCTTTATGATTCCCAAGAAATTTAGTCGTCACCTCTCTAAAACTTTGCCATGCTGCTTTTTCTTTGGCATTCATTTTCCTCTCAAATGCATCATTTTTTAGGAGGTCTCTTATTTGTGGTCAAGTAATATGCCCTCTTTTATTTTAGCTTGAGAAAGATTAGGTAGCACTTTAAAAATATGCATGAAAGCAAGACTTTCGTTTCGGCTCATGGCCTTGACAAGTTGCTTTGCAATACCTAGTTTGATATGCAAAGGTGGAAGTAGGATCTTATTGGTTGATATCAAACTTGGACCTATGATGTTTTATTTCACCCGGAATTAATTCTTGTCTCAACGGCCAGTCTTTCCTCACATAATGCTCATCTCGAACCCGACTATTCCACTCACAAATAAAGCACGGATAAGAAGTGTTTCCAGATTGCTGTCCCAGTAATATTGTAAATATCTCTAAGTCCCCACAAAGTTCCCACTGGTTTTGATCGTAATTCAATTTTTGCAATAGCAACTCAAAATTATGGTATTCTTCATCTAATACAACAGAATGAGCGACTGGTAAAGGGGCATAAATATTTCCATTATGTAACAAGATAGCTTTTAAGCTTCTTTTTGAAGAATCTATAAATAGTCGCCAATCACTTGCTGTGTATTCTATACTGTATTCTTGCACTAACCCTTCAATATTATGGCAATAGACTAGATTATTCATTTTAGTAAAATATTTTCTGAATGGACGTTCTCTCGAACGATAGACAGAAATTTTTGTTCCTGTGGATAGACAATTTTTTTCTTTTAGCCTACATGCTAAAAGCTCTGATCTATCTTTCAAGAGTTCCAAGTCTCTGCACAGATCACTTAATTCGTTTTGATTAAATGTTTCGGCTTCAGATATATATAATTTTCCTCAACATCTGATTCTTCTGTGCATGAATTTCTTTTGTGGAATACACTCCCCACAAACAACACAAAAATTGTCGAGTTTAATGGAACATGACCAATTTCTTGTAGCATTTGACTCTACAGAGGCTAAGTTTCCCACCAATGTAGAGCTACGGTCGCATGATGACGACGCCTGCGGGCCCGCTTTCCCACCCTGACCAGCCGCCGATTCTGGGTTTCCGGGACCCTGTCTCATAATTTTTTTAGGAGTGGTTGCCATGATGGCATAAACGCCGTAACCCAGGGACTTCGCCTGAGACAACTCCGTTGCCCACCGTCACCACGTGGAGGTGCCCTGGGTGCAACTACACCTTAATACTGGAGTTTAAAGCGAGACTGAGCTAAATTTATAAAAAAGAAGAGAATAAATAATTTCGCGAGGAATGAAAAAGCATTTTATTGTCAAAGTAAAACTCCAAATATATATACAAGGATATTTAAAATGACCACCGTTTATCTTTTGAGCATAAGATCATGCAGGATTTGAACTGAATGATCTGAAAAAATAATAGATGAATTTTTTTCAGATTTTTTCCACGATTTTTTCTCTATTTGACCTTCAGATGACCTTCAAATGACCTCTGGGAAAAGGCGTAAGGACAAACAAACTACGAATTCGGACTCAGGGACCTCAAAAACATACGCATGAAATTTTTCAGATTTTTCCTACGTTTTTTTCTCTATTTGACCTTCAAATGACCTTGAATCTGATGTGATGAAGGTTAATCAACCCGCTCATCGTAATCAGCGACCCCAAAGACCCCATAAGGACCATACCGCTCCGAGTGTTTTTTTTTAGATCAAATGTTGACCTGTGTAATTAGTCCAATTTTATCTGAAATTTTCATAGACCATTTAGAAGAACAAATCAGTAATTCTTATCTTTTTAAAAATTTTTTTTATTGGTACCGGTATGTAGATGAATATTGACTTGTTTTACAGGCACAGATCGACAATTAAAACTTTTTCCAGATTATATTAACCAACTTTATAATAATATTACTTTTACAACAGAAATAGAAACAAATAAATCGATTAATTTCCTAGATTTAAAAATATCAAACAAAATGAATAAACACTATTTTAAAATCTTCCATAAACCAACATACTCAGATATAACTTTTTTCTGTCTGCGGATATTCGCTTGAGCAGCCAATGTCCGAGCGTTCAAAGTGAATGAAGAGACAAGCGTACTGTCATCTGCAAAGCTGTAGATTGGATTCTCGGTCTTTTCCAGCAGATCCGGGTCTTTTTCCGGTCTTTTCCAGCAGATCGTAAATGAAAAAGAGAGTAGGAGACAGTATGGAGCCCTGGGGCACACCGGCGTTGATAGCGAAGGTGATAGAAAGAAATCCGTCGACCGCCACTTGTAAAGAACGCTCTCTGAGGAAACATGAGAGCCACAAACAGAACCTTTCAGACATAGTACAAGAGCGTAGCTTAACCAACAGTCCATCGTGCCAAACACGGTCGAATGCCTTGGATATGTCAAGAGCAACCGCTGGAGATTCTCCAAAGTGTTCAATTGCGTTGTTCCAAACATGTGTTGCATAAGTCAGAAGATCTCTTGTTGATCTATGTTTACGAAAGCTATATCGGTGATCGGTAATAATGTTGAATCGTTCAAGATATTTTAGAAGATGCTGATTGATAGCTTTTTCCATGACTTTCGATATTATTGAAAGCAGTGCGATTGGTCGGTAGTTATTTGGCAAGGTCTTCTTGCCTTTTTTAGGTATCGGCTGAACCGTGGCACATTTCCAGCAGTACGGAAATATTTCCTATCCGTAGGATAGGTTAAAAAGTGTAGAGAAAACTGGTGTTAGTTCCCTTGCACAGTTTTTGAGAATTATGGCAGGTATTCCGTCAGCGCCAGAAGCGTTTTTGGTGTCTAGCTTTATTAAAATACGCTTTATGATACGCTGTCTGAAGACAGTATCGGGCATCTTTGACTGCACTATGGGAATAGTAGGTGGTCTTTTTCCTAGGAAATCGACAGTAGAATGTTCGCTCTCTCAACAGTCTGGTTTCATTGGAATTATCTGGCCGTGTGAGTGGTGGTATAGTATGGTGGTGGTATGGTATGGCAACTAACGCCTTAAGTTAAAATTTAACTTTCAATGTTTGTGATTAGGTCATTAGTTCCTATATTAGGGCCAAATTTCGACTTTCTATGTCAAACAGTTGTCGAGAAAATCGGCTGTCAGAGACAGACAGGCAGACAGACATCGGAGGAATTCCATAGGTACGGAACATTAAAAAGTTTCTTGAACTCGTTGTTTTGACTTTGTGACTTTAGTTGTGGAGCTCGCGTTGCTTCCGGTGGTCGTACACGTAAATAGTTTTTGTAGTACCTGCCCTAAACCTTGGTTAATAATATTCTATTTTTTTAAGTACAATACAATTAAACGTTCTATATAATGAAACTAGCCGGGCCCACGACTCCGCTCGTAACGTAATAAAATATCTCCCATTATTTCCCCTTATCTCCCAATATTTCTCCTTATCTCCCATTATCTCTACATAATTTCCATTATCTAGGCTTATCTCTGCTCATCTCCCATTATTTCTCCTTATCTCCCGTTATATCTCCTTATCTCCCATTATCTCACCTTATTTCCCATTATCTGGGCTTATCTGGACTTATCTCGCAATATTTCTCCTTATCTCCCATTATTTCTCCTTATCTCCCATTATCTCACCATAATTCCCATTATCTAGACTTATCTCTGCTTATCTCCCATTATTTCTCCCTATCTCCCATTATTTACACTTATCTCCCATTATCTCACCTTATCTCCCATTATCGAGGCTTATCTCGACTTATCTCCCATTATTTCTCCCTGTCTCCCATTATCTCACCTTATCTCCCATTATCTAGGCTTATATCGAATTATATAGAACATATGTGTAAATTTATAAAAACTTGTAAATCGGATAAGTGGTTCTCGAGTGATAAGCACACTAAAGGACAGACAGACAGACAGAGAGACGTTGCATTTTATATATATTATATTCTTTGCTACATGATATTGTTCTATATTTAATGCTTTAGGCAGTGTATTGCAAGAGAACGCGCTAGCGGCAAACTTTTCTCCGACTTGATTCACTACTATCGTCACTGCTTATTCGTTATGTCATCTAACGTAATAAAATACAAGTATATCCTATAATCTGGCCAGAGAACATACGTACGTTTAAAAAAAAAGCACGTAAATCAGATAAGTGGTTCTCGAATGATAAGCGCACTAACGGACAGACAGACAGACAGACAGACAGAGATATGTTGCATTTTATATATATTATAGATGTAATAAAATATATATCTATAACCTGGTCAGAGAACATATGTATGAATTTAAAAAATCACGTAAATCGGATAAGTGGTTCTCGAAGGATAAGCGCACTAACGGACAGACAGAGAGATGTTGCATTTTATATATATATTATAGATATAGATTATTAATATTATTATTATTATTATATAACCTGGCCAAAGAATATATGTATGAATTTAAAAAAAAGACAGGTATATCGGATAAGTGGTTCTCGCGTGATAAACGCACTAATGGACAGACAGACAGACAGAGAGACATTGCATTTTATATATTATAGATTATAGATATTCTCTGCTACATACTATTGTTCCATATTTAATGGTTTAGACTGTGTATTGTAAGGGAACACGCTAGCGGCAAACTTTTTTCCGATTTCATTCACTATTTTACGTCACTGCTCATTCCTTATGCTACCTATCGTAATAAAATATAGCCTATAACCTGGCCAGAGAACATATATATGTTTAAATAACCGGTCAAGTGCAAGTTAAACTTGCGCAATTAGTGTTCCGTACGTTGATTGCTTTTAAAATAAAAAAAATTTTGTTACAGAGGTATAAAATGATCAGTGACTTCACAAAATACACCCCAAATGAGTTTTCAACAAAGTTTGTTTCCAATCTTTACTGAAATCTGATGACCTTGAAATTTTTGTTTTTTTTATATACCATATAAATTATTAAAGGTAATGCACTCGTGATAAATTTTCGTTCAATCTACACCCCGTGGAGAATATTCCAGAATTTTTTCAAAATTTTTTGGTAAGTACTTTTCGAGATAATGCCCGGGACAGCGATATTTCGCGAATTTTTAAAAATAATACAAAGAAAAGTGCGCGCAAGTATAATATTATATATATATTTTTTACTCGTGTTTTCACAAGCTTTCATTTGACACCACACTCGATGACCTAGTAAAAAATTTTTTTTTTTTCACTTCCGACTTCACCCCCTAAAACTAACCCCTTAAGTCAAAATTTAATTCTCAAAACTATATGGCTTTGATGAGGCCATCAATTCCTATATTATTACCAAATTTCACCTTTCTATGTCAAATAGTTTCGGAGAAAATCGGGTGTGACAGACAGACAGACAGACAGACAGACAGACAGACAGACAGACAGACAGACAGACAGACAGACAGACAGATAGACACCGAAGTGATCTTATAAGTGTTCCGTACGGAACACTAAAAAAAAAGTACGTAAATCGGATAAGTGGTTCTCCAGTGATAAGCGCACTAACGGACAGACAGACAGAGAGATGTTGCATTTTATATATATTATAGATTATAGATTATTCATTAAAAAAATCTCAATTTTTTATTCAGCAAATTAATTTTCATAAATCAAAACTCCTGTTAAAAACTCTCGTAAAATTCACAATCATTTAATTTACGATACACATTTCATAATCAAACGATAAAACCTAAAAGACAGAAATTTATTCAAAATGTATTTCTTATTATTAACTTTTTCCTACACACTCCATCAAACTAATAAAAAAGGAACCAAGCAACAACACAACAAACATCACATACGAACTCCTTCCACCCCCATCCACCCCCCCAAAAACACACTCCCCCTTACCCGCGCCATTGTTAGACAGCATGTATTAAAAATAAAATCGATGATATAACGTATTCGATACCGCGACAGGAGGGAGGGGGATGAAAACCCACCCACAAAGCACCCTTTTATATTGAACTATCACTATGTTTTACCCTATTTCCCCTCGCTTTATATGAGATGGTTTTTTCGAGGTAATTTTGGACGAAAAGGTGTATACGTTAGGTGTGGAGAAGCTCTTCTTAATTACTGAGGTCTAATTGTAGCCAAAACTTTAGGAGCAAATAAGAATGTTTGCAGTGTTGCCAGAATATTGATGAAATTCCACTATGTTCAGTAAAAAAAATATTCACTACGAAGTCCTAAGTTTAAGACCCAGTCCAATTATCACAGAAGTAAATATTTTTAACTGGCAGTGCCCGCGGCTCCGCTCACGTGGGCTTGATTCACTACTATCGTCACTGCTTATTCTTTATAATACCTAACGTAATAAAATATCTGCCATTATTTCGCCTTATCTCCCATTATTTCTCCTTATCTCCCATTATTTCCCCTTATCTCCCATTATCTCACCATAACTGCCATTATCTAGACCTATCTCTGCTTATCTCCCATTATTTCTCCTTATCTCCCATTATTTATACTTATCTCCCATTATCTCACCTTATCTCACATTATATAGGCTTATATCGAGTTATGTAGAACATATATATAAATTTATATGAACACGTAAATCGGATAAGTGGTTCTCAAGTGATAAGCGCACTAACGGACAGACAGACAGAGAGACGTTGCATTTTATATATATTATATTCTTTGCAACATGATATTGTTCCATATTTAATGGTTTAGGCAGTGTATTGCAAGAGAACGCGCTAACGGTAACCTTTTTTCCGACTTGATTCACTGTTATCGTAACTGCTTATTCTTTATGTTACCTAACGCAATAAAATATATCCTATAACTTGGCCAGAGAACATATGTATGTTTTTTAAAAAAAAAGCACGTAACACACTAACGGACGGACAGACAGACAGACAGAGAGAGAGACGTTGCATTTTATATATATTACAGATAGATAACCTGGCCAGAGAACAAATGTATATTTAAAAAAAAACACGTAAATCGGATAAGTGGTTCTCCCGTGATAAACGCACTAATGGACAGACAGATAGACAGAGAGACATTGCATTTTATATAATGATAGATTATAGATATTCCCTAATGGTTTAGGCTGTGTATTGCAAGAGAACGCGCTAGCAACAAACTTTTTTCCGACTTCATTCACTATTCGGCACTGCTCATTCCTTATGCTACCTATCGTAATAAAATATAGCCTATAACTTGGCCAGAGAACATATGTATGTTTAAAAAAAAAAGTACGTAAATCGGATAAGTGGTTCTCCAGTGATAAGCGCACTAACGGACAGACAGACAGACAGACAGAGAGACGTTGCATCTTATATATATTATAGATTAACTATTCTGCTGATGAAAAGAGGGATTTCAAATTGATATCTCATTTCGTTGGAAAGTTATTATGTCAACAGATCGATATAAATAGACAGCTCTGTTTTTGGTAATCTGGCGTCCTTGAAATGTGAAGACATGTAAAAAAATGCCCCTGTTGCAAATATCGCCCTTTTAGAAAGAGGTTTTTTTTTTTTTTATTTTGAAAGGTCATCCATCAATTTTTGAATTGGGTATAAGTTTTTAAAGTGTCAATGTATGAAAGTGTTCCTTTTGCAAAAAGTCTCTAATCATTCATTTTAAGTTTATTGTGCTGGAAATAGTCTTTGGAGTTTCAGTACACAAGAAGTTTTCGGGCTCCATCTGTGGTTATCGATTCCCCCTCCTCCCACCCCTGTTTGTCCATGAGCACGCCACTTTATCAGCAGCTTCGCCTTTAATGGTTTTTGTCCCTTAACGAAAGTCCCTTTGTATCCGTATGTCTCTCTTTTGCCTCTTGAATCTGGCTAGACCACTAGTTGCCTTTCTATTTCAACTATCATATGTATACAAAATTAGAAATGGAGTTCTTATTTCAGTCGAGAGTTATCGTGCCGACAGACTCGCGCAGATGAAGAACTATGCTGCTGTTGATTTAAAGACTTTCAATAGTGTAGCAAGGGAGATATAATCATCCCCTCCTAAAAAAACAGAGGTAAGTTACTTCTAAATTTAATACTTCTTTATTATCATAATTTGTGGTTAAATTCGTATAAATCACAAATATTATTTAAAAAATAAACCTTAAAAATGGCAACACTGCGGCGTCTTTTCACATCGCGTCGTCGTCCGCAGCCATTTTGATTCTGCGCCATGACGTAATCATGCGTCCGATTCGCAACTGTCTTCGGGTTTCTTGAGCGCGGATTTTCTTTGCTGTTTTCTGAGCTCAATTTGATTTTCCATCTCGGTCTTATACATGAAAGTTGTCGAAACAGCGTTACCTCTCTTTCTCGGTCTTATCGAGGATCCGTTTCTTCCCAAGTTTTGGATTTTTCGCAGGCATTCGCCGACTTTCCTTCTATCAGTTAAGTTGAGGGGTGGGTTTTTGGATTCTGTATCATTATTTCGCATGCTTTAAAGTTTGTTAGGTTAGAATTTGTTTTATTTTTTTTTTGAGTGGGAAATTTAATTTTTAATTTTTCTTTAAGAAATATTTTTCGAATTTTGTAGATTTTTTATGTTTTCTTTAGTCATAATTTTGTCGGCGAAATTGTGCCAAAGCATCTGGTCTTAAAGGGGTTGATTTTTCTTCTAGATCTGCAAAAAAGGTAAGATTTATTAATATTATGCATGGAAAATTTGCAACAAAGAAAATTACAATTTTTTAAAGTTATTAACAAATTATATATATATATATATATATATATATATATATATATATATATATATATATATATATATATATATATGTATATATATCATATATATGTATATTATATATATATATATATATATATATATATATATATATATATATATATATATATATATATGTTTTGACGAATGTTCTCACGGGTGTGAAATGTAGTAGTGGTTTTTCGGGTATCCCGTGTTAGCTTGAAGTCCCTTGATGGACGGTTTCGCTGACGTTTCGATGGAATCTCATCCATCTTTTTCAAAGCGTTGATCACTGGTCGGTGTCTTGGCGTTGAACGCCAAGACATTCAACGCCAAGACACCAGTCTATTAGTTATATTATTTTGTAGAATATTCAAAATATTAATAAATACAAAAATAACTGTAAAATAAAACTAAATGTTAAATTTCACTGCATGATTTTGTATACCATTTTAATAATATTGAGATATATGATGTACGACTTCGTTCTCATAATCTTATGACTTATGATGAACACTGTATTGTGCAGAAACAAATAAAATTAAATTTAATCTTAGGAATTATAATGATATTCAAATTTCGGTATAGTTATTTGAGGGATATTTACCAATCCTGATATACTATAAAATAGGAGTACGAAATAGATACGTGTCATATAAAAATGGCTTGTGTAATTTTTTTTTGTGAAAAGGATTGAGGCAGATCTTAACAATACAAGTTACAATGAATATTTTTACTTATTACTTATCAATTTTAGCATTTTTAAGTGTTTGAAGTGGATTTAATTTTCTGAAATTAAAATAACTTTCGTGTATTCACATGATTGTTATCTTTTCACTTACAACGATCAGATTTTTTTAGGCCTAAGCCATCCCATTGGATTTTTAGTTCGTTCACAATTTTTTTAAGTAGGAAGGAAACATATAGATTTCAAGCGATGGCGTTTTAAGGGAAGGGGGTGAAAGAGGTGGGGCCAATATATCTTATAGAGTTTCAACATCATTGCGACAATTTGTGATAATAATATTTTAAGCATAATTACTTTACGCCAAATATGCTTTTCGCATCTGTGGAAAATACAGGGAGAAAAAATAGTGACTTATTCGACGATCGTAAGCAAATTTTGTATTGGCATTAAATGCACGAGGGACCAAGAATAATAAACAATTCGGGCGTTCTATCTATCAGTCATCAATCAACTAGAACATGCTATGATTCGCTTCATCAGCTAGTCTAGGTCAAGAGACAATTGCAACACAATTACAACAGTAACAAAGATTTAAGAAATATATATCGAAACATATAAACCTGAGCGCCATTTGACGTAAACAAGCAAAACTTTAAATTTAAGAGCAAAGCTCACTGTCGCAAAAATAAAAAATCGTACTGCAAACGATTTAAACGGTACCACTATTAACTACTGCGTGATATTACGATATCAGAAAGGATCGTACTTTTCCGATTTTATCAGAGTCTCACGTTAGCGTGAACCTTAATCGAAAAGTCAAACGAATATAATTTTAAGATTTGGTGGCTTTTGCTTTACGAGAAGGTGTTTGATTACGAGAAACTCCCTTGAAATCTGGGCAACATTAAATAGCCTAAGCAACTGTAGAATTGACAGTAGATACTTCAAAATATATATAAAAACGCAACATTTCAGATGGTATTGAAGGAAAACACCAATAAGAAAGAAATGAAAAGACGTGTGCGTCAAGGGGACACCACCTCGCTGAAATTGTTTACGTTGGCGCTAAAAGATCTTTTCAAACAACTTCCATGGACAAGTAAGGGTATAAATATAGAAGGAGAGCAACTCAACCATTTGCGATTCGTGGATGATATTGGGCTTACAACAAAGAAGAATTGGAAGAAATGTTGAACGAACAAGTCCAGAGATATTGGTTTGAAGATAAACATCTCCAAAACCATGTTCATGACAAATGACGACTGTGATAAAGAAGCAGTACTGAACACTGAAAACGCGAAAATCACAAGAACGGATATATATGTATATATATATATATATATATATATATATATATATATATATATATATATATGTATATATTTAAGGGTCTGTTACTGCTGTCGCTGTCTCCCTTCTCTCAACCTCGCGTTCAATTCTCTTCGATCTTCCCAGTTTCCTTCCTTCAACCCTCTGTTTTCCATCGCCTCATTGACGGCTTCCCGCCCTGAGCGCCTAGGTCTTCCTTTCTTCCTTCTTCCAATTGGACTCCACTCTGTGACTTTCTTAATCCACCTTCTGTCGTCGCTTCTTCTTACGTGACCACACCATTTCAATCGTTTCTCTTTTATGATATGTATTGCATCTTTTGTTATTCCCATTCTCGTTCTAATTTCCTCGTTCCTAATCCTAACAATCCGGGTCACCCTACAACAGCTTCTCCAAAATTCCATCTCTACCGCCTTGATTTTTGATTTATATTTCCTGTTAATTGTCCATGTTTCTGACCCGTATGTCATGATACTTTCAATGATTTGTATATTCTGACTTTGTTTGTTTTCGTTATGTGCTTATTCCATAGTATTTAGTTTAACTGTCTGATGTAGTTCCTCGTTTGTTCCAGTCTCGATTTCATTTCTTCTTCGTATGTTGCTTATCTTGTTATTATGGTGCCCAGGTATTTAAATTTTCCGGTTCCTTTAATTGTTACGTTCTCTTCAATTTCTAGATTTTCTATTTCTCCTGTCTTAGTTGTTAGCTATTCCGTCTTATTAAAGTTTATGTCTAGGCCAGCTTTATCATACTTTTCCTTCAGTTTCCTTACCATATAGCTGAGAACTTTTTCGTTCTGTGCCATGACGACTTGGTCATTTGCGCTCAAGCTGTATAAGTAGTCGTCTCTTACTGGGACTCCCATATCTTGACATTTATTCTTTCAGTTTTTTAAGGTCTGTTCCAGGTAGATTTTGGAGAGTGTCGGAGAGGCTGCACATCCTTGTAGTAGTCCTTTCGTTGTTCTAATTTTGGCCCCTAGCGTATTACCAATTTTTAATCTGTTAATGTTATTTCTATATATATTCTTTTACTGCTTTTATTAATACTTTGTCGATTCCCATGTCTGACGTTGCTTTCCAGAGGTGACTTCTAGCGACTGAATCGAATAATAAAATAATAATACGGATATATTGGACAAAATTAGTAAGAGTAAACTTGAAAGCCGATTTATCAAGGAGAGTGTCATTGGTTTGGTCGGTATTTGGCAGATTGCGGAACATCTTCTTTTCTAATGTCCCAAATACACTAAAAGCGAACATATTTGATCAATGCGTGTTGCCAGCATTGACATATGGAACTGAAACGTGATCTTTGAATCAAGAAATTATAAATCGCCTGTTGGGAATATCGTTGAGGGATAGGCTGACTAATGAAGAAATTAGAGGAAGGTCCTCCAAGATAACTGATGTAGCTGAGAGGGTAAGCAGGTTGAAGTGGAGATGGGTGGATCATATTGCAAGACTCTCTGATAATCGATAGACCCATAAAATAAACTGGAGGCCCTGGAATGAGAAAAGAAGTAGAGGACGCCCGCAAACTCGATGGTCTGACGACATCAAAAGACTAGTGATAAACAACTAAATAAATAAGGTCCAAAATTGAAGAAGATGGACGTACTTAGAGGAGGCTTATATCCAACGATGGACTACATAGCTGGTGGTGGAGTCAATGTCAGTATTTATTTTACGAGTGTGCTAGGAAACTAATGACATAAGCGAGAGATTCCTAACAAGTAAAATTGTTTTTGTAGTTCAAAAAAGAATATAATTTGTTTTTCATTTGGTATTAATAAAGAAATAACTTTTATAGAACAGAAAAAATATATTTCTACGCAGGGGTTCGATTTCAATACATTCAACCACTATTATATCAACATAAAAAACCCCTAATATAAAAGAAACTCCATTAAATTAAACCTAACTTATTGTGGCCAAAATAATAAATTCACCTTTTCTAAAGGAATCGAAAATTATTGTTATTAAAGATCGATTAGTTGGGCGAACGGGTAAATATTCGGGCCAAAACCCCAAATTTTTAAACTAGTTATTATTCAAGGTGTGAAGCCAAAATGTAAGAACTGAAAATTAAAAGATCATTAGGGCCTATAATACGGGTTGCCGGAAATAAATTGACCTGTATTTTCTTATTATAATTAGGCAAATTTTGTAAAACGCCAATGTCATTAAAATCGCATAAGAGAGGCAATATTTTTAATGTCGTGGTGTTGTTTTTGGTAATGTTTGGCAATTTTAGAAGCATACGTTAAGTTTTAAAAAATGTATACAATTTACCAACTACCAACCTTGACACGTATTGGTTTTTATTTTAATTTACTTAAAAATAATTTTTTATATGTTGGTTTTTGTCGTTATATATATATATATATATATATATATATATATATATATATATATATATATATATATATATATATATATATATATGTTTTGACGAATGTTCTCACGGGTGTGAAATGTAGTAATGGTTATTCGGGTATCCCGTGTTAGCTTGAAGTCCCTTGATGGACGGTTTCGCTGACGTTTCGATGGAATCTCATCCATCTTTTTCAAAGCGTTGATCACTGGTCGGTGTCTTGGCGTTGAATGTCGAGACTGGCCCTGAGTGCGCCGGTTTTATGTACTCGGGGGTGTTTCTATTGGTCGGACGGATCCGGCCAATAGAGGCTCGGCTTTGGCTGCGCGTTGTCGGTCCTGTTGAGATTCCATCGAAACGTCAGCGAAACCGTCCATCAAGGGACTTCAAGCTAACACGGGATACCCGAATAACCATTACTACATTTCACACCCGTGAGAACATTCGTCAAAACATTACTCACCTTTACGGGGAAGGAATTCACCACGACACACAGGACCGACAACGCGCAGCCCAAAGCCGAGCCTCTATTGGCCGGATCCGTCCGACCAATAGAAAAACACCCCCGAGTACATAAAACCGGCGCACTCAGGCCAGTCTCGACATTCAACGCCAAGACACCGACCAGTGATCAACGCTTTGAAAAAGATGGATGAGATTCCATCGAAACGTCAGCGAAACCGTCCATCAAGGGACTTCAAGCTAACACGGGATACCCGAATAACCATTACTATATATATATATATATATATATATATATATATATATATATATATATATATATATATATATATACACACTCCTGGACAAAATTAACGCAACAATATATTAAATCATACAAATCTCTATAATGAATTAATTTTAATAATTCTTTATGAACATTGGTTACACTAAAAGTTAGAAAAAACTTATTCGGATACTTTAAAAGTGAATTAGCTACCAAATTTCTCTATAAGATGCGAATTAAAATTATTCTTAAGACCTAATAACAAAATCGTTGAAATTATGTAATAATGAAAAAAAATAAACTGGGACACTTGTAGCAAAATTAATGGTGTAACTGAGACACTAGTAGCGTGTCTTGCCTCCTCTACTTCGGATGACAGCGTTTATGCGCCTAGGCATGCTTTTAATTAAATTTTCGATAAGATCTTGAGGAATTTGCTCCCATTCTGTGATAACTACATTTTCAACTTCCCTCAGGTTTCTAGGTGCAGGTAAAGGACGTTTCACATTTTTTTTAAAGTGATCCCATAGGTGTTCTATCTGATTCAGATCCGGGCTTTTTGGAGGCCATTGCATAATCGGTATATCAACTTGATTAAGATAATCGAGTACCTCCCTAGCTACGTGAGATCGAGCGTTGTCTTGCATATACAGGAAGTTGGGCCTCACAAAATGAAAGAAAGGCATCACATGTTCTATTACAATATTCTCAAGATAGTAGTCAGCATTCATGGTTCTCATACGGACAGGAACTAACTCTGTGTGAGCATCAAAGCAGATGCCACCCCAAAATATAACAGAGCCACCGCTGAATGGAATCCTTGCAAAAATATTGCAAGGAGCAAACCTCTCTCCTGGTCTTCACCATACTCGCTCACGACCATGTGGGTGTTTTAGACTAACCCTAGTTTCATCTGTGTAGAAAACTTGTTTCCAATCATCCACAGACCAGTTTTCGTGATTTCTAGCAAAACGTAACCTGGCAACTCTGTTCTCTCTAGTAAGCAAGGGCGCAGTGGCTGGTCTCCTACTGTTTAATTCAGCTTCATTTAACCGTCTTCTAACTGTTTTAGAAGAAACTGTGACATTGCGAACAGCTTCGAGTTCGTTTCTTATTATACAACTAGTGACAGTCCTGTTTCTTAAAACATATTGTCTTATAAAACGTTCATCTAGGTCGCTAGTGCATCGTTTTCGCCCTTGCTCTAGCCTTCTAGAATAAGTTCCTACTTCATTCAAGCGTCTTACCATACGACTTATTGTGGAACGATGTTTGCCTAACAAATTGGCAACATAACTCTGACAATATCCCTCTTCCAATAAAACTGAGGCTCGCACTACCTCGTGTTCAGTTAAATTTCTTGTTCGATTCATTTTTCTAATTCTTCGGGGTCAAAAATAAAACAGTCTACCACAAAAACGTATTACTTTGAAAAAGGGAACAATTTATAAGCTTACTTTTAAAGAAAATCTATCGCATTATTACAGAAAATTGTTTATCTTCTAAAAAATTCTTTAAAACTATAAATCTAAACGAATTGTTTTGATTTCTGTCATGAGCAACGAAATAAAATATGCATAACCTACTATTCAAATACTCGATAAACTTTAAAACTGATATAAGAAAAAGATAAATTAATTTTCAGATTGTTGCATTAATTTTGTCCAGGAGTTATATATATATATATATATATATATATATATATATATATATATATATATATATATATATATATAATTCATAACGTGAAAAAGGAGAAAAAAAAACAAGCATTACAACAGTATAACACCTCAGATCCCGATCGCGCTTACAAGCGTTTTAAATTTGCTCACACTACAACTGAAGGGATCAAGGCTGTTTGTATTAAATAATCGGCATATTCTCGTGAGAGGACTGTAATGGCTATAATTAGCACTATGAAATGGAATTCTGAGCAGTACACTGCCACGAGTCCTATGAATAGTATTAAGTTAGACGCTCTCCAAAAATAGTGGACAGGAAATAAAGCCATTCAGGAGTTTATATAGGAATAAAACATCTGCAAGATCCCTACGCTTCTCCAAAGTAGCCACACCAAAAGCGTTCATAATCACCCCAAAGTCAATATGAAAACTTGCATCCTTATAAATATTTATTCCAGCTTTAAAAGCTAAAGTTCGTAGAAATCTACGCTGCACTGACTCAATCTCAGCAATATGGCGCTGGTAAGATGGTGACCACACTACCGAAGCATACTCCAAACCAGAGCGGACCATTGAAAAATACAACACTCTAAACGTGCTAGCCGACAATTGCTTACTATATCTGGTAACAAAACCAAGATTTCTGAGATCCAGTCTCAGAATATTATTAATATGGCCACGAAAATTAAGTTGACTGTCCAAGAGCACACCCAAGTCACGAGTCTCCGACACCGACTCAAGCAAGGCGCCGTTCAAACTATACCAATGACGCTCAATATTCCGCTTCCTACAAAAGGAAATGCGGAAACACTTTTTAACATTTAGACTTAAGCCATTTCTTTCTGACCGGTGATAGAGTCGATTCAAATCTTCCGGCACACGCGTAACATCGTTTACACTTTCTATTCCTCTGTACAATTTGAGGCCATCCGCAAATAAAAGTTGTTCAGGTTAGAATGGTTGAACACCTCATCAATATCATTAATGAACAAATTAAAAAGGAGAGGCCCACAGTGTGAACCCTGCGGGATACCTGAACATACCGATATGTTTCTTGAAATATGATTTAATATACGGATACACTGGCTACATTCAGTCAAAAAACTCTTGATCCACCTAGTTACGCTCGTGCCGAATCCCAGGACTCGGAAGCTTTCCCACCAAAGCTCATGATTAACCCTGTCAAACGCCTTCGAGAAATCGAGAAATATATATAATATATATATATATATATATATATATATATATATATATATATATATATATATATATATATATATACAGTGAATATATAACGAACCCGTTTTAAAATGCATGAAAAAACTTCGATAAGACCAATGCAGATTTTCATAGTTTATAACGAATCCTGTTATAACGAACTTCGGAGAGAGAAAAGTCACCGAGAACATTGTCAAGCTTCATTTTTATTTCGGTGGACGTTTTCTTTTTCAACAAGCAAAAATTTCTCACTGTTCGAATCTTAAGTTTTTTTCGTGATATCAGAAATCGCTATACATGTTTGTATTTCGACCGAACAAACAGTAACCGCACTCAGCTTGGAACTGTAACTTGGCATGTGATCTTCTAAGGAATGAAACTAAACGGCCCTCGTGTATATATATATATATATATATATATATATATATATATATATATATATATATATATATATATATATATATCTATATATGTATATATATATAAAGGAATTCACAACATTGTGAGGGTAGCGGTCAAAAAATTTTGGCCAAATAAAACTCTTAGTTAATAGTCTAGCTTTCGGGATATATTTCTTCCTTCATCAGGACACTTTACAAGCAAAATGGACAGTAAATTTGAGCTAATTAATGAAGCAGATGGCAAAAAAAACTGATTGGTATCACTGAACAGAGAATTATAGTATCAAAACTTACTTAACATGAGCTATCTTCTAGGAGAAGCATTGTACAATCAATAACAACTTGTAAAAAACAAATTTGCCACCAGGATCGATAATACCCTCAAATGCCTATTCACTAATTTGAAACAGCCAGTTCCCAAACTACAAAGTACAGGAATTGTATATAAGATCCCTTGTCTGGATTGCCAGCTTTCATATATCGGCCAGACTTCTAGATCACTCCAAGGGAGAATAACATCTCATAAGAGCGACTGTAGAAGGAGCACTCAATCTTGTGTCCTGGCACATCACTTTACACAGTGCGACCACAGGATTAATTTCGGGGAAGCTGACATACTGTACTCAGAGACCAACTACTACAAGAGGAGGTTTTTGGAGATGGTGGCCATCCACAACACACCTGGTACTATGAACATCAAAACTGATGTGGACGACCTTAGCGTCGTGTACTCTTACTTACTACAGCTACCTACCTCTCCAGATTCTCCCCTTGTCGACCACTAGTCTTTCAAAATAGATAATTATCAAACAAATTCCTTTTAAATTTTTAATAAAAATAAAAAATTTTATAATTATGATTGCTCCCCCGTAAAGTTCAGGGTTGAGCCCCCTTTTGGTACAATACGCAGACGCGAACTGTCTGCCAAATGTCAAAGAACGCCGGGAATTTTCTAACCTCGCACTTTTTCAGTTCCTGAAACCATATGTTGCACCAGTAATGATTAAGACAATGTAATCTTTTAACAAGTTTTAATATGTAGTTTCTTAGTTTTTTAGTATAGAATTGTTTTTTACAAGTTGTTTTTGATTGAACAATGCTTCTCCTAGAATATAGCTCATAGTTAAGTAAGTTTTGATACTATAATTCTCTGTTCAGTGATACCAATCAGTTTTTTTGCCATCTGCTTCATTAATTAGCTCAAATTTACTGTCCATTTTGCTTGTAGAGTGTCCTGATGAAGGAAGAAATATATTCCGAAAGCTAGACTATTAACTAAGAGTTTTATTTGGCCAAAATTTTTTGACCGCTACCCTCACAATATTGTGAATTCCTTTTTCACGAGTCGGTCACGACTACTTCTCCTATATATGTATATATATATATATATATATATATATATATGTATATATATATATATATATATATATATATATATATATATATATATATATATATATATATATATATATATATATATATATATATATATATATATATACCAGGGTATATATATATATATATATATATATATATATATATATATATATATATATATATATATATATATATACATTCATTTTTTGTTGGTATTTTCTTGGTTTTTGGTCTATTAATGAATCAAGATTGGTTAAGCATTTGTTTATTGACTAACGTTTCAACCTTCTTAACGGGTCATCATCAGAGTTAAAATATTCTAAAACAATACATTTAGATGTTAAATATTTAAAATTACAGCACGTTTATAATATGAACTTAACACAAACGTAAACTCTTAAACAAAAACAACATAAACATACAATACAACATACACATACATGTATTAACAACACACACCCATTAAAATATCAAAGACCTAAAAGCAATATACAATATATATCTGTTTCATTCATCAACGGTTTTTCCCAACAGATAAACAAATTATTTAAAAAATATAACTCAAATATATGTTACAAAGCATATAAATTTATGGCCAATCATTTTTCAAAATTAAAAGCAGAAACTCCAAAAAAAGAAAAAAAAAATAATATAGTTTATGAAATTCCGTGTAATGATTGCGAGGGAGTATATATCGGTCAAACATCCCACCCAGTATTTAGAAAATAGAATTAAGGGATACAAGTATGATAAGACAAATGTGACTGCACTCAGTAATCATGTAAAATAACTGGTCAAGTGCAAGTTGAACTTGCGCAATTAGTGTTCCGTACGTTGATTACTTTTAAAATAAAAAAATGTTGTAACGGAAGTATAAAATGATCAGTGACTTCACAAAACACACCCCAAATGAGTTTTCAACAAAGTTTATTTCCAATCTTTACTGAAAACTGATGACTTCGAAATTTCTGTTTTTTTTTATATACCAGCTAAATTATTACAGGTAATGCACTCGTGATAATTTTCGTTCAATCTACACCCCGTGGAGAATATTCCAGAATTTTTTCAAAATTTTTTGATAAGTACTTTTCGAGATAAGGCGGGTGGACAACGATTTTTCGCGATTTTTTAAAAATAATACAAAGAAAAGTGCGCGCAAGTATTACATTATATATATTTTTTACTCGTGTTTTCACAAGCTTTCATGTGATACCACACTCGATTACCTAGTAAAAAAATTTTTTTTTCACTTCCGATTTTACCCCCCAAAACTAACCCCTTAAGTCAAAATTTAACTTTCAAAACAACATGGCTCTGATAAGGCCATCAATTCCTATATTATTACCAAATTTCAACTTTCTATGACAAATAGTTTCGGAGAAAATCGGGTGTGACAGACGGACAGACAGACAGACGGACAGACACATCGAAGTGATCTTATAAGTGTTCCGTACGGAACACTAAAAAGAACACACATTTAATTATGAACAAACAAAAACCATTGGTACCGAAAATAATATAAAAAAAGAGAAATACTGGAATTTATTGAGATCCAAAAAAATAGGAATGCAAAAAACGATAAAAGAGACATAAAAAGTATCCTAAAAATATACCAGTCAGTCTTGTGAACACCGTAAACGGGTCAGTTGATATAAAAATGTGATAAATAAAATCGAATTATAATTTTAATGCATGTGTGTGTATGTTGTGTTGGAGGTTTAAGAGTTTACGCTTGTGGTAAGTTCATATTATAAACTTCCTGTAATTTTAAATATTTAGCATCTAAATATGTTGTTCTAGAATACTTTAACTCTTATGAAGACCTATTAAGAAGGTCGAAACATTAACAAATACTTAACCAATCTTCATTCATTAATAAACCAAAAACCAAGAAAATACCAACAAAAAATATAATATTCAGGTCTAGGAATATTACATATTTTGAAGAAATTCAAAATATCTAAAATATATATATATATATATATATATATATATATATATATATATATATATATATATATATATATATATATATATATCTGGCTTTATGTGTCGTTACATTTAGTACAGTTTCAACAGTATTATGATTTTTTCCCTCCACTTTAGATGAGATAATGAACAAGACTTAAGCAAAATTATCTATAATTAAGCATATAAAGCGGATGGAGAGGATTTAGAGAGGTTGCTCCAAATATATTGTGCTATACATTTTATTAGAATTCTAGCAATTGGGAAATCTGGAAGTTATATTATTTTTTTTTTATTACCAACATTAACAGCGAATTATTATGCATGGATTAAATTATTTTTTAACTTGGGAAAGTCAAATCCAGTATCTATTCTGGAACTAGGAGTAAGCGAGGGAAGTATTGGGAAAAGACGTCAAATTGTAATTTTCTTCAATTTGTTCAAAAAGTTTTGAGTCATAATTGGTTACATCAACTTTCAACACAATAAAATCATTTGATAAATTCTGTACTAGTCTTATCTATTCAACATTTAAAGTACACAGAGTGTTTCCAGTCTTCGTTAATGATACATCCCAGAAAAATGACTAACTTTTTTAATAGGCCAATCTCAAACAAGGAGAATTTAAACTATTTTGAGCGTAATCTTTAAAAATGACCATATATTTGCTCGTTTGGCGTTCAATTTGAATCCATATTTAGAACTTGCCTCCTGTACTCTGACGAAAAGCTCCTGAACCACTTCGGTGCAGCTTGTCAAGAGAATCAATTATCCATATATCGTATATTATTGATACCTTGTCATTTCGTGGGTTAACATTATCAAGCGATTTTTTTGAGGATGTTTTCGGAATAAAGAATTGATGAAAGAACGCGCTTCTGTTTCACGCGCCTTCTGATTGTTTCAAACGCCATCTGACCCCAGTAGATATTGGCGATAATTCGGATATTTCTTTCATCGAGATTTATATTTTTAAGAACATCGAAGGCTTTCGTGTAGAAGCATGCATAAATATCACAGTTGAATTGCGAATAACGCTTCTGGAGCACCCAGGCCATTCAGGTTTTAAAACTGAGTTTCTCTCGAGTTTTTCTCGCATTTCTTCTACATACTATTTCTTTTAAAATAGTGAAAAAAACAGCATCATTTTTAGATTCCTCGACTCCAGGAAGCTAGAAAATGGTTTATAAGAAACAATTCATTTAGTTCTCTCGCGCCCCTCTTGAACCCCTTTAACTATGACTATTAATAATTGTAATAATAGAAAAAAATTCCTATATTGCTATTAAAACTGTACAAAATTTATTGAAAACTTTCTCTTTTTGAAAAGACGCTCAAAAGCCATAGGTCCTTGTCTTAATTTAAATAATATATAGACAGAAAAACCGACAGCTGCTTATCATGATTTGGAAACCTTGAAACGTGAAGAAGTACAAGAACATCGACAGGTGATTACAATACTCGTATTGCTCTTTGTGGGGAAATAAACACGACTGTCAAAACTATTAGATTCTTAGTTATTTTTAGTAAAATTTAATACTTTCTATCGCGTTGTCGCTATCTGCCGTTTAAATAAATCATTCTATATTTGAACCTTTTTTAAAATCTCACACAGGGTTCAAAAAGTTCAGTAAAACCTTAAAAAGTTAATTCGAAACTTCTCGAAACTTCAATATTCTTCTCCTTGAACTTCATTTCAGCTTCTGACCCAGTTTCTCATTGCTTTAATTAGCCCCGGGCGCATCTCATTAGGGAAGGTCGCGATCGAGGCCGACGACGTTGTATTTAATAACCGACGCTGCAACGACGCCCAATGAGCGTCTCGGCGCTTAATCACAGGCCGACGCTCTCTTGCCCTTTCGCTTTCTCTTATCGTTCGTGTTCTCTGTTTTAAATTGTTAATTTGTTTTTTTTTTTAAATGGTTTAGATCTCCGAAGGTTTACGTAGATTTATTTGGGTTTGTTTTTAGATGCTACAAGTTAGAAAGAAAAGGTGCGTTTTAATGAGAATAAAAAACATAGAGAGTAGTACATTTTCTTGTTAAAATTGTATTGTATTTTATATTATTAGTCCAGTCGCTAGAGGTTTTGAGCTCTCATTAGATGTTAACAGGCTGCATTTTGACTAGAGAATTCGATCCCGGTTGATTTTTCTATTCCCGAGATTTCGGGATTATCTACAGTTAATCTCGGGATCCCGGGATAGTCCGGGATTGTATGTCTTGGTAATAGAAAGTGGTAACAAAAAGTCAGTAAAACATATCAAAATCAACTCTTTATTTTAAATCTTTAGTTAAATCTTCGAAAAACAAAACAAAATTATACTTTCTTCTGATAAAATAAACAACAAACTAGGCACTTCTGTAAATAATTTATGAAATAGTTTCATAATTGCCTAATTTGTTTTCATTTTATTTTACAATAAACTTAAAACAAATCAACTTCTTAAAATTTGTTTAGTTATATATACTATAAAAAAGACTATATGCTAAAGAGATCAATGTTCATAGGTACTCAAATTTTAAATTAAATAGACCAGAAACTTTATGGATTACTTATTTAAGCCACGAAAATAAAATCTAAGGAATAATAACGCATCCAACGTCTCATCCGAAAGCATACTTCTCAATTTGTTGCACAAATATGAAGAGGCGGAAAAAGCGCGTTCAGGCTCGATGGAAGTTGGAGGAATCGTCAATAAATTTTTATAAGTCTTCTCCAAATTACAACCTCGTGAGGAACTATTCTCATAAAGATTCATTTCTTGTTTAATGATTTTAGAAAGATCAGTTTCTTTATATGCTTCTGGATTTATAGTTTTCATGCTGTTTTCTATTTCGTTCTGAAGCTTTTCTTTCAATGTCAAATCAGTTTCACTAGTTGTATGCACAGGTTCAATTTTCATGTCATTTTCTTCATTATCATTGTTTTCCATCCTTGCAGTTAATGAAATAATCTGTTTTTTTATTGCCATCTTGCTTGGACTTGAAAATAACCCCTTTACATCACAATCAGTATCCAAATTGTTACTCTCAGTAGTCTCAGTCTTCTCAGTATGAGGATTTTGTAGATAGTTTAATACTCCACTTAACTCATTTCGTCGACGATCTTTCATGCGGTTCAATAAATGTGTCTCCAATTTGGAAGCCAAAATTGAGTCATTTTCACGCAATTGTTGAAAAAGAAACCTGAGTGTCGCATCAGCCGTGCACAAATTGGCATCAGAACGACAAAGTGCTTCTACGGATAATTTAACTGGCGCCAAGACCTTGATTATCTCATTAATGAGTTGAAAATCTGATTCCTCAAATTGTACAGCATTATTTAGGTCAATAAGTGCCTTTTTTACGCTATTTTTTAAAAGATCAAATCGCTCCAGCATTGTAAAGAGACTATTCCAACGCGTTTTACAGTCGAGCAGTAAATTAAGCTCTCTTCCATGTTCTTTTTTAACATATTTTTGAAGTATTGTATCATTTTTCAAGGATGCTCTTTTGAAAATAAGAACTACTTTACGAACTTTCTTTATTACTTCATTAATATTTCGATCATTAGTCAAATCCCGTTCATTTCCAGTTTCAATGGCTAATCCTGAGTCTAGTTCTTCATTATCATCATCCGAGTCATTAATATCATCAATGGTAGGCTCATTTGCAGGTGTGTTTTTATACAATAAATCACAAACGGCTAAATGAATACCATGTGCAAAACAAACTTGGTGTTCTGTATTAACAAGTTTTCCAATCTTCAGCATTACATTTGGACCATCGGTCACTATTGCCACAATATCGGTATCTAATGAGATATGGAACTCCAAAAGCCGCTTTTTTAGTGTATAAACACAAGTTTCGACTGTCAGCGATTTATTAATTCGAATAAGTCCCAAATTCCAATTTTCTTTGCCTGAATGAATATTTAAATTCATATATCTCTTATTAGAGCTAGACGTCCATTCATCAAAACTTAGACTAAATCGTTGTCCTCCTTTTTTTAATGTAGATAGTTCAGCTGTCATTTGTTTTTTTTATGTTTCGATTGTAGTCTACTACTCTGTTGCGGATTGTTGAAGCAGATTTAGGTAAGTCTGAGTAACCTTTTGCTAATAATAACGATCTTAAATCTTTTGATGTCACAAATACGCTAAAAGGAAAACCATCTAGCGCAGTCATACGGGCCAAAACATCGTCAAGGGTATCAGACTTCACAAAATAGTCGGCGACTGACGTAATTTTTCTTTTCAAAGGTGGTCCTTCATTATTTTGGCCCGTTGAGGAAAATGCCTTAGCAGAATCTACTTTCACAGAATGTTTTGAAGATAGATGAGTATGTAGGCCTTTGGTTGATCCTCCTAAAGCCTTTAAAATAGCGAAACAACGCTTACATTGTGCTGAGCTACCCGCTTTATCGACTAAAAAATGACTCCACACTGACGAAACATCTTCATCTTTTTTATGTTTGACATAAAAACTTTCTTTGGATAGTGACGTTGTTTACTTCTTAAACCTAAACAAAAAAGAAAAAAAATATTTAAGTCTATGCACAACATAAACATAACCTCTTAGAGCTACAGAAAATAACACTCGTTGTTTTTCATCTATATTTATTCAGACACATTTATGCATTGTTGTTTTTTTTAATAAATTCATTGATTATCACCAATTAACAAGAAAAATATCAATACTTACACGACGAGAAGCGAATATTTTTACACACTTTTACACATAACCCGGCACCGGTCGTTAGCAAAAACAAATGAAATCAGCTGTGTACACAAGATGGCCATCAAAACGTCAAATGAAATTAAGTGCGTTTCGTTTCACGCACATTTTCATTGACTTATATACAAAAATATTTTAATACCGAAAACCCCCGGGATTCATTAAATTTAATCCCGAAAATTTCGGGACTAAAATACGACCGGGATCCCGGGACCCGGGATCCCGAGATCGAATCCCCTAATTTTGACACACAGGTAGTTTTTTGGACGTAGAACACGATAAAAAAAAGTTTGTTGAAGTTTGATACACGCTAAGTCTACAAAATTCAAAATAAAATAAAAAATTCGGTTTTTTTGCCAATATCTTGAAAAATAAAAAAGATATCAATAAACTAGTAGCACCACGTGAAAGAGCGGGGAATTTAGGAAGGCGGTAGGAAGTTTAAATTGGATAATTACTTTTGCGTCAAAGTGACGTAGGATTTTGAAAAGTTTTGGACCGGAAAAGCTAACATAAATTATTATGTAAATATTACCTATTGCTTTGTTAGAGAGATGTTCGCCTAAAGTAATTGCTTGCCTGGTTTATTTAATAAATATGTCTGTTTATGAACGTATTTTCCCTTCACGACTGAAAGAGGCTAACATTTTACCTGTATTTAAAAAGGGCGATCCTCTTTTAATTGAAAATTATGGGCCTATATCTTTACTTAATTGTTTTTCAAAGGTTTTCCAAAAAGGTATTTACAATAAGATAACTCCATTTCTTGATAATAACAAAGTTCTAACCTCACATCAGCACGGGTTTAGAGAAAAGCACTCTACAGAGACCGCAGCGATCGACTTTATAAAGAATATGTATAAAAAACTTGATATAAATGAGAAAGTAGTAGCTCTACTATTTGATCTAACAAGGGCATTTGACACAACAGACCCAGGCTTTGTTGTTAGAAAATTTGAAAGGCTAGGTATTGGAGGACCACTAAATAAGTGGTTTAATTCATTTTTGAAGGGTAGAAACTTTAAAATAAAAATTGGTAATATTTTTTCGCAAATGACAAACTGTGACTTAGGGGCCCCTCAAGGCAGTGTCCTAGGTCCTCTAATTTTCTTGTTGTTCATAAACGACTTACCTGAATACATTTCATGTGAAATCGTTTTTATGTTCGCTGGCGATACGACCATAGTCATCTCAGCCAAAGATGAGAAACTTTTAGAGAAAAAAATTAAAATAATATTGACTGAGTTCTCAAACTGATGTAAAAAAAATAACCTTATAATAAATCTATCAAAGAGCGTGTCTATGGAATTTAAGACAAAAATGCACAAACCAATAAACCTAAATATTGTATTTAATAATATGAATTTGCCTGTTAGCAGCCATAGCTCATAGTTTTTAGGAATCATAATAGATTCTAACCTCGAATGGAGTTTGCTCATAGATGACGTTTGCTCAAGACTAAATAAATGTTTTTTTATGATAAAATCTTTAAAAAACTCATTAAGTGTTCCCAATCTCATAACTGTCTATTACGCTAATGCGTACCCAGCCATGTCCTATGGTCTGGCGGTTTGGGGAAGGGCGCAGGAACTGGACAGAGTGCTGGTAATGCAAAAACGAATCATGAGACTAATTTTTAGTATGACATATAACGCATCCTGTTACAGTTACAAGTATTTATATATGTAAACTCTTAATGTATATCTATCAGAATCAAGATAGCTTCATGTCGCATAGATCTTTTCATCGTTATCCGACTCGAAACAGAGAAAATTTTTATATTGAAAAACACAATCATGAATATGTTAAAAAAAACTAGTCATTACTTAGGTTGCAGACTGTTTAACTTACTGCCGGAAAATGTAAAAAGGATTGAATCTATGGCACGTTTTAAAAAACAAATAAAAACTATACTATTAAGTAAAACTTTTTATTCTGTAACTGAATTTGAAAGTTATCTGCTGGGCAGAGTGTGAATGTTATTCTTTATAACATCCTTACTTAATTAAAGCATCTTCAGTATGTATTTTGTTTGTTATAAATTTGTTTGTTATAAAGATGTATGTTATGTTTTTTGTTATATCTTGTACTAGCCGGGCCCGCGGCTCCGCTCGCGTGGACTTGGTTCACTACTATCGTCACTTATGTTACCTAACGTAATAAAATATCTCCCATTATTTCCCCTTATCTCCCAATATTTCTCCTTATCTCCCATTATCTCTACATAATTTCCATTATCTAGGCTTATCTCTGCTCATCTCCCATTATTTCTCCTTATCTCCCATTATTTCTCCTTATCTCACGTTATTTCCTATTATCTAGGCTTATCTCGACTTATCTCGCAATATTTCTCCATATCTCCCACTATTTCTCCTTATCTTCCATTATCTCACCATAACACCCATTATCTAGACTTATCTCTGCTTATCTCCCATTATTTCTCCTTATCTCCCATTATACTTACTTCCCATTGTCTCCCCTTATATCCCATTATCAAGGCTTATCTCGATTTATCTCCCATTATTTCTCCTTATCTCCCATTATCTCACCTTATCTCGAGTGATAAGCGCACTAACGGAGAGACAGACAGAGAGACCTTACATTTTATATATATTATATTCTTTGCTATATGATATTGTTCCATATTTAATGGTTTAGCATGTGTAAAAAAAAGCACTTAAATCGGATAAGTGGTTCTCCAGTGATAAGCGCACAAACGGACAGACAGAGAGACGTTGCATTTTATATATATTATAGATATCCTTTGCTACATGATATTGTTCCATATTTAGTGGCTTAGGCAGTGTATTGCAAGAGAACGCGATAGCGGCAAACTTTTTTCCGATTTCATTCACTATTATCGTCACTGCTTATTCCTTATGCTACCTATCGTAATAAAATATAGCCTATAATCTGACCGGAGAACATATGCATGTTTAAAAAAAAAAAAAGTACGAAAATCGGATAAGTGGTTCTGCAGTGATAAGTGCACTAACGAACAGACAAACAGACAGACAGGATACGTTGCATTTTATATATATTATAGATGTAATAAAATATATATCTATAACCTGGTCAGAGAACATATGTATGAATTTAACAAATCACGTAAATCGGATAAGTGGTTCTCGAGGGATAAGCGCACTAACGGACAGACAGACAGACACAGACACGTTGCATTTTATATATATTATAGATATAGATTATTATTATTATTATATAGCCTGGCCAAAAAATATATGTATGAATTTAAAAAAAGACAGGTAAATCGGATAAATGGTTCTCGCGTGATAAACGCCCTAATGGGCAGACAGACAGACAGAGAGACATTGCATTATATATATTATAGATTATAGATATTCTCTGCTACATAATATTATTCCATATTTAATGGTTTAGGCTGTGTATTGCAAACGAACGCGCTAGCGGCAAACTTTTTTCCGACTTCATTCACTATTTTACGTCACTGCTCATTCCTTATGCTACCTATCGTAATAAAATATAGCCTATAACCTGGCCAGAGAACATATGTATGTTTAAAAAAAAAGTACGTAAATCGGATAAGTGGTTCTCCAGTGATAAGCGCACTAACGGACAGACAGACAGACAAACAGACAGAGAGACGTTGCATTTTATATATATTATAGATTTACTGTGTATTAATGTGTTTAATAGTAAGATTTCTTTTTTTTTCTATATATTGTTTTTGATATTACCTAAGATGGGATCCTACATCCCTTTGATGACATGTCTTATCTACAACTGAAAAGATGAATAAATTGTCTATTGTCTATTGTCTATTAAAGATTTTTTCAGAAAAAAATAAAAGAATGCTGCTTTTAACTTTTATTAGCCCACATTTGCCTTAAGGCTTCATACTGTTTCCTACTATCTTTCTCATTTACATTAACGATATGCTAGCAAAAACTAGGAATCTAATCAATAACTTTGCCGATGACACCACCCTTGTTTCGTCATTTATGTTCAACGCTTGAACATCAGCTACCCTTGCAAATATCCGCAGACAGCAAGAAGTTGTTCCACTTAACTAGGGCTTGAAAGAAATTCAATCTTGGTGTGACAGCAACGAAGTGGAATTTAATGCTGAATAAATCCAAGAGGTAGTTCTTTTTCTAAAAAAATTAACAATGCTGATACTGATATAGTTATGTCGAGACACCTTATTCCTCTATCATCGTCACTCAACTTCCTATTCGTTAACTTGGGAGTAAGTATGTCTGGTATGGAGAACTTCTCGACAGTTAGTATTATTAATTCGTACTAGAAAGCTTTGCACTTTTACATTGCTTTCATGGAAAGTATTCGATGGATGTAGCTCGGTTAAATTTTTTCAAAGTGGTACCTGCTAGGAATACACTTCACATTCGTATGAGGTTCAGCTTGTTACTCCTCGTACAATCCTTTTCAAGCAGTCCTTTATATGGAGAACCTCATCCTTTTGGAATAATTTGCCTAGCACTGTGTTTCCCACCGAGTATATTTTATAGCGATTCAAGACCAACGCACAGATGTCGCTCCTCTAGCGTTTTAGGGACTGTCTTACAGCATGTGTGTTGTACCCATAAAAAAAAACCGGTCAAGGGCAAGTTGAACTTGCGCAATTAGTGTTCCGTACGTTGATTGCCTTTAAAATAAAAAATGTTGTAACGGAAGTATAAAATGATCAGTGACTTCACAAAACACACCCCAAATGAGTTTTCAACAAAGTTTATTTCCAATCTTTACTGAAAATTGATGACTTGGAAATTTCTGTTTTTTATATACCAGATAAATTATTACAGGTAATGCACTCGTGATAATTTTCGTTTAAACTGCACCCCGTGGAGAATATTCCAGAATTTTTTCAAAATTTTTTGATAAGTACTTTTCGAGATAAGGCAGCGAATTTTCGCGATTTTTTAAAAATAATACAAAGAAAAGTGCGCGCAAGTATTACATTATATATATATTTTTTTACTCGTGTTTTCACAATTTGACACCACACTCGATTACCTAGTAAAAAAATTTTTTTTTCACTTCCGATTTCACCCCCCAAAACTAACCTCTTAAGTCAAAATTTAACTCTTAAAACAACATGGCTCTGATGAGGCCATCAATTCCTATATTATTACCAAATTTTAACTTTCTATGACGATAGTTTCGGAGAAAATCGGGTATGACAGACGGACAGACAGACAGACAGACAGACACAGAAGTGATCTTATAAGTGTTCCGTACGGAACACCGTTGCTATGTAATAGTATCACGAACCAACAATAATTTCATTTATCAAATTTGATATTTTCATGTTACGTTTTCCATCATAAGATTCAATTTTCTGGAAATCTGTCGTTTCATATTCCATTGAGGCCCGCCATTCAAAAGTAAAATACAATAAAACTTTCATTTCTTTTACCGATGACACACGAAAAGAAAATCGTTAGGAGGAAATTGAATGCCACCAAATTGATTAGGTGAAACCAATTACCGTACTGTCAAAGTTGATGAAAACGGTAATATAGAAGCTACTAAATTATTTGAATAGATTCAGGAGATATTAAAAAGGTATCTTATTATATTATTGTGCAAGGTTGTTGCTAGGCGTGTATATGACATTTATTAGTAAAATTTAACACCTAATATTCATACTCCGAAAAAAGGCAAACTGAAAAGTTTTTGATCTAGCTACTTAAAACACATTTTTTTTTTGCAAAATTCGACTTTATTCATCTATATAATCTCCTTCAAGAGCAATACAATCAGTCCAACGCGTTTTTAATATTTCTATACCTTTCTTGTAGAAGGATTTGTCTTTGCCTCCAAAATAGGCCTTAGTTTCGGCGATAACTTCTTCATTAGAGCCAAATCTCCATCCCGGGGGCATTTTTTTTGAGGTCTGCGAATAGATAATAGTTGCTAGGGGCCAAATCTGTAGAATACGGTGGATGAGCAAGCAATTCGAACTTCAACTTATGCAATTTTGCCATCGTAACCATTAACTTGTGACACGGTGCATTGTCTTGATGAAAAAGCACTTTTTCTTGTTCATTTGGAGTCATTTTTTTTGCAATTTCTGCCTTAAAATGCACCAGTAACTTTATATAATATTCGCTATTGATGTTTTTTCCCTTGTCAACATAATCGATGAAAATTATTCCATGCGCATCCTAAAATACAGAGGCCAAAACCTTCCCAGCCGACCGTTGTGTCTTTGGTCGCTTCGGACGGCTTTCACCGGCTGCTGTCCACTCAACGGACTGCCGATTTGATTCTGGTGTGTAGTGGTGGATCCATGTTTCACCCAATGTCATATAAATAAATAAATAAATAGCCTGGAAACACCCCTCTTGGAGTAGGGGCACCCTTTGCGTTCTTTAGATCTAGTTTATGGGTTGATCAGCCCCGTTTTCCTGGTTGTATTCCGTTCAGTGCAAGAATATAATATATATGGTAAGATGCAACGTCTCTCTGTCTGTCCGTTAGTGCGCTTATGACTTGAGAACCACTTATCCGATTTATATGTTTTTTTTTTAATTCGTACATTTGTTCTCTGGCTAGATTATCTATAATCTTCTATAATATATATAAAATGAAACGTCTCTCCGTTTGTCTGTCTGTCCGTTAGTGCGCTTATCATTCGGGAACCACTTATCCGATTAACGTGTTTTTTTTTTTAAATCTTAACTCAATATTTATCAAAAAAAATCTGTATTAGATATAAAACGCAACGTCTCTCTGTATGTCTGTCCGTTACTGCGCTCAGCACTCAAGAACCACTTATCCGATTTATGTGTTTTTTTATAAAATCCATATGTTCAATGTTACGTCAGGTATCATAAAGAATAAGCAGTGACGATAATAGTGAATAAAGTCCACGCGAGCGGAGCTGCGGGCACGGCTAGGGTAATATGTTAAACGCTTAAATCATTTCGATAATAAAAACAAAAAAGCTCCATTTCCAGGAGGGCGCCATTATCTACATCTCTTGGCTACGTCACTGGCATATATGTATGTTCAGCTGTAACTCGAGAATGAATAACTCAAAGTTCTTGCAGGTTTCTTTCACGTGTAGGTATAACATATGGCTAGGTTTTCCAATGCATTTAATTAAAATTGATTCAGAGACAAAGAAATTATTACAGAAACAACATTCAAGTCTCTTATTTACATTAACGATTTGCTGGAAAAGACCGCGAATCCAATGTATAGCTTTGCAGATGACAGTACTCTTACCTCTTCATTCACTTTGAACGCTCGAACATCGGCTGTTCAGACAAATATCCGCAGACAGCAGAAAGTCATTCAACTTAACAAAGACATGGAAGAAATTCTATCTTGGGGTGACAGTAACCAAGTGGAGTTTAACGCTGCAAAAACCCAGGCGGCAGTTTTTCCTAAAAAAGTTAACGTTGCTGAACTCGACATAGTTATGTCGGGGCACTCCATTCCTCTAACATCGTCACTCAATTTGTTCTGCGTTAATTTGGGAGCAAATATGTCTTGGCATGAACATGTTACAAGCATAGCAAAGAGAGCTTCTTGGAAGTTGAAAATATTATTTTGAACTAGAAACCTTTATACGCTACAACAATTCTTTATAAAGCTTAAATTCGACCAGCTATGGAATACTGCTCCCATGTTTGGGCTTAAGCGCCCAAACATACACTGCATTTGTTGGATTCTATTCAGAGAAGAGCTACTCGCCTGGTTGGAGACTCGGAACTGGCCTTGATTTGTTGGAACGTCGAAGAAAGGTTGGCGGCTTGAGTCTATTCTACAAGTATTTTCAAGGAAAATGTTCCATGGATGTAGCCTGCTTAATTTATCTCATTGCGGTGCATGCTAGAAATACACGTTGCACTAATAGTTCACATCCGTATGAGGTTCTCCTCTTACTCCTCGTATAACCCTTTTCAAGCAGTCTTTTAAATGGAAAACTTAATCTCTTTGGAATAATTTGCCCAGGACTGTTTCCAACGTGAATAGCTTTTTCCGCACACGTGTCGCTCTTGTAGCGCTTTAAGGATTTTCCTGCAGCATGTGTGCTAGACCCATAAAAAAAAAGAAATCATTGAAGCCTTTTTTATATAGTTACTACGAAGCTACGTCACGCCGTCGTGTTTCTTCCCAAATTCAAAATAATAAAAAAAATACTTCGTACCTCTTAACTAAGTAAATACAGACCAAGTAATATTCATATCAAATCCAATCAAATATGATTCTCCAATACAGCACTAATAGGAAGCAAGACGGGAACCAAACAGGAAAATTTTCATGTCAGTGGTTGGCCACAGACGATGCGGCAACGCGCATTTAACATGCCCTAAGGGCCGTGAACATGTGCGGTCAGCGTCCAGAAATGGCGGCTCCCAGGCTAAATTGCTGCCCAATTTGCATTTCGGACTGAACACAATTACACATGCAGGATTAATTTTATTACACGTTGCCAGGTTTTTGATTTTTTTCTTTTTATGGTTATGTTAATTTCATATTAATGACACTTGTACAGGGTAATAGAAGTGTTCGGATTGTATGCTTGTAAATGTATAATTTAAGTACAAAAAATAAAGCGCTTAAGAAAACAAAACATTAAAAAAAACCGGTCAAGTGCAAGTTGAACTTGCGCAATTAGTGTTCCGTACGTTGATTGCTTTTAAAATAAAAAAATTTTGTTACAGAGGTATAAAATGATCAGTGACTTCACAAAACACACCCCAAATGAGTTTTTAATAAAGTTTGTTTCCAATCTTTACTGAAATCGGATGACATTGAAATTTTTTTATATACCAGATAAATTATTAATGGTAATGCACTCGTGATAATTCTCGTTCGATCTACACCCCGTGGAGAATATTCCAGAATTTTTTCAAAATTTTTTGATAAGTTCTTTTCGAGATAAGGCGGGGGGATAGCGATTTTTCGCGATTTTTTAAAAATAATACAAAGAAAGGTGCTCGCAAGTATTACATTATATATATATTTTTTACTCGTGTTTTCACAAGCTTTCATTTGACACCACACTCGATAAGCTAGTAAAAATTTTTTTTTTTCACTTTTGATTTCATCCCCCAAAACTAACCCCTTAAGTTAAAATTTAACTCTCAAAACTACATGGCTCTGATGAGGCCATCAATTCCTATATTATTACCAAATTTCAACTTTCTATGTCAAATAGTTTCGGAGAAAATTGAGTGTGACAGACTGACAGACAGACAGACACCGAAGTGATCTTATAAGTGTTCCGTACGGAACACTAAAAAAGTGATTTACCCAGTACTTCTCTTGCAGACGAGTAGTTCTGAAATAGGCGCTAAATTTGACGTCCTCATACTGACTGAGCGTTCCATATCATGCTGTGAAGTAAATATGGACGCGAAAGTGTGAAAGAGACAAAAAGAATGAGAGGCCAGTGGCTGTCTCTTTCTAGAATGCCGCTAAGCTATGGCGCTTTTGAAAATAATATTTCTAAGTGTTCTAATTGAACTAAAATCGGGTGGGGGCTTTTCTCGCCTTGAATTCCGTCTCGGGATACTGCGTCTTGTTTATTACAGGCCTACAGAAAAGAGGCAGGTATTGGTCGCACAGTCGCTTTATCTATTTTTAGAGAGTAGTCAATTTTGTGAGGTTAATGCCCAGCCCATCCTCTATGTCTATGTAAACTACCATGCGTAAAATAAAAAACAGTTGAGGCGCAGTACGCTTTTTTCGCCTCGTCCCATATGCGCAGAAATACAGACATAATTCCACTGCGTCGTTTTTCGGATCTGGCCCTGTTACATTCTGTGCATAAATAATAACTTAGCGATTAAAAAATAGCAGATTTAAAAAAAAAACTGCTGAAAAAATAAATATAGGAAATTCAAGCAACAATCAAGGAAATATTTCAATCTAAAATTCCTGACGCGAATAGTACGAGGCTGGTTTGAAAAGTCCGTGCAAAGTCCGAGAGATTGCACCACCGGCGCGTATCGAGGTCATGTTTAGTTAGTAGCAACTCTTGAATGAACACACACCAAGTTTCAGCCATATTGGTCTATTTCTTTGTGTTTGACATTCGTGTGAATGAAGGAAGTCGAGTGATTTTCAAGAAATGGACGAAAAAGAATTTCGTGTGGTGATTAAACATTACTTTATGAAAGGCAAAACGCCTCAGGAGACTAAAGAGAAGCTTGATAAACATTATGGTGACTCTGCACCTTCGATTAGAACAGTTTATAAGTGGTTTCAAAATTTTCGGACTGGCCATATGGGCACAAGTGACGCTGAACGTTCTGGACGGCCTGTGGAGGTTACGACTCCAGAAATCATTGATCAAATCCATGATATGGGAATGGATGACAGAAGAGTTAAGGTGCGTGAGATTGCTAGTGATGTTGGCATCTCGACTGAACGGTTACATAATATTTTGCATAAACATTTGGACATGAGAAAGCTATCCGGAAGATGGGTGCCGCGATTGCTCACGCTTGACTAAAAACGGAATCGTGTGAAGTGTTGCAAGGATGGTTTGCAGCTGTTCCAGAAGAATCCGGAGGACTTTAAGCGTCGTTTCGTCACTGTGGATGAAACATGGATACATTACTGTACTCCTGAGACCAAACAACAATCTAAACAATGGGTTACCAAGGGGGAATCTGCACCAAAAAAGGCGAAGACCGTTCCTTCGGCCGGAAAGGTTATGGCGACTGTCTTTTGGGATTCGCAAGGTATAATCCTCATCGACTATCTGGAAAAGGGTAAAACTATTACAGGTGAATATTATTCATCGTTATTGGACCGTTTGAAAACCGAGCTGCAAAAAAAAAACGCCCGCGATTGGCCCACAAGAAAGTCCTTTTCCATCACGACAACGCACAGCACACACCTCAGCAGTTGTGGTCGCAAAATTAATGGAAATAGGATTCCAACTCGTTTCACATCCCCCCTATTCTCCAGACTTGGCTCCCTCGGACTACTATTTGTTCCTCAATTTGAAGAAATGGCTGGCGGGACAAAGATTTTATTCAAAGGAGACTATGTCGAAAAATAAAAAAGGTTTACCCCAAACACATAAGTAGTTTTTATTTTTGCACCGACTTTTCAAACCAGCCTCGTATAGTTTCAATGAGTTAGCTAGAAATCTGAAGAAGTTTTTTAGAAATGGAAAAATTGAGTGATTTCAAAAGGGAATTCATTCAAAGTTTAAAATAAAATGTAACAACTATACTAAATGTAATTTAGTAAATACTCGAGTGA
The DNA here is from genome assembly GCA_019049505.1 of Pachyrhynchus sulphureomaculatus. NCBI lineage: Eukaryota > Metazoa > Arthropoda > Insecta > Coleoptera > Curculionidae > Pachyrhynchus > Pachyrhynchus sulphureomaculatus. The sequence continues at coordinate 2,228,346 of CM032453.1, read as the reverse complement.
TAAGAAACCAAGTCTCTGATACTAATTAATATGCTCCTTATAAAATGAGAAAAAATAACAAAATTTTCATGTTTCTCGACTCCTTATCCCTATAATACAATATATACGAAACTTCTTTGACTACCTTGCAGAATTTATTAACACCATTTATGTTTGGCCACAAATAATTGAAAATAATGAAGAAATAACACAATTTTTAGACTCTAAGAAGGCTAAAAGTGCCGAGAACCCTGTATATATAAAATATCTTCTCTAACGCCCTGCCATGCCACTTAAAAGCCTTATATGTTTAACCATAAATACTCGTAATTGATAATAATTTAAAAAAAAACCGGTCAAGTGCAAGTTGAACTTGCACAATTAGTGTTCCGTACGTTGATTGTTTTTGAAATAAAAAGTTTTGTTAGGGTGGTATAAAATGATCAGTGACTTCACAAAACACACCCCAAATGAGTTTTCAACAAAGTTTGTTTCCAATCTTTACTGAAAACTGGTGACCTTGAAATATTGTTTTTTTTTTCTATACCAGATAAATTATTAAAGGTAATGATAATTTTCGTTCAATCTATAATCCGTGGAGAATATTCCAGAATTTTTTCAAATTTTTTTGATCAGTACTTTTCGAGATAAGGTAGGGGACAGCGATTTTTCACGATTTTTTAAAAGTAATACGAAGAAAAGTGTGCGCAAGTATTACATTATATATTTTTTACTCGTGTTTTCACAAGCTTTCATTTGACACCACACTCGATGACCTAGTAAAAAAAAATTTTTTTACTTCCGATTTCACCCCTCAAAACGAATCCCTTAAGTCAAAATTTATGTTACGGTGATATAAAATGATCAGTGACTTCACAAAACACACCCCAAATAAGTTTTCAACAAAGTTTATTCCAATCTTTACTGAAAATTGATGACCTTGAAATTTCTGTTTTTTTTTTATATAACAGATAAATTATTACAGGTAATGCACTCGTGATAATTTTCGTTCAATCTACACCCCGTGGAGAATATTCCAGAATTTTTTCAAATTTTTTTGATAAGTACTTTTCGAGATAAGGCGGGTGGACAGCGATTTTTCGCGATTTTTTAAAAATAATACAAAAAAAAGTGAGCGCAAGTATTACATTATATATATATTTTTTACTCGTGTTTTCACAAGCTTTCATTTGACACCATACTCGATTACCTAGTAAAAAATTTTTTTTTTCATTTCCGATTTCACCCCCCAAAACTAACCCCTTAAGTCAAAATTTAATTTTCAAAACTACATGGCTCTGATGAGGCCATCAATTCCTATATTGCTACCAAATTTCAACTTTCTATGACAAGTAGTTTCGGAGAAAATCGGGTGTGACAGACGGACAGACGGACAGACGGACAGACGGACAGACAGACGGACAGACACCGAAGTGATCTTATAAGTGTTCCGTACGGAACACTAATAATATAATTTTCAGATTTCCCTGCCCTGAAAATGGCCTATAATCCGATATACACCTCCCCCACCTTTTTAACCACTTACGTGTTTAACAATAAATAATTATACTTAAAGGTCGTTTAGCGAAAAATTCTTACCATGTTACTGAAAATTTATAAAATTATATTACTTACAGAAAAAATAACACACATTTTAGATTTCTTGATTCAAAAACCCCGAAGAGGATATATAATACTCGTATCACATACAGTCAGTTGTTCTGTTATGTTTAATTAATTAATTGGAACACATTTAAATTAATATTTGAAATTTAACTGAGGATTAGTATTAAAAACAACTACGGAATATTTTATTTAGAAGTGACATCATTGTTATAAAAATGTAAACAAAATTAATGTCAAAAAAGTCTCCATACACTCAAGAACTGCATTGGGAAAAACACGTTATAATCAGTCGCATTTTATCAAGCTATTTGTTGCTCGTTAAACTGAAAACAAATGAATTATTTTCGGCCGTACTTTATAATCTGTCATTGTTGCCAGTAATTTTGCAGTGAGTTTTCAAAGTAGTATTAAAAACCGGTCAAGTGCAAGTTGAACTTGCACAATTAGTGTTCCGTACGTTGATTCTTTTTAAAATAAAAATTTTTGTTATGGTGGTATAAAATGATCAGTGACTTCACAAAACACACCCCAAATGAATTTTCAACAAAGTTTGTTTCCAATATTTACTGAAAACTGATGACCTTGAAATTTTTGTTTTTTTTTTATATACCAGATAAATTATTAAAGATAATGCACTCGTGACAATTTTCGTTCAATCTACACCCCGTAGAGAATATTCCAGAATTTTTTCAAAATTTTTTGATCAGTATTTTTCGAGATAAGGTAGGGGACAGCGATTTTTTAAAAGTAATACGAAGAAAAGTGTGCGCAAGTATTACATTATTATATATATATATATATATATATATATATATATATATACACATATATTTACTCGTGTTTTCACAAGCTTTCATTTGACACCACACTCGATGACCTAGTAAAAAAAATTTTTTTTCACTTCCAACTTTACCCCCAAAACTAACCTCTTAAGTCAAAATTTATGTTACGGTGGTATAAAATGATCAGTGACTTCACAAAACACACCCCAAATGAGTTTTCAACAAAGTTTGTTTCCAATCTTTACTGAAATCTGATGACCTTGAAATTTTTTTGTTTTTTTTATATACCATATAAATTATTAAAGGTAATGCACTCGTGATAATTTTCGTTCAATCTACACCCCGTGGAGAATATTGCAGAATTTTTTCGAAATTTTTTGATAAGTACTTTTCGAGATAAGGCTCGGGACAGCGATTTTTCGCGAATTTTTAAAAATAATACCAAGAAAAGTGCGCGCAAGTATAATATTATATATATATTTTTTACTCGCGTTTTCACAAGCTTTCATTTGACACCACACTCGATGACCTAGTAAAAAAATTTTTTTTTTCACTTCCGACTTCACCCCCCAAAACTAACCCCTTAAGTCAAAATTTAATTCTCAAAACTACATGGCTCTGATGAGGCCATCAATTCCTATATTATTACCAAATTTCACCTTTCTATGTCAAATAGTTTTCGAGAAAATCGGGTGTGACAGACAGACAGACAGACACCGAAGTGATCTTATAAGTGTTCCGTACGGAACACTAAAAATGAGCGACAGAAACTGTGAAATTCCATTTCAAGTTTTAAAGATCATAATTGATTTGTGGAAAGATGGAAAATCGTATAGAAATATGTTGTATAATTGTTAAAAAGTCACATGCTACTGTTCAGTATATTGTAAACCAGTATAAATCAACGGGTTCCTATAAAATTCGACCACGTTCCGGTTGACCCCGAGAAATTGACTTCTCGTAAAGAGGCCAGTATTATTAGACAAATAATTATAGATCCCAAGAAAAGTGCACCAAAATTAAAAGAAGAAGTACGGGAACTATTTTCAAAAAATGTATATTTACAAACAGTGAGAAACTGTTTACACAGAGCAGACTATAAGGGTTGTGCAGCCAGGAAGAAGCCGTTAATTTCGGAAGCTAATCTCAAAAAGCGGTTAGCTGTTGGTGGGGAATACGTTACTAAACCTCCAGAATTTTGGGAATCCGTAATCTTTAGTGAAACTAAAATTAACCTTTTTGGGTCTGATGACAGAACTAAAGTTTGGAGAAAGAAGAATAACGCATTCGATATTAAAAACATTTGTTCCACTGTGAGACAACAGGGTGGCAGTGTTCTGCTTTGGGAGGGCATGTCCGCTGGAGGGGTTGGAAATTTACATTTTATTAATGGTATCATGGATCAGCATGTTTATCTGAACATTTTGAGAGACAATTTAAGAGAAAGTGTCCAAAAATTAGCACTCAAAAAAAGATACATTTTCCAACAGGACAATGGATATATTTAACTTTAAATAATGAAATATATGTACCCAATTATACCTGCCAAATTCTCACTGCGTTTTCCCCGCACTCTTTTGTTTAGAGTGTTGTAAAATGCCGTTTTTGGTGTTCCATACGGAACACTTATAAGATCACTTTGGTGTCTGTACATCTATTCGTTCGTCCGTCCGTCTGTCATACCCGATTTTTTCCGAAACTATTTATCACAGAAAGTTAAAATTTGGCACTAATATAGAAATTGATGGTCTCATCAGAGCCCTGTAGCTTTGAAAGTTAAATTTTAATTTAAGGGGTTAGTTTGGGGGGGGGAATAGGAAGTGAAAAAAAATACCAGGTCGTCGGGTGGTGTGTCAAATGAAAGCTTGTAAAAATACTAGTTCAAAAATGTATATATAAGGTAATACTTGCGAACGCTTTTCTTTGTATTATTTTTAAAAAACCCCGAAAAGTACTGATCAAAAAATTTTGAAAAATTCCGGAATATTCTCCACAGGGTGTAGATTGAACGAAAATTATCACGAGTGCATTACCTTTAATAATTTATTTGGTACATAGAAAAACTAAAATTTTAAGGTCATCAGTTTTCAGTGAAGATCGGATAAAAACCTTTTTTTGGATGGTGATAGCTTCTACTTGATGGAAATTCATTATAAATATATAATAAAAGACTGTTTTTAGTCAATTTCCACTGGTTTATTTAAATTGCGATGACGCGTTTCGCTGTCGATGCAGCTTCTTCAGATCTACATTTTACACTGTTATAAAAATGGACATAATTAATTTATTAAGAACTTGTCTAAGACAAAATTATTTCTCATTTAACAATACATTCTACAATAGTAAGGAAGGGTTAATTATGGGGAGTCCATTACGTCCATTACTTGCCAAAATTTTCATGGACAGTATAAAAACAATGATATTTAACAATCATAATAACAATAGTAATAATTGTCTATACTGGTATCGATACGTAGACGATATAATTGTATGCTTTACAGGTACCGACAGACAATTAACTCACTTTTTACAGTATATTAATTCTTTACATAGAAATATCAGTTTTACAATGGAAAAAGAAGTCGAAGGGAGAATCAACTTCCTAGGCTTAACAATCAGTAAAAACATGAATTTGCAATATATCACAAACCTTGTCATACAGATACCACAATTCACAATAATTCTCACCACCCTAACTATCATAAACTCGCAGCTTATCATAGTTTTATACATAGACTAACTAACATCCCCTTATCAGAGGAAAATTTTACTAAAGAATTAAACTACATAAAACAAGTAGCCGTTAACAACGGTTATTCGGTTACTTTAATCAATAATATCGCTAGGAGAAAAAACTTAGTAACAAGGCAGTCTCAGAAATATACCCACGTTTTAAGGACAGAAATACCACATTTAAATGCTTAACCTATTTCGGCAAACCAACGGGAAAAACTGGGGAAATTTTTAAATCAAAAAAATATCAACATAGCTTACAAGACTAACAATACTATAGGGAAATATCTTAAAAAACTACAAACCACAAATCAATAAAGACAATAAATCAGGGTTTATCAATTAACATGTGGTTCATGTCCTAAAACATACATAGGATAAACTGGACGTACATTTATACAAAGAATTACAGAACACGAAAAAAGTTTCATCCATAGAAAATCTAATTCAACATATGCTAATCATTTTTTAACAGAAAATCACACATTTAACAAGAATTTCAAAATTTTACATACCCAACAAAAAGGTTTAAAACTAAACCTTTTAGAGACAATGCAAATAAATCGATTAAGGACTACAGGTGCTTTACTCAACGACTAGGTACATTTAAGCAATTCACCATTATTGAATTTATTCTCCTAATTCCAGATCTGTGTGGGTTTTCCAATACTATCAGTGTAATTTAATTAGGTGTAATATTATAATTAAGAAATTATATAAAATTATGAACATTAAATCTAACTTGATAGTGTAAAATGTAGATCTGAAGAAGCTGCATCGACAGCGAAACGCGTCATCGCAATTTAAATAAACCAATGGAAATTGACTAAAAACAGTCTTTTATTATATATGGATAAAAACTTTGTTGAAAACTCATTTGGGGTGTATTTTATGAAGTCACTGATAATTCTAAACGTCCGTAACAAAAATCAACGTACGGAACACTAATTGTGCAAGTCCGACTTGCACTTGACCGGTTATTTTTTCTTAATTATGAACGTCCATAGGGTTACTTTACATTCATTCTCCATAAAGTCATGCAAAATTCTCAAGAACCTTGTTTTAAAAATAGAAGAATAATTAAACAAAAAGTTTGTGAGTGCGTTTTAATTATTGGTGAGCCATTATTCATACTCCGAGGTGGTACCTCATGCCTGATAAGTTGTAGGTAATACGTTCGTACAGTATATCGTTTCTTTGCATTTTGTAGCTTTCCCTCACACTGAATTATATCCAGTGCGCTAGTCTCCAGCTAAATTAAACCGCCTTGGAACAAGGGATGCCAGATTGCTGAATGCGTCGAATTACTATAAATGTACTGAAATTACGCTGGACTTTTACTAATTTAGCTATTCGGATTAGCAATGGTAGGGGAATTACTGAGTTGTAAATGCTGCTTGTACCATAAGCTTGAGGGTAGATTAGCTAAAAAAACCGAATTAGCAAACATCTACTTTATCTACTTCACCATTGGCTAGTGCTGAAGAACTGGAAATAATGCAGAGTAAATAACGACGCTCTAAATTAATATGGCAATATTTTTCGACGGCAGTGTTAATATGTATAATTTTCGGAGTCTGTATGATGAGTTATGTATCGATTTACAACGAAAGTTTAACATTCCTAATTATGGTTGATTAAGAAAATCCCTTTTAAAGACATAATGCTGCTCACTAAACACCTCATTTTTTATAATTTATATGTAAATTTCAACATCAAGTCCAAGAATTAAGAATTCAAAATACTCCATAATATTATACGGCTTAATTTGTTGGACCTGAGTCTTCGACCATTAAAAATTCCACTTTTTAAACATGAGGTGTAGTTGTCAATATGTTTTATATATGCAAATTATTTTTTTAATCGAAAAATCACTGTTCCAAAATTTTATCAGTTCTCCGAGTTTAAGAATCTCCAATTTCTAATTTTCGTCCGTGTCTCCATCTGTTTGTTGAAAATGGAAAAAATCTAGTTTTTAAGTAATATCCTTGACGGCTTTAAGGGGTGTGAAGTTCTCTCTGGCCATCGATTTTTTTTAGGAGTTTTTTTTTTAACGAAATGGTGATACCTTTCGTTTGTTTTTCCTTTCATCTCGTTTTTTTTTGAAAGAACGAATACATTTTCAGGGGTGAAAGATGGTGGAGGAATGGGGTTAGTAGTAGGGTAGTATGGTGTATGATATCGGATTTAAAACGTCCTTCGATGTTATTAGATGCCTAACTTGCACGAATTATTATCATTACATCTCTCTTAATTTTATTGAGTTCATTGTTCTTGAGTTTCCCCTTTCTAGGTTGGTTTATTTCTCTCTTCATACCTAGAACCCCCATTTTTCTACTTATTTATATTGTGTCAATTTAAGGGGTGGTTTAAACACTTCGATAATAGATGGCGTCACGTTCTTAACCTATCAAAATACATAATTTAACAGTCTTAAGGGTCAACTCCTGTTTAAGCTTGCTTTACACGAAAAAATTAAATAAAGCAACCAAAAGTTAAACGATCTATGATGCGCGACTTGTGAAATTAAATCATACTGTAATTTAAATTACGCTCTAACCAAACTTCTAAACTACCTAACAAAGATTTTTACTCATAAAAAAAATGTAGATTAGGGCTTTTAAAAGTGTTCGGGTTCTAACTAATAAAAGATGTCACATCAAAACAAGGCAGTTTTTAACCAGTTAAAGGAAGAAGATATACTGGACAAAATAGTATGTAAACACACAAAATTAAGCAAAATTTTCAAGTCGGCACAAGTTGAGCTTCAGTATATATATATATATATATATATATATATATATATATATATATATATATAT